>CM062399.1:3392218-3872237 GCA_031304145.1 Cardiospermum halicacabum | reverse complement strand
TAGCCATGTTTTACTCTTTTCTATTTTTTTTACAGTTTATTTTTTATTTTCAAGTTTATTATTTTTATCTTAATTATTATTATTATTACCTATTTGAATAATTGAGAGATAATTTAGCATTACCAAAATGGATAATTGTATTATTTATTATATAATAATATTTATAATATTAATAATTAGAAATTTAAAAATTATTTTTGCTTTTTTTAAAAAAAAAAATTTAATTATGATCATTAACAAACAAAAATTATACAGAAATCAACGATGACACAAATTCTAAAAAAAACCAATTTAAAGAATACCAATTTACAAAAATTTAAAAAATTATAATTAATTTTTTATTAAAGTTCTTTATTTTTAGTAATAATATTAAAAATTTAGGCGGCCTATTTTAAAATATATTATCTGTAAATTAACTTTTTAAAATAAAAGAAAAAACTTACAACTAATACAATGACAAAATTTACAATAAGTTTATTATTTTCATTTCAATATAAATTGTACCACTTCTCAATTAATCTACTTATAAAAACATCTCTTCAGACGCTACCCGAAACCCGATTATTTGATTAAGAAATATTATTAAATAATTTATTTTAATTATTAAATAAGTAATTTTTTTTTCTTTTATAATTTAAGCGGTCTCAAACGCATCCTATGTCTCGGTCTACAATTAGATGTTAGGTAGAAATATTTTATTTGTATAAAAATTCGAATCAATAATTGACTTAATATAATATTTTATCAATTATTTGATTTTTTTTCCATATTGTTTTTATCACTTGAAGAAATGTCATCTCCTATTTAAAAAGTTATTTAGACACTATTTTATTTTCAAATCACCACATAACTTAATTTATTAAGATGTTCAACCCGCGCAACGCGCGGGAATATTCACTAGTCTTATATATGTTAAGCATATTGTATTATACATCATCACCAAAAAAAAAATATAGTTGAAATCAATTATTATTATTATTATTATTATTATTATTATTATTATTATTATTATTATTATTATTATTATTTTCTCTTATTTTTGGTGGGGGAAGTTAGGTTTTTCATATAGTATTTTTTATTTTAGAATTTTTATTTTATTTATATTATTAATTATTATTACTTATGTGGAGCTATTGAATAATTATAACCACAATTCTTACTTAAAACCACAATTTTATTTAGTTAATTAAATACCATTACTTGTGCCAATAATTAATTATTTACTTTTTTCACTTATTTTACATAATAATATTTCAATTCAATCAATGCACATAAACAATAATTAAATAATTCATTATTTTTTCCATAAATGTCTCTTTACTTTGTACTGTTTTATATATCATTTTTGAAATAATATACTCTCTCCGTTTCAAGGTTTATGGACATCTCTTAAGAAATGAGTTCAACATCATAAATTAATAGTCAAGATGAGAATGAATGTCAAAACTACCCTTTAATAAATATAAGTGATAATACTATGTGTATAGGAAATGACAATTAATATTTAAGGACAAAGTTGAAAAATAATAATTAATATTCTCTTGAAAATTGAAATAGTTGAATTGAAACAAAAATTAAATCATAAAACATCACTTGAAATGTAACGGAATAGTTATTAATAAGAATAATGACATTAAATTATATGAATGGTAAGTAAATATATTTTAATTACAAATTAAACGTAAATAATTTCAAATTTAATGATGAAAAAGTATAATGATAATAATTAGGAAAATTTAGTAATATTGTGAATACTATTAGCTCCCTTTTTTTACCCCTTTTTTTATTTTATTTTATTTTATTTATATAAATACCACTTTAAAAAATCTTTCAAAAGATGTCAAATTTGACAATTATTATTATTTTATATTTAATGTCTACAATTTACATATTTGTACCAATTTTTTTCACTTATATGTAAACGCTACTTAAAAATATATTTTTTAAAAAAATGTCAAATTTGACAATTTTTTTTTAATGTTTAATGTGTATAATTTAGACATTTGTATCCGTTTTATTTTTTTAATCACTACTTTAAAAAATATTTTAAAATGTCAAATTTGACCGTTAGATAATTGGTATTCCAAATGAATTTTTGTAGTTTACTGATTATATATTTGCTCACATTTTAAATTCACAATAAATAATAAATGCATTTATCTATATATTCCAGTTAAAAACACTACTCATATATTTCAAATTATATTTATCATTTGAATAGATAAAAATTTAATTAAAAAAATAAATCAATAATAGATTATCAAATAAAAAATAATATAAAAAAATAAGAGGTAAAAAAGGGTATATTTTATTGAAAAAATGATAACATGCATCAATTATTTATTTATTTATTTATTTATTATTATTATTATTAAAGTAATAATTATTGATTGAAAATTGAAAAGTTGATATTTTATAAATAAAAAATTCATTTCCAATGCATTTATTAATTAAAATTTTACCCACTTTTTAAATTTTCAATAAGCAATTATTACATTATGTGTATTAATATATATATATATATATATTTATATATATAATATACAAATTTTTTTAATTAATGTGAGGGATAAGAATTAATTAATCTAAAAAATTAGTAATTAAATTATGTCAATATTGTTTAAGAATGCAATTCAATAATAAAAAACGATTATTGAATATATATATATATATATATTTCCCCTATTTTTATCTCAATTTTTAAAAATATTTTACTCATTAGAATTTTTATTTTACTATTTATTTTTTTGAAATAATAATAAAATTAAAATAATTATTCTTTAATGTATCAAATACTAAAAAAAGAATGAAATTAATCATTAACTCCATTAAATTCATGTTATAATAAAATTAATGTTTTAATTATATCATAAATTATATTACATTTATTTTATATTAAAACTCATTAAAATAAATATCTCACAAAATATTAATAAAATATATTTGTAGAATTATTATATTTATATTTTTAAAAAAATACATGAAATAATATATTTTTTCACAAATGTAATACATAAACTTATATTTATTTAGCATATTCTTACAATTTTTTCAATTAGAAGTTCGTATTTTCATAAATAAATAAAATAAATTGGACTTTACCAACCTAAGGAATTTGTAATTATAATCAAACACAATAAATTATATTTAATTTTTATATATTAAATTTAATTTCATGATTATGAAATTTCAATTAAAATAAAAATAATATATTAATGAGTTATTAAATATTATTTTTTCAAATGTTCTTTTTAAATAGTTGTAATAATTTCTTAATAATATTGAATAAATAAAATTAATAAAAAAATATTTGACTTTTTTTAAAAAAAGAAAATAAACCTTAAAAAATTTAAATCAAGCCATTGTTAATTTCATTAAAGAATTTTAAAAAAATTAAAAATAATGAACACATTGATAAAATTTATATTTTATAATAATAATAATAATTATTATTAACACTATTTAATAGTTAAGAACGTTTATATCTCGCGCGAAGCAAGAACATTTTCACTAGTTTCTTCAAGGTTCCTGTCAATCGTTCTTTAGGTACACATTTATCAAACATCCTTTGTCATGTCCATAACTTGAGGCTATTCGTTTCCGTATTTTAGAATTTTTTTCTTTTTATTATTTGAATTTTATGTAATTATATTTATTTTTCGTTCAAGGGAAAATGGATATTTTAGAAATATTGACCTTCCGGTTTGACCATATGGTTTGACCGTTTGACTTTTGGGATAATTTTGAAAACAATTTGAAAAATTGATTCATTTTGTAACTATTTGTTGAATTGGGTCATTTTAAAATCACTTGTATACTTGTGGGTTTATGACAAAATTTGCCACCCACATATAAGTGAAAATAAAACTTTTAGATCACATATTACAAAACCTAAAAACTAAACTACACATATTCATCTTTTCTCTCAAACCAAAAAACCTTAGCCGCGGATTCCTAAATTCTGATTTCAAGATTTCAATTGGGACTCGCACTTGTCTCGATTTCTTCTTGTTCTAGGTATGAATTTTTTATTTTTGATATATATATATATATATTATTTATTATTTTTTGTGTTAAACTCACTTTAATGTTAATTTGGGATTTCTTGATTTAATTAGGGTTTGGCGAATTGGGGTTTAATTTCAATTGATTTTGGATTTTGAAACCCTTGATTTTAATACATGTGATTTGGGTCTTTGGGTGTAATTTGAGAATTCTAATCGCTGCCCTAATTTGTAAACCCTAACTTTTTGAATTGGGGATTTATTCGATTTATTCTTGATTTGATTTAGATTAAATTGAGGATCGTTAGCCGGAGTGATTTCAGTTATTTTTGGATTAGCGAACAAGGTTAGTAGACATGTTTATGCCCTCACATTTGTATGTTTCTATCTGTTTCGCTGTTTGTGAATTTAAATTAATTTAATATGATACTGAAACTATAAATTGGATTATTGCTGCTGCATTTGAGTAGTGACTTCTAGAAGTTATCTGTTGATTTAATATGTAATCTGTCATTTAATTTGGTGAATTTTGTGATTATCTGTCTATTCTGCTACTTAAATGTGGATATATTAATTGATAATTCATAACTATATGTTAAACTAGAATCTTAAACTCTGTAATTTGTTAAAAGTCCTATACTAGATTAATACGATAAGACCAGCATGCTGAAGGGAAAACTAGATGTATACATCGATGCACGAGAGCGTATTTGGTCTTGATTGCCAACCTATTTTCTGGATGCGATGGCATCATTCTAGAGCTTTGCTCATGTCTGGATGCGACGACATCACTTATGGGATCTTTGATCCATCTCTGAGGGTTTTACCCTATCTCTGTCCGTTTCTGTTCCCGATTTCTGTTATTAAGCTAAGGACAGACCTGGTAAGTTAAACACCACATAATAATGTGATAAGTTTGAAGTCTGTTATGACATAGATTGCTTCTGCTTATGAATATCTGCTATGAATTATTCTGATTTCTGTTCGCTGCTTGATTACTTGGGATCTGACCTTTGGGTAGCCTAGTATTGATTGTTAATTGGCCGTAGGCGATAAGTACAGACCCAAATAGATACTTAGAGCTTCTAATAGCGAAAATCATAATCAGAATAGTCTAAAAACGTGAACAATGTCCCTGACCGAGCTACCTACCAAACTAAGCTGTCACATCATCCCTTTTCGGAATCATTTAATATATATATATATATAGATTTTTAAAATTACTTTTATTTACATATTTATACATTTATAAATTTTATCAGTTAGTCCCCTGTACAAATTGTCGTCTCAGTTAGCTCCCTACATTTGTCATTTTGTCTAAGTTAGCCCCTTCGTATTAACATGGCGCCTGACGTGGTCGTTTGATGTGTGACATGAACGACATGTGCTAGTCGACAACACGCGTTAGAAGACTATGTCAGATGCCATATCAGCACGCAGGGGCTAACTAAGACAAAATCACAACTATAGGAGACTAACTGAGACAAAATTAGTATGTGAGGCTAACTGAAAAAAATTGTACAAGTGCAAGGGTCATCTATTATTCACCCTAAATTTTTACAAAGCTTCCACATATTTCATATAATATACTTGAACAAAATGAAAATAAAAAAGTGAGTGATCATGGATTCAAAGGTCATATATTACAGTAGAGAAATGGACATGCTTCCATGACCGTCTCTTAAAAAGAAGTATGTGATAACAAGAACTATGCGTATGTCCACTTCATGTATATCTCGTGCATGTTCCATGTCACAATCTTTAGCTTCTCTACTTCCTTTTGTAGATCGACTTTCTTTTCTCTTAAGACGAGGATCACTCAATCAAGTGTTTTATTTATGTTTGAATCATGAACCACAAGTATTGACTTTTCAGTTTCTCCTCTACACTAGATTCTTCATATTGTTCGACCCGCAGTGAAAATATGGTGTTGATCCGTGTCAGCTAGATTCTTCACATTATTTAGCCCGCAGTGGAAATATGGTATTGATGTAACACCCCATATTAAGGCAGTGTTAAAAGAAATTGAATTGCTACCCATATCACCAATGTGCACATTGTTTTTCGGGAGTCCAGAACTTGAGAACTCCAAAGTTAAGTGTGCTTGGCTTGGAACAATTTTTGGATGGGCGACCTTCCGGAAAGTTTTCTCGAGAAGCATACGAGTGAGAATAAAGCATGGTGGAAAGTGTAATGATGGTCTGTGGGGTTAGTGGTCAGCCTTAAGATCAGTTATGTGAATGACGTGGCGCCCTGCCACCGCACCTCGAGTCATCCGAGGGCCAGGACCGGACGTTACAATTGATCCCTGTCAGCCGGTGTTTTCAGGCAAGGATTACTGGTGGGACGAGAAGCTCAATGCATATTTTCCATTCTATACAGGCAAAATTTTAAAATTTTAATTTAGTCTATTCCATTAGAATAACCAATATTACACTTTTTTATTTGATGAATTCATTCTTTATTAATATAGTATGTTATTTATATGTATTTGTAATATTTCAAGTGAATTGAGGGTGAAATGGTAAAAAGAAGAAGTAAGAAGTTTTGTTCAGCTATTTGTTCGCCTTTTTTATATAGGGCATTGATAAATACCGCATCATACCACACACCATCACTTAATAATTTACATTTTTATCCTTAATAAGTATTTTAATTTAAAAATATATTTAATTAAAAATAAAAATATTTAATTTAAATATAATACTATAAAAAATTATCATTATTTTAAAAATTAAAAAATAAAAGGATAAAAACCCTTAAAAAGTGGTATTGTATTCGGATCTCAGTGTACTAGCCAACTAAATACATTTTTATATATAAACAACTTGAAAACTTTGTTTGAAAACAAATTTTATTATTAAACTACTGCAATAACATAACAAACATTATTCAATAATGACTAAAACATCAACTCTAATTGGAATTCCAGGTCTAAATCTTGAGGATCCATATAAAGTCTCTTCAAATTAAATAATTAAATATTTAGTTTATATATCAATCAAACTCATATATTATATATTAAATCACTAATTATATAAAATTTAAATATAAATTGAATTAGAATATCTATAAATTAAAATATTAATTAACTAAGAGAAAACATAAATATAAATTAAAATTAGACATCCTAAATTAAAATATTAGTTAATTAAAAATATATTAATTAATTAAAAATAAAAATAAAATTGGAATAGATGCGGTATAAACTAAATTAGAGTGTGGTATTTACCACATTTGTTTTTATATAGTAGGATAAAATTATAAGTTACTTAATTTGTTTAGATTTGATATTTGTCAAAGCATGTGTAATACTCAAAAGATGTTACATCAATTTGGATAGCCGTTTTTTAAAATTTATATATATATATATATATATATATATATATATATATATATATATATATATATGTGTGTGTGTGTTGAATTCCCGTCACGGCCGAGTCCGTAGCAGATGGCCTAGATCTCCACATTAACAATGTAATTGCAATTTACAATTCAAGAATAATTTCAAAAGTCAATTAGTTTACACGATATTTTTGCGGAAGACGAATAGAAACACTACTTTCTTAAACATTAAATATTTAGTTTATATCATACATATACTAGGTATAGAAATTTCAAATTAGTAAAACATATTTTACAATCATAATTCAAATACATAGTGAGTTTATTTACAAATATGATGAAATCTAAAATGTATGTGTTGGTGGTTACAACGTTAATGGACTTCACCATTAGAGCCTTACAATTCATATGCCTTACTCGATTGGACCTGAAAATACAATTTACAAGAAAAAAGAAAAAAAGAAGAAGGGTCAGACACGCCCCTGGTTCGCATTCCATGTCCCAAACAAGCACATGCAAATGCTCTTACATTTTTGTCGGTATGAGACTTTACATAAAATTGGGATTCTGTCTAAAACTGCATGTCATACTATAATTCGGTATGGGACTCTACACAAAACTGGGCTCCTGACCGAACTGCATACCATACTGTAGTATGGTAATTATGCAGATTCTGCCCAGGTCACCATTAGAGCAATTTGCTTAGTTTCAGAACCCGACCAAATGACATCGAAATGTAATTAAATTTTAAACACATCATCTATACGTGTCAAACAAAACATACAAACAATCCATTTATCAAGCGACTCAACCATTTAGGCAAATGAAACTGCACAAGTTGCCTATTTGGTCAACTTATTGCAGCAGTTGCAGCAAGACAATGCAATTTCAATATTCTATCATGACTTCCTATCATCAATACTTATTAATTCTCAACATTTTCAAATTATCCTAAACAACTTTTAACAAGTTGATTAACGCATTTAACATCATGATATCACAAATCCAAATTAACATGTCAATAGGGTGTTTAAATAATACACTTACAAGACATTAATATGCATAAAACATGACTCATTAAAAGAGGTTAGACTAAGAGTTGACTCATTAACAACATTTCAAAATATATCAAGATCATGCACTATATATATATATATGCCATGAACTCTCATTTTTCAAGTTAAGCCGAGACATTCACATTAGCGACATTAATCCATTATGACTTATTAATGTGAATTAGTTAACTTACAATTATAACATATTAAAACCTTCATCACATGATTTATAACAATCCAATTATGAATAATTTAGAGAGGTCAGACATATATTAAGGTTACACAATTACACATGTTTACCAATCGCATCTCATCAAGGTTTATCACCCATTTTTTATTATTCAATCATATCAATCTCAATATCGATTTCAATTTCAATTTTAATAACAATATCCATGACAATGTTAATGTCCATGTCAAGAATATTATCAATTCTCATCTTGAGAGCAATTTACAATATTTTACCAATGACAATATTCAGATTTATTAACAATTGCCCAAAAACAAACCATAGAATAGAAAATGGGATTCAATATGGACCATTGTCCCAATATGAACCGAAGTTCTAATGCAATATGGACTGAAGTCCTCTGTGAATAATGTCCCAATATAATATGGACTGAAGTCCCAATATGGCTTCTGCGCTAAGAAACACGATATATTTGTGTCGAAGTACTTCTAATCCCTAGGCATGTCTTACCTTCTATCTTTTAGAACAAGTTTAAGGGCATTTGGTTTTAATACCACATTTTCATCCATCAAGGTACATTGTTTTCAATAGGACATTCATTAAGTCTAATTTGTCAATATTCAATGAGCTCAATAATTAAGCAAAAACACAGAGGCCACAATTTATTTCAATGTGCTATTTTCCCCATAGCAACCGATTTCAATAGGTGATTCAATATTGACCAAACATACCAATAAGGTCATTTTTACCAATATTAACAATATCAAGTTATCAAAACCACAATATTAATATATGTTTCTCAATGACATCAATTCTACAAATTTTGCATCAACAATCATCAATAACAATCAATTAGACAATATTCATCACAATAAAAACAATCATAACATCCAAACAAGAATGCATTGCGGAATTTAAGTCTCTACCCAAACTACGTCAATTAAAAAAATGTGGATTTAGTCCAGTCAAACTTCAATTCCCAGTAACAGCGCCTAACATGATTCTACATGCATGGCATATATGTTTTAGCTCCTTAGCATGACAAATATGCTTATCACTTCAATTTTTGATTAGTTATCTTATTTAACCAATTTATCACATATTAGCAAACCAATAATCATTCATATCATCAAAAAATAACATACAATCGTATAAGGCTAAAAAGAGAAATACGAATCTCGCATCCGTTGATCCACAAGCTAGAAAGCTGCTCCCGTGAAGGTTTTCACTTGTTTTAAACCATCACCAACATACAATTATTACACTACAACAATCAATATATACCACAACATCATTACATTGGTTTCTAACATACTTAATCACCACATAATTACTCTATTAAGGACATTAGTACACTAATGAGATTAGGGCTTTCATATTAGGTTCGAATCAACCTAAAATCACTTCTTAACTATCTAGGATAATTTATAAATCACTTTCATAAAATTCCCAATTTCAAAGTTAGGGTTTTGTTCAAAATTACAATTAGAGACATTATGGACGACATATGACTAATTGGAAGCATCATTAGACTCTATAGAGCTCAAAACCAACATTAAATCACGCTACATAATTCAAAAACAAAATTGAGATGAAATGAGATTTTTAAGATGCTTATCTATTTCACTAATGAAGTAAAGAGACTTCATTCAGCTCCTAGTAACATTTAATGATGTTTGGGAGTGATGTTGTAATGATTTTTGAAGAGAAATAGTTAGGAAAAGGGTTAGAGTTTTATTGGTGGTGCGGAGAGAAAATGAGAGGGTTGTTATCTTGAGAGAAATGTAGAGAGAGGTATTAACGGGCCTTTAATAATTAATGGACCCAAAATTTCCACCCAAGCCCATTAACATTCTCAACCCACCAATTCCGCTATTAAAACCGATCTCTCAATTTTATTTGAAAATCATTCCTATAACTATAGAATCATTTTCTACAGTGGAAATATAATTTTTTTTTTATCATAAACCCATTTTGTACAAAAAATACCCCTAATCTCCAAAACCGCTATTTTATGATTAAAATCGTCATTTTACAGTTAAAGCCGCAATTTCATTTTAAATTCCATTTTAAAATTCTAACCCTTCCACTTAGTCTAATGTCTCTACTTATGTTTTATAAAACATCATTTAATAATAAAATTCATTTTTTGGTGTAAAATAACCAATTTTCGATTTAGCGTTATTTTATGGATTCTAGACAAAAATCCCAAATCTCATATCATGCCTTATGGCGAGACAACCCCAATATGAAATCTTTTTAATGGCGAGACCCCAACCCAATGACCATTACCCCTACTAGGCATGATGCCAATCCAATGATCACCACCCCCACTAGGCATGACCCCAATCCATCGATCACCACCCCACTAGGCATGACTCTAATCCATTGATCACCACCCCCAAAGGGATGTGATTTCAATACGATGATCATCACCCCAAAGGGATGACATGCTTTCTTCTTCATGAGACAACTCTATTTATAGTGATCATCAAATATACTTTCCTAATTTGTTTCCTTTCCAACTAAGGAATACAATCAACCAAATTAAGGAAAACCAAATATTTCCAAAACAAGGAATCAAAACAATTAGGAAATAGATTCAAACTAAAAATAGGAAAACCTTCCTAAAAGAAAATCCTTGTGATTCAAGGCAATCCTAATATATATATATATATATAATTATTTTTTTTTATGATATTTTTCCTTAGATGGAATTTGAGTTATAATTCATAATTTGAAGTCATATATTGTTACACCGATGAAAAAAAAATCCAAGAATAAATTCAAATATATATATGTTATATATATAAAACAAAAAATATATGAATCAAATCTCAACCAAATACAATCATTAAATCACATTGAAATTACAAACCAGTACAAGCAAATACTCAGACCAACAAGAAAGTAAAGAAAACACACCAAAAACCTATTGTGGTTCTATAAAGACTACATCCATATTAGGCTCTAAATAGTACTCGAATCATTCTTATTAATACTGGAATCAACTAGATTACACAATATAAAAACACATAACACATAAAGATAAAATATAGAGAAAAATTGAAGAAGCCTAGCAGAATCATAAAGACAGAGAAATAATGATTCGACTAGGTCAACATAGAAAATAACGCCTTTTATACATATATAAACTAATGATTTGAGTTGAGATAGAAATCTTTGTCAGATCAGATCCAGGTGACACAAGTTAGGTCAGAGCAATAACGAGATTTGGGCTGCTTCAACATATCAATGCACAAGGCCCCTCAACAACATAATAACTAACACAATATTACAGACTAGAACAAAACCAAATGGACATAATGAGTATTAAAATATGAAAACAATTTAAAATTTTAATTTTTAATAAGTTAATTATGAAGATGCATTTATTTAAATTTAGCTAAAATTAAAATTTTAATAAATCATTTAGTTTTTAATAATTTTATATACTATTTATAATTTTGTTGATCCTAGTAACTTAAATTGCTGAAATAAAATAATTTAATAAATTTACTCGATCTTAAAAATAAAAAAAAACCACTATTTTACTGAAATATATGTATTAAAAAAACAATGAAAACCAACCATTTATAGTATGTGTATATATTAACTCTAAAATATATGGGGTGTATGAACGACACGTATGATTAGGGTCGGCTTGTGACGACATTGGTTAGAGCGGGATTGGATCCTAATTAAGCATAAGTTCTAACCTTATTCGCTTAATAGCCTGTATGGATTTTAGCCTAGTGGGTTGTTTTCAAATAGGTCGGCCCAAGCAATGAGACTCTGGTCCGAGCCTAGTGAGAGTGAAATTAAGATTCAAACGTTTGAACGTCTTATTAGAACCAACATTTACAAACAGGCGACCTTTGACAACCATTTTTAATAACGATTGTGATATTATTCATTCATCTTCGCTTTAACTAAAGTTAACGACTCAACCATATTCCTTTAAATTATAATAGAAAATAAAAAAGTATTCATAGTTGACTTGAGTCTCAAAGTGCCTAGAACAGACATCACACTGATATTTGAAGGATCTTCTCAGATGTTTCTCCCATTTTCGCAGGTAGCTTAGTAAATCCTAATCCTTCACATTTTTGATCCGATTTGACATTAGATTCGGAGTTGAATAGTAGTTTCAAGCAACCAAAATATATGAATATTAAGAAAATTAAGATAAATAAATATTTAAAAAAAAATATATTATAGAATTTTGCAAGAAAATTAGAGATCTCTTCACAACAATACCCAAGAGGAAATCTTAAAAATAATAAATATGTACATAGTAACACAAGTGTTTTAAAACCCTCCAATAATATTTCTAAATTTTATTAAATATTATATTTATTTATTTATATAAATCATTAATAAATATTAAATCCACCACTTTATATGGAAAGATGGTAATTAACAACTAAATAATAAATAGTAAGTGCGTCTTATAGGGAAGCATAAAGACTATGAACCACATATTTAGGTTATAAATAAAGATGCTAGGAGCATAAATAAATAAAGTAAAATTTTGTTCAAGATTTATTCGTCGAGTATGGCTATCCATAGTATATCCTTAGCCCTCAAATGCTTCTTCATTAGCCTTCTGTGTAGTTATTTTCTCCTAATTCCAGGTATATAATATTCATCCATTCATTGTATTTGTAATGATCCATGTACTAAATGGTATTTGTTTTCCAGGAGAAACAGCTGATGCAGCAAACGACCTGTCAAAGCCTCAATCGAGGTAAAAGAATGTGTAAGTCAAGATGACTGCCAAAGTTATTGCAAAGAGAAAGGATTGGGGAAATTCAGATATTGCTTCCTACATACGATGCATCGTGGTGATTGCTATTGCGAGGATAAAGAGTGGTAATTGCTGCTATGAAGACTGAACTTAAAGATATTCGTTACTTTCATCTGACATCCATTCAATTTATTATAAAACCAAACAATTAGTTAATTTATTTACACCAAGTAGACCAAAATGACAATAGTATCCAAACTATTAAAAAATAATAATTAAATAAAATTTAAATAAAAATAAAAATTATAAATATATAGTTATTGAAAAACCCAAATACCCCTCCACAACTATACGACCGTTGTTAGATACAAATAGAATAATCATATCTTCTTCTCCACAATCAGTTCATCTTCACACTTCCTCATATCTCTTACTCTTCTATTTTTCTTCCCAAATTCATCCATTCTTCATCAACATTCGTCGGTATCTTCCTCCTTCAGTTCGTTGGCCTCCCGTCACTCCATCACTATCGTTTTGGAGTCTAAGAAAATTAAGGAAATGGGGAAAGATAAGTACCTAAGAAGCCATCAAAGCCAACTGGTGTCGCAGTGATTAAGCAGGTGGTCGTAAAGCCGGTGAGGACGAAGAAATCAGTGGTTAAGAGTTTGAAAAGGCCGACGACGAATAATAAGCTAAACACAAATATTAGTTTTTGTTACTATTTAGTTGAATTTTTAATAGACTTCGATTTAGGGTTAGAAATATATATAATTGGGTTTGTTGATGAAATTGGTTTTATTTTGAGTTTATTTTGATGATTTTGTTTTTAATGAAATAGGGTCATGAGTAATTGAGTTTTGATATTTTCAAGTGTGTAAAAGCATAAATGTGTGTATGTGTTGTTCTTATTGTTATGTTGATATTGTTGTTTGAGTTTTTTTTTTTGGTTTTGTTGATGAAGTTGTTAGTGTGAATAAATATGTTGTTGTGTTTTTGTGATTTAGGTCACTAAAATAGTGCTTCCCGATCTTTGATACCTGGAAATATGTATGCGTATCATACTGCTTCCCAAGCTTATGCACCAAGAAGCTCCTGCTTTTTGTTTAGAAAAAATAAGAGCTACCCGATCTTGAAGGCTAGGAAGCTTTCAAAGTAGCGAGCTTCCTAGGTCAATGGACCGAGAAGCAGTAAAATAATCAGCCTGCTTCCTAGTCTTGAGTTCATCAGTCATTGAGAATGCTTCCTAGTACTCATTACTAGAAAATAGGATGATATTAAAACTGCTTCCCACCAACTATACCGAGAAGTAGTTACTAATTTAGTTTCCTAGTATTGTAGGCCTAGAAGCATTTATGTAAGCAGCCTGCTTCCTGATCTCGAGAGCAAGAAGCATAAGAGATTTGTTCCTACCTACAAGACCAGGAAGTAGGCTTCTTACATAATAACTTCTCGGTCTAAAGGACCGGGAAGCAAAATTAGTAATTGCTTCCTGGTATAGCACGAAAGGAAGTAGTTTTATAATTGAACTAGTTCCCGATCATGCACACTGGAAAGTGTAGTATTCTGTTTTACATTTATGGTTTTGTTTTGTTTTCATGTATCTAATGGTTTTTTGTTATATTTTATGTTACAGGTTACCCCAAAACATGTTTCATTCAGGGATGAAAGGTATTTTAGACAAGCGCCAAGGGGCTTCGATAATGTCAAGATGAACAACCAATGAAGCCCTTGGTGTACTAATTTAGGCTGATGGGTAACTAGAATCCCTCCTACTTCCCTTGGTTTACTTTATTTGGTACATAATTTGGATAAGTAACTATATTTTTGAAATTTTTATTGCAGAACTTCTTATGGTCCATATGTGTGCATGTATATGCGAGACATTTGGACAAAACAACCTGCATGGTCATTCGAAAAAACAACAGAAGAGACTCCTAGGATTAGAAAGGAAAATAAATATGCATTACACGAGCATTTGATGAAATGCAAGCTCGATTCCGGCTTGTAGTTAAGTGATGATAAAATATTTAGAAGTTGAAAATAATTGTTTATGTTTAATATTCTGGACATACAAAGATAGATATGTAGTATATGTGTATGACAAACAAGTTGGGATGCAAGTTGCTTTGATATCTATTAATTATGCTTTCAGCAGGTGTCTTATGAATTATACAGGAATTAGTTTGTATACGCTTCTTGGTCCTTAAAACCGGGAAATGAATGTCAATTTATTATGCTTCCCAGTATACAATGTCGGGAAGAAAACACACAAACTTCCTGGTAAAATATACCAGGAAGCTGAAAAAATAAGCATCTATTGTAGCAAAAAATAAACATCCTGGTCTTGTATACAAAGAAGCAGAGGCATGTTTTGCCTACTTTGCGGTGTTATACACCAGGAATCGGTAGTTCATAGCTTCGTAGTGTTCTGCACCAAGAAGCGGGAAAAATAGGACATTGCTTCCTGGTCCTCATGACCAGGAAGCTGGTTGTTTGATGGGAGGATTCTGACATATAAAATAACACAAAGAAACAGAATTCCTATCATTGTCTAATTGTAGTTTTAAAGATATCGTTTTTACAGGGATTGTTTTACTTGGAAAGAAAGGATACGATTGAGATCTAAACTGAATTGTAAAAAGAATTGATCAGCTACAGAATTGAAAAGTTCATAAGATGTAATATGAATTTTTAGACACTTTTGACAAACAAAACAATTGAATGGAAGTTTTGCATTCTGTTTTGAATGATCTAATACAGAATCAAGTTGATATACAGATCTTTGTTCGTAATACCAAATCCGATCACACAATTTAACTAGAAATCTTGGATTTACTACCTAGATCATCATCAATGACCTGTTAAAGATTTCTTGATTTGATTAACAAGTCTCAGTTAATAGATTCCATATATCCATCTCTATAGTACAACTCAACTAACTGATCAAGCATAGTTTGTAGAGAATTGGATCTATTGTCTATCTCTAGAACAATGATCCCCTGTTTTTAGATCTGATACCTAATTGCCATCTCTGCACTAAATTAAGCATCGCAATAACAAGATACTTAACTCTCGTTCTCGTAATTCAATAGGTTTACGAAAACTAAGCAAATCTGACTATGAATGAACAAGAATCATATAGTAAAATCTAACATAGAAACATATCTAAGTCAATCAATAGAGCTATTAACTAAGCACAACTACTTCTCATATACAAAATACAGTTCATAAACATCTTCATCATGCTCAAAAGACCTAAATCTTACCAAGGAAGTTAGAAGTTGAACTCTGTCACCGTTTTCACTTCTTCACTTCAAGCTAAATCTCCGAGATCACAACAAATAAAGCACAAAAACTTCTCCAAGAAACTTCCCAAAATGAGATCTAAAATGAAGAACAGAAGATTCTAGAAAATATCTGAAAATGTCAAAAGGTTCTAATTGCATCGATTGAGTTCCTATTTCTAGAGTTTTCTCAATGGCAATTTTGAAATTAAATTAAGAAAGAAACACAAATTGACGAAGTACAAAATAAGTCCTTATGTCGCCTGTTCCTTTGCCTGAACACAAACGATATTCTGTTGCTTCGCTAAACTTGTTCGTCAGATAACAAGTTTTCCAGGCAAAATGTTCTTTTCCATCGCCTTCCATATAACCACAATCTAAGCGATTAAGCTTCTTTTTACCTTCTGTATATTGCCTTATTAAAGATCTTTGGCAAGATAAGTAAATTGTTGCCTTCATTCATACTTCTTCCTCAGGCGATGTTCAATCATTTAGCCTTTGGTTTGTCGCCAGTGTATAAGCGACATTTCTTTTTCTGCCTAAGGATTTCGCTAAGTGTGACAAAATTGTGTAGTTGAGATACATTTAAGTTGCCTTCTTCAACTTTCCTATAAGGCGATGCTCTCATACATTGTTTCTTATGTCACCATCTTCTCTGAGCGTGCAGGTGAGACTGCCAGGCGACATACTTTTTCCTTATAACATTTCGTCATTATCTTGGACTTGGGATGAAATTCAGCTTTTATCCCTCTTGTTCCTAAGTTTTGCTTGTTTCAGCTTCTTTTCTCAATCTTCTCATCCAAGTCTCTGTCTTAATAAAATAATCTAGAATTACTAGAAATCCATTCAATATTTCAACTCTTAGGCTCAATTTTTACTCATTTAAAATCATAAAATACACCAAAATATAGGTAAATCCTAGATTTATCAATTACCTCCAACTTAACTTTTTGCTTGTCCTCAAGCAAATTGGCTAAGTACTAACTAAGACACCAATCAATGCAAACTTATAATCATAATTCAAAGCAACTTATCAAGCATTTTTTTTTTGAAAATTTTCAAATAGTGACCAGTTCTTTTTCAAATTTTAAATCAACTAATTCAAACCTGGTCATTTTCTTCATGTTGCAAAGTATCCGAGTAGATCCAAAAGTCTGAGTTTTGAAACTATTTCCTCACTGTAGTCACTCATAAAGTGTTTAATCACTCTGAATCCTAGGGTTACTCACACAATACGCTAGTCAATTTTAAGAATCAGAGTTATGTACCAAAGAAATCGTGATTCTAGTGTTTCACAAGCATGTATGAAGAAAATTTAATAACCTCACGATCATTGAATTTCACACATACACTGTAAAACACTTAGAGGTTCCTATGTTTGAAACTGCTTGTCTTTCTGCCTTAGAATTAGTGATTTGTAAAACTAGGGAAGATGAGGCCAAGTTAGTTCATGAAAATATAGAAATTATAAGGAAGATTCAAAATTTGGAAATATCAGTAAATTCCTCACAATCCCTCTATTTTTCATTTTTCAGTGTTTCCCCACTCAATGAAACTCTTATGTACAATACCCTTTTATTTTATATACAACCATACTCTTCTTTATTTTTCAGAGACTCTTTCTAATCTATTTACACAACTCTTTCTGTAATACTCTTTTCTTTTGTTCTTCTACTTTTGCAGATACCATTTTTTTTAATCCTGCAATGCAAGTCTTTTTTTTTTTTTTTTTTTTTTTTTTTTTTTTAATTCTAACATTCCATCCTTTATTTCTCTCAGAAATATCATTTAGTATCCCTACTTCCTAATCTTTTCACCCAAATTTACTGGTAAGTCCAAAGGGTAGGATTTGAGATCATGTCTCAATCTTTATGGTTTGGACATGATTGAGGACCAAAGAAAAGGTTTAAATAAGGGTGGCAAAATGGGTCATGACACGCTAAGTCGACACGAATTTGCAAAAAGTTAGCGAATGCGGGTTGGAGCTTAGCGAATTTGTGTCATAATCGTGTCGACCCGTTATGACCCATTTATAAACGAATTCGTGTCGTGTTTGCTTATCGTGTTAGCGGGTCGACACGGTTAAATTGGATTAATTTATAATATTATATAAATACATAGATATATTAATAATTTTAACCCGCTTATAAACGAATTCATATCGTGTGATCTATTTATAAACGAATTCGTTTCGTGTGATCTATTTATAAACAAATTCGTGTAGTGTTTCCTTATCGTGTTAGCGAGTTCACAGGTTAAGAAATTTTTTATTGAATAATCGAATCAATTATTTCGAATCGTGTCATAAACGAATTCGTGTCGAATCCAAAAATTTTAACCCACTTATAAACGAATTCGTGTCGTGTCACCCGAATGCGGATTCGTGTCGTGTTGAATCTGCTTTGACCCAATTCGCAAACCCGTTTTGCCACCCCTAGGTTTAGATGAGAATGAAAACAAAATGGTTTACGTCACAAGATATCAAGGTCTTGTTATATTAAGTAGGCAAAGGCTCTTTTGGTAGTTTCACTCACTCTCTCAAATTTGATCATATTCCTTGGAAAAAATTAGACAGATCCTTACCCGACCAATGCCCTGTACACTTGAGGAATGTATGAGAAATCCAAAGCAAACCTAAGAAGGTCTTGTTTCTAATAAAAGAAAACTGATCAGAAAATGTGTTTAATAAGGAACAGGATAAAAATAACCCTTCTCGTGAAGAAAAAGGCATGAAATGAAGTTCAAACCTTACATACCACCCAAGGTTTTCTCCACTCTTTCCTTATCAAAACTCTTCAACTTGTTCACAATTAAAATTTGACCAGAATCTTCATCAGGATTCAAATAAATCTTTCAAAATTTGCGCATCAAACTACTTGTTTTGAAAACTTATTTTTCTATTTGAAATTCCAGTTTGAAAATTAAATCACTTTGAATTATCATGCACTCAGACCTAATAATATCCTTAAAAAAAATTTACTTAATACATATATTAAAACAAAGTCCTAATATATAATAGCAATGTGATTTCTACTCCACCCCTAACTTAAAAGAAAGCATTGCCCTCAATGTAAAAGATAGAAAAAATAGAAAATGGGGAGGAAAAATGAAGGCAAAATATAAATCTAGGGAAAGGAAATGTACCTATAATTCGCCATAGATAAGTGTTTTCAAAGAAAAATGAAGGCCTAATAACTCAGAGGTAATATGGCGAAAAGATTCAATATCGCCATAATAGAGCGACATATCGGGCGATATGTCGTGGCGAAAATTGATCATGCTAAAAATTTATCCTTGCAGGTAAAAGTATCAGGAGAAATAGAAAGTATTGCCAGAATTAAAACAATATATTTTATATTAAGGCGAAATAAGAAATATCGCCTTACTCAACATACGAATGACAACATCATCAGGCGAAGCAGAAAATGCTCGCCTATATGTAAGGTGAAATGTCGGTGAAATATCCAGGATATCGCCGAGATGCTAGAATGTATTTAGAAAGTCCAAGACTCCATTCAACCTGCAGAGAAATATTAGTCTTGAGACAAAATGAAGCACATGAATTAATCCTAACAGACAGACTTTGTAAAAAGAAAAGGATAAAGTATTGGAAGAAGAGAACCCCTAACTTAAAACCTCTAAATCCCTAAACTAGAATACATGTAATGCACAATTACCACAAACAATCACATTACTCTTGAAACAAAAGCAAAAACAAGAGAAACAAACACATTACTCTTTCTAAAAATGAAACAAAAATAATCAAATTGGCTCAAAACATCCACATTGCTCTTAACAAGCAAACCTTAACAAAATACAACTAGTTCTGAATGATTAAAAACGTGAAAAATTTGAAAGTACAAAACAGTCAGAAATCCTCCTATGATTTATGAGTAGAATGATGCTTGTTAGGTGACTTTGAAACTAATCTCCTCTTTTTTATGCGAGGAACAGAAGGTCTGGAAGGGGTGGTGGTTTCTGCTGTAGTAGAAGGTTTCCTATTGAGACTTAATTCTTCCACTAACATTCTTCTAATGGCACCATCATTAAGAGCTGGAGATGATTGTATTGGAGCTTCTGCAGGTGGTGAAGGAGTTCTTGAGATTTGAGGCATCACAGACTTTTTAGAACTAACGTTTCTCTTTTTCTTCTTCTTACCAGCACCTCTCACTGGTTGTTGCCTCCTTTTATAAACTTGAACCTCTGGTTGGCTTGCTTCAAACTCACTATCTTTATCATGTTCATTAGCAAAAATCTTCATTTTCCTACAAACTAAAGGAGGGATTACAGGAAAATAAGATCTATCCACAAACTCCCTGATATGTTGAAAGAACTCAGTTCAAAATTTTTCAGAAGAAATCAAAGCAGAATTTCTATTCCAAAGAGAGATGTTGCAGTTTCTATCCCTAATATGTAGTGTTTTTAAATTCAATTTGAAAAGATGAAGATCAACAATAGGTGCATTCTCATCTGGCACTGGGGTATTCAAATCTTCATCACTATCATCTCCCACAAACAAAAGATCATCGAGTGATAACCACTCCTTTTGATATACAGCCTCTAACTCTTTAGTATCACCTTTATTTCCCAAAATCAAATCAATTTCAGCCTTTCTGTCGAAACAACCAAAGTTAGAACAACTAGTAGGACTACTAAAATCATCTATTTCAACATAGGGTACTTAAGAGATAGGAGTAGGCTATCAAATAGGTATTATGGCCTAAGAATCTAAAGTATGTATAGGTGTATCAGCCCTTGAAGTACTCGGAAACAACTGACCCATCCTTGCCAAATTCACCAATCTTTGAATTGAAGGGTGCAAGATCTGCAAACGTGGAATAAACTCATCAGAGGTTTGAACTGGAGTATGTGTAGAACATTTGACTAGTCCAAATGAGTATGGAACTTGACATGTCTAGATTAAACTCTCCTGAACAACATTATCTGAGACCTCAGTTGGACTCTTATTATCTCCAATCTGCTAGGCATTTTCTTTCAATTGAGTACTAGACCCCTCTCCAATCTCCTGTGTTGACACATGTTTGCCAGCAGTTTCAGCATAAAAGGTAAGCAATTGACTTTGCTCTTCAATAAAAGTTGTATTAATTACTTTATCACAATCTGAAGAATCAGCTTCATATATGGCAACTGTTTCTGTTTTCTCTGCCAAATTCTTACCTCTATCCAACGTTTGCTTATCTTTATCCATAAAGTCACTAATTGAAGTTTCCATGGCTAGCTCAAAGGGGTTATTCAAATTCTTCCTTAATTGAGCTTCATCCACAAATGTATCTCTGTCGATGTAGTGACCTATAGTGGACAAATCACCCAACTGGATAACTGAGTCAGGTTGACAATCAACCAACTCTTCATGTTGAAAATTCGGAGTTTGTAAATCATCTTTGAAACTTGCTTGCACGAATGCTTCTCCAATAGAAACTCCTCCAGCAAATTTGGGAAATCCCACATTAGAAGGATTCTGCTTCTCCTTATTCAACATCCATAGCTTAACAAACTCATGTGGGTCAGCAATTTGATTGAAGAATTGCGAGATCCTTTCTTCAACCCTTTTGTCAACTAATGCATTTACCATTTCCTCTAAATGGTTTCTAGTAAGTGGCCCTCCTTGTCTCTCTCCACTATTATCATTATCTGCGATTTTAGGTGAAACTGGGTTGGAGCCGGTGCTGGAAGTGGAGAAAGAGAGGGAATTTTTTTTTCCTTTTTGAAGATCCCTTCCTAGCTTCCCTGAGTGCCTTCAACTCTAGTACCCTAACTCTAACTTCTTCACAAGGAGTATCATTTTCACCTCTACTTTCCCATAATCTCAACTCAAGCTCACTAGTGTGTGGCTTGGAATCTGCCAACCAAACATCATTCTTTTTGGCCTTAACACTAAACACCTCTAGAAACGAAAGGGTTATCCAACTCCTAAGGAGCTTTATTGTAAAATTCTTCTACAAGAGTGGCATTTGCTCTTTGCGGTTGTGTTATTAGCTTCCTCATATCCCAGACAAAGAGATAGTTTCCAAATCTGTGATCTTCAAACTCTTTCAACAATATTCCTTTTTCTTGCCAAAATTGCAAGTTCTCATTTTTAAGTGGACTCTTAACTTGAGGATCAGTCTTGGCTCCCTTTGGTGAAATAATCTTCACCTTCTTCCCTTTATGTGAAACTGGAAATTTTAGCTTAATCTCCTATTATCATCATCATTGCATTTAGTGATCTTTCTTTTCGAAATCTAGAAAAATTATTATCGTTATTCTCATTAAACACTTAATTTTCTGAATTTGCAAAACCCGATTGTGCGATCTTTCTCTGTCGATTATTTTGTGCTAGTCTTCACAGTTTAACACAGCAAGTAAACAAGGTATGTTCATCTATTTCATAATCACTCTTATTATTTATGGTATTCAAATCTTGTTGCTTGAGTATTGAAGTTTTGATTGCGACAGATTAGGGTTTAGTCAAGAATAGAATGAGTTTTTATTGGGGTTTTGTTCAATTGATGTTATACAAGTGTTCTCGGTTAGTGATGGTGATAAATGCTTATATGTTGTTGATTAAAGCATGTTTCTCTGAAATTGTTTGCTGCTAAACAAAGTTAGGAACTATCAATTTGAAAATAAACTAGTTAGTGGTGTCGATTTGCTGCTACCTATGCACTATACATCCTGGTTTTATCATTATGAGTAGCAGGAGCTACTGGAATGAAATTTTAGAATAGGATGTGTTGAACTTGTTTTTCTCTTGTACTTAATGGGTAAGTGAACTGTTCAATTTCAGGTACATTATTTGTAAAAGAAAAGTTCAAACCACTCCTAGCCCACCTAAGAAGAACAAAAAGGCCAAGACATCTGTCAAGCCTAAAATTTATGATGAAAAGAATTTCAAAGTCAGATTTATTCTCCCTTATTCTCCCAAAGCTGACAAGGGAAAGACAAGCAAATCTCCCAATATCTCCTCTACACCAAATGCTGATAAGAGAAGAAATGTGGGGGAAACTTTTGTTAAAGTCAGTTGGGAAATCATCTGCTAGTGTTACTAAAAAGAAGGAGATTCAGCTAAAATCTCCAGTTTCAGATAAAGGTAAAAAGGTGAAGATTGTTTCACCACAAGGA
This sequence comes from Cardiospermum halicacabum, assembly GCA_031304145.1. Taxonomy (NCBI): domain Eukaryota; kingdom Viridiplantae; phylum Streptophyta; class Magnoliopsida; order Sapindales; family Sapindaceae; genus Cardiospermum; species Cardiospermum halicacabum. The sequence continues at coordinate 3,848,484 of CM062399.1, read as the reverse complement.
GCCAAGACTGATCCTCAAGTTAAGAGTCCACTTAAAAAGGAGAACTTGCAATTTTAGAAAGAAAAAGGAATACTATTGAAGGAGTTTGAAGATCACAAATTTGGAAACTATCTCTTTGTCTGGGATATGAGAAAGCTAGCGGCACAACCGCAGAGAACTAATGCCACACTAGTAGATGAGTTTTACAGAGCTCCTAAGGAGTTGGAAAATCCTTTTACTTTTAGGGGTGTTCTTGTGGATATCTCAGTGGAGAGTATATGTGATATTATGGGTTGATGAACCCAAATCTTTAAGGTGATAGAGGAATGAGGGCGGAAGCGTTGACAGTAGAAGAAGTATTGAGTTTGAAGAGATTTTCAAACCCAATAAATGAGTGAGGAGGATGTGTTAGCTAGTGAATTGGATATTCACTCAGCTATTTGTTTAATATGGCTACGAGATAACATTATGCCAAGATGTAAGGGGAGTACATTCACAGTGGATAAGAAAAAGTTTCTTAATGACTTTGTGCAAGATCAGTTTATTCATATGGGGCAATTGATCTTCTGTAAATTGAAGAAAAGGTTATCTAATATGAGGAAGGAGAAGATTAGGCAACATACCCCTACTTTCCATCTCTCATAACTGGATTATTGGAGAGATGTGGGGTTAAGACCAAAAAGAAGGATGTTTGGTTGACAGATTCCAAGCCACACACTAGTAAGCTTGAGTTGAGATTATGGGAAAGTAGAGGTGAAAAAGATACTCCCTGTGAAGAAAGTAGAGTTAGGGTACCAGAGTTGAAGGCACTTAGGGAAGCTAGGAAGGGATCTTCAAAAAGGAATAAAATTTCCTCTCCTTCTCCACTTCTAGCACCGACTCCAACCCTAGTTTCACCTAGAATCTTAGATAATGATAATAGTGGAGAGAGACAAGGAGGGCCACTTACCATAAAACATTTGGAGGAGATGGGAAATGCTCTAGTTGACAAAAGGGTTGAGAAAGGATCTCACAATTCTTCAATCAAATTGCCGACCCTCATGAGTTTGTTAAGCTGTGGATGTTGAATAAGGACAAGCAAAATGCTTCTAAAGTGGGATTTCCCAAATTTGCTGGAGGAGTTTCTATTGGAGAAGCAGTGGTGCAAGCTAGTGTCCAAGATGATCAGCAGACTCCAAATTTTCAACATGAAGAGTTAGTTAATAGTCAACCTGACTCAGTTATCCAGTTGGGTGATTTGTACATCTGTGGATGAAACTCAATTAAGGAAGAATTTGAATAACCACTTTGACCTAGCCATAGAAACTTCAATTAGTGACATTATGGATAAAGATGAGTAAACTTTGGATAGAGGTAAGAATTTGGCTGAGAAAACAGAAACAGTTGCCATATATGAAGCTGATTCTTCAGATTGTGATAAAGTAATTGATACAACTTTTATTGAAGAGCAAAGTCAATTCTTTACCTTTTATGCTGAAAGTGTTGGCAAACCCGTGTCAACAAAGGAGATTGGAGAGGGGTCTAGTACTCAGTTGGAAGAAAATGCCCAGCAGATTGGAGATAGTGAGAGTCCAACTTAGGTCTCAGATGATGTTGTTCAGGAGAGTTTAATCTACACATGTCAAATTCCAGACTCATTTGGACTTCAAATGTTCTACACATACTCTAGTTCAAAACTCTTATGATTTTATTCCACATTTGCAAATCTTGCATCCTTCAGTTCAAAGACTAGTGAATTTGGCAAAGATGGGTCGGTTGTTTCCGAGTACATCAAGGGCTGATACACCTATACATTTTTCAAATTTTTAGGCCATAACACCTTTTTTAAAGCCTAATCCTCTCTCTCAAGTACCCTATGTTGAAATGGATGATGTCAGTAGTTCTACTAGTAGTTCTAACTTCAGTTCTTTCGATAAAGAGACTTAAATTGATTTGACTTTGGGAGATGAAGGTGATACTAAAGAGTTGGAAGTTGTATACAGAAGAAGTGGTTATCACTTGATGATCTTTTATTTGAGGGAGATGATAGTGATGAAGATTTGAATACCATAGTGCAAGATGAGAATGCACCTATTCTTGATCTTCATCTTTTCAAATTGAATTTGAAAGCACGGCAGATTTGGGATACAAACTGCAACATCTCATTTTGGAATAGAAATTCTGCTTTGATTTCTCCTCAAAAATTTCGAACTGAATTCTTTCAACACATCAGGGAGTTTGTGGATAGATCTTATCTTCTTGTAATCCTTCCTTCAGTTTGTTGGAAAAGGAAGATTCTTGCTGATGAACCTGATGAAGATAATGAGTTTGAAGCAAGCCAACTAGAGGTTCAAGTTTATAAAAGGATTCAATAACCAGTGAGAAGTGTTGGCAAAAAGAAGAAAAACAGAACTGTCAGTTCTAAAAAGTCTGTGATGCCTCAAATTTCAAGACCTTCTCCAACACCTGCAGACACTCCAACACATTCTTCTCTAGCTCTTAATAATGCTGCCATTAGGAGAATCATTACAGAAGAGTTGAGACTCAAGAGAAAGACTACTAGTGTCCAAACTTCTTCAGAAACTCCAGTTAAGCGCCCAGTTAGAAGAAGAAGAGTGCTCTCCAAGTCACAAAGAAAAATCTCATCTCAATTAACAAATCCAACCTTAGATGATTTTTAATTTTTTACATTTTGATTGTTTTTTCTTTTCTCTCAGTTGTAATTTTTCAGAACTTGGTATTTTTTTTCAAGTCTATCGGGTAAGAGTAATGTGACTGTTTTGAGTCAATTTGATTATTTTTTTCATTTTAGAAAGAGTAATGTGTTTGTTTTTCTTGTTTTTACTTTGTTTTAAGAGTAATTTTATTGTCGATGGTCTTTACATGCGTTACAATTCAGGGATTTTTTAGGTTTTTAAGTTGGGGGTTCTTTTCTTCTCATACTTCTAAGCTTTCTCTCTTACAGAGTTTGTCAGTCATGATAAATTCATGCGATGCATTTTATTTGTAGTACAAATGTTTCCCTACAGGATGAATGGAGCTTTGGAATGTTCTAATTTGCATTTCCATGACTAGGAGATATCAGGTATTTCGCATAAGCATTTCGCCTGGAACACAGGTGAGGAGTTTATGTTTCGCCTGATGCTACTATATTTCATATTTTGAGTAAGGCAACACCTCTTATTTCGCCATTGTATATCATTTACCTTCTAACAATTTTTCTCTATTTCGCCACATAACATTACATGAACGAATTTTTTAGGTGTGGGAAGTTTTCGCCATATCATATCGCCCGCTATGTTACTCTAATATGGCGATATTGTATCTTTTTGCCTAATACCTTTTAGTAATTTTGCCTACATTTTTCTTTGCCAACGCTTTTCTGTGGCGAAATAAAGGTACATTTCCTTTCCCTAGATTTTTATTTTGCCTTCATCCCATTTTTTTCTGTCCTTCGAACTATTATTTTTATCTTTTGCATTGCGGACAATGCTTTCTATTAAGATGGAGGTGGGGTAGCAATTACATTGCTGTTTATTTGTTAAGAATTTGTTTTGATAGGTGAATTAAGTAATTTTTTTAGACTGAGTGCATGATTGAGCTTACATTGTCCATAATTCAAAGTGATTTAATTTTCAAACAATAATTTCAAACAATAAATAAGTGTTCAAAACAAGCAGTTTGATGAGCAAATTTTGAAAAATTTCTTTGAATGCCGATGGAGATTCTGGTCAAATTTGAATTTGAACAAGTTGAAGAGTTTTGATAAGGAAATATTTGAGAAAAACTTGGGTGGTATGTAAGGTTTAAGCTTCATTTTATGTCTTTTTCTTCATGAGAGGGGTTATTTTTATTCGTTTCCTTATTAAACACATTTTCTGATCAGTTTTCTTTTATTAGAAACACAACCTCCTAAGGTTTGCTTTGGATTTCTCGTACATTCCTCAAGTGTACAGGGCATTGGTCGGGTAAGGATCTGTCTAATTTTTCCAAGGAATATGATCTGATTTGAGAGGGTGAGTGAAACTACCCAAAGAGCCTTTGCCTACTTGATATAACCAGACCTTGATATCTCGTGTCCATTCTCATCTAAACCTTTTCTTTGGTCCTTAAATTCTGTCCAAACCATAAAGATTGAGACATGATCTCAAATCCTACCCTTTGGACTTACCAGTAAATTGGGGGTAAAAAGATTGGGAAGTGAGGATATATTGAATGGTGTTTCTTTGAAAATTAAAGGATGGAAAAGTTTAAAAAAATGGTATCTGCAAAAGCAAAAGAGCAAAAAAAAAGTATTATAGAAAGAGTTTTGTAAATATATTGAAAAGATATTTGGAAAAATAAAGAATAAGTACAATTGAGCATAAATAAAGGGGTGTTGTACATAGAGTTTTATTGAGTTGGGAAACACTGAACAATGAAAAAATAGAGGGATTGTGAGGAATTTTTTTGGTATTTCCAAATTTTGAATCCTGGTTATAATTCCCTTCTTTCTTAAGCTAACTTGGCCCCATCTTCATTGTTTTTACAAATTAGTGATCCTAAAGCAAAAGACAGACAATTTCAAACTTATGAACCTCTAAGTGCTATACAGTGTATGTGTGAAATTCAATGATCGTGAGGTTCTTTAATTTTCTTCATACGTGCTTGTGAAACACTAGAATCACGATTGCTTTGGCATATAACTTTGATTCTTAAAAGTGACTAGTGTATTGTGTGAGTAACCCTTGGATTCTGAGTGATAAAACACTTTATGAGAGGCTATAGTGAGGAAGTAGCTTTAAAACTCTAACTCTTTGATTTGCTCAGATACTTTGCAACATGTAGAAAATGACCAGGTTTGAATTAGTTGATTTGAAATTTGAAAAAGAGCTGGTCACTGTTTGAAAATTTTAAAAAATATGTTAGATAAGTTGCTTTGAATTATGCTTACAAGTTTGCACTGTTTGCTGTCTTATTTAGTACTTAGTCAATTTGCTTGAGGACGAGCAAAAGGCTAAGTTGGGGGTAATTGATAAGTCTAGGATTTACCCATATTTTGGTGTATTTTATGAGCTTAAATGAGTAGAAGTTGAGCCTAAGAGCTGAAATATTGAATGAAGTTCTAGTAATTATAGACTATTTTATTGAGACAGGGACTTGGATGAAAAGATTGGGAAAAGAAGCTGAAACGAGCAAAAATTAGGAACAAGAGGGATAAAAAATTAGGAACAAGAGGGATCAAAACTAAATTTCATCCAAAGTCCAAGATAATGGCGAAATGTTATACAGAAAGAGTATGTCGTCTAGCAGTCTCGTTTGCATGCTCAGAGAGATGGTGACATAAGAAGCAATATACGAAAACATCGCCTTATGGGAAAGTTGAAGAAGGCAACGTAAATGTATCTTGCTTACATAATTTCACCACACTTGGCAAAATCCTCAGGCAGTAAAAGAAATGTCGTCTACACACAGGCAACAAACCAAAGGTTAAATGTTGAACATCGCCTGAGGAAGAAGTATGAAGATGGCGACAATTTACCTATCTCGCCATGAGGCAATATACAGAAGGTGAGAAGAAGCATAATCGTCTAACTGATGGCGATATGAAAGGCGATGGTAAAGACCATTTCGCCTGGAAAACCTGTTATCTAACAAACAACTTTAACAAAGAAACAAAATGTCGTTTGAGTTCAGGCGAAGGAATAAATGACATAAAGGAGTTATTTTGGTACTTTGCCTACTTCTATTTCTTTCTTAGTTTAATTTCAAAATTGCCACTAAGAAATCTCTATAAGTAGGAACCCAGTCGAGGCAATTAGAACATTTTGACAATTTCAGATATTTTTCTAGAATCTTCTGTTCTTTCATTTTAGATCTTATTTTGAGAAGTTTCTCGGAGAAGTTTTTGTGCTTTGTTTGCTGTGATCGCAGAGATTTAGCCTGAAGTGAAGAAGTAAAAACGGTGACAGAGTTCAACTTCTAACTTCCTTAGTAAGATTTAGGTCTTTTGAGGCGATGTCTAAGGCAACACATGAATATGCCGCCAAAGTGAAAATAAAGAGAGGCGACATCTACGTTATATCGCTTCAAATGTTCTTGAATAGAAGATTGATATGGCGAAGAAGGATTTACTTGCCTAAGCTTCAGGCGACATATAATGGTTGTATGAAGAACATTTCGCCTCTAAAGAGTTATGGCTTGGCGATCAAGACAAGCGAGGTTCATTTAAAGTCGTTGAGTTCAGGTGAAGGAACAGGCGACATAAGTGAGGAAAACTGTTACTTCGCCAATTTGTGTTTCTTTGATGTTTTTATTTTCAAATTGCCACTGAGCAAAACTCTATAAATAGTAGCTCAGATGAAGCGATAGATATCTTTGATCTTTTGGATCACCATTTTTGGAACCTTTTGACATTCTGTTATTCTTAGAGAAAAATTCTAGATTCTTCTATACGCTTTATTCAATATTTTCAGAGAAGTTTCTTGAAGAAGTTTGGTATTATGTTTCTTGTGATCATTGAGATTTAGCTTAAAGATAGCGAAGCAACAACTATGACAGAGTCTAGCTTCTATCTTCTTTGGTAAGATTTAGATCTTAGAAGCATATTGATGATGATTTATACTTTGATGGAATATGTTGAAGTAGATATGCTAAGCTAAAAGCTCTTCTGATTTGTTAACTTCTATTGATGATTATTATTCTGGTTGTATGTTTCTTGTTCAATAAAAGTTAGTTTTACTTGAATTTCATGTGCTGATTGAATTACAAGAACAAGAGTTACGTAATCTTGTTGAATTGAAGTCTGATTTAGACCAGAGATGACGATCATATTCCAGATCTAAGAACAGAGGATCATAGATCTAGAGATAGACTATAGATCTAGTTTTTACAGATTATGCTTAACAATTATATTGTTGTAGTATAGAGATATATGCAATTGTATAATTGAGATCTAGTAAATTGAATCGAGTGATCTTTTAATAGATCACTGATGATGATCTAGTAGGTAAAAATGTGATTTTAAGTTGAAACGTACACAAGAAGTTGATTAATAGCAGAGTTTAGTAGATCAGCATATTCATTGTTAAGATCATTTGCAGAATAGAATACTGACCTATGTTTTCAACGAGAGAATGTCATTAGTGTCTATAATTCACATCCATACTATAATTTCTATGATTCAATTTGTAAATAGATTCTTTTAGCAATTCAGTTTGAATCTTAATCTCAATCATGCTTCTTAGCTGACAATCCCTGTGGAGACGATATCTTAAATACTACATTAGACGTTGATAAGATTTCTGTTTATTTATTGTGATTTTATATGTCAGAAAAATCCTCATCACCAATACAAGCCAATACTCAGACCAACAAGAAAGTAAAGAGAAGACACCAAAAATCTTTTGTAAAGGTTACATTAGGCTCTAATCAATACTCTAATCACTCTTCTTAATATTGGGATCAATTAGATTACATAATACAGAAAAAAAACAGTGCATCATCTATACAAAGACAAAATATAAAGAATAATCGAAAAAAACCTAGCAGAATAAAAAAAAAAAAGAAAACAAAGAAATAGTGATTCGGTTAGGTCAACTCAGAAAAGAACGCTAATTATACGTATATCAACTAATGGTTTGAGTTGAGACAGAGTTCTCTGTCGGATTAGATCCGAGCGATACAAGGATCAGAATATTAACGAGATGTTGGCGGCTTTAATAGATTAATACACAAGGTCTCTCAACAACCTAACAACCGACACAATATTACAAATTAGAACTAAACAAAATAGACAGAATGAATATTGAAATATTACAACAATATAAAATTTTAATTTTAATTTAGTTAATTATGAAGGTGCATTTATTTAAATTTAACTGAAATTAAAATTTTAATAAGTAGTTTAGTTTTTAATAATTTTAAATATTATTTATATAAAGTTGATCCTATAACTTTTTAAGTACAAATGTAACTTAAATTTCTGAAATAAAATAATTTAATAAATTTACTCGATCTTAAAAAGTAAAAAAAGCCACTATTTTACTGAAATATATGTATTAAAAAAATAACAAAAACCAACCATTTATAGTTTGTGTATATATTAACTCTAAAATATATGGGGTTTCTGAACGACACGTATGATTAGGGTGGGCTCGTGACGACACTGGTTAGGGCGGTGTTGGATCCTAATTAGGCATAAACTCTAACCTTATTCGCTTAATAGCCGATATGGATTTTAGCCTAGTGGGTTGTTTTCAAATAGGTCGGCCCAAGCAGTAAGACTCTGGTCCGAGCCTCGTGAGAGTGAAACTAAGATTTAAACGTTTGAACGTCTTACTACAACCAATATTTGCAGACGGTAAAGTCAACCACTAGATTTACAGTCGCCTGACCACTTTTGACAATCATTTTTAATCACGATTGTTATTTTATTCATTCATCTTCGCTTTAACTAAAGTTAACGACTCAACCATATTCCTTTAAATTATAATAGAAAATCAAAAAGTATTCATAGTTGACTTAGGGTGTCAAAGTGCCTAGAACAGACATCACACCGATATTTGAAGGATCTTCTCAGATGTTTCTCCCATTTTCGCAGGTAGCTTAGTAAATCCAGTCCTTCACATTTTCAATCCGATTTGACATTAGATTCGGAGTTGAATAGTAGTTTCAAGCAACCAAAATCTATGTATATTATAAAAATTAAGATAAATAAATATTTTTTTAAAGAAAAAACAATAGTATGGAATTTTGCAAGAAAATTAGAGATCTCTTCACAACAATATCCAAGAGAAAATCTTAAAAATAATAAATATGTACATAGTAACACAAGTGTTTTAAAATCCACCAATAATATTTCTAAATTTTATTTAAATATTATATTGATTTATTTATATAACTCATTAATAAATATTAAATCCACCACTTTATATGGAAAGATGGTAATTAACAACCAAATAATAAATAGTAAGTGCGTCTTGTAGGGAAGCATAAAGACTATGAACCACATATTTGGGTTATAAATAAAGATGCTAGGAGAATAAATAAATAAAGTAAAATTTTGTTCAAGATTTATTCGTCGAGTATGGCTACCCATAGCATATCCTTAGCCCACAAATGCTTCTTTATTAGCCTTCTGTGCAGTTCTTTTCTCCTGATTCCAGGTTTATAATATTCATCCATTCATTGTATTTGTAATGATCCATGTACTAAATGGTATTTGTTTTACAAGAGAAACAGCTGATGCAGCAAACGACTTGTCAAAGCCTCAATCGACTATAGTAAAAGAATGTGTAAGTCAAGATGACTGCCAAAGTTACTGCAGAGAGAAAGGATTGGGGAAATTCGGATATTGCTTCCTACATACGATGCATCGTGGTGATTGCTATTGTGAGGATAAAAAGTGGTAATTGCTATTGTGAAGACTGAAATTAAAGATATTCGTTACTTTCATCAGACATCCATCCAAATCCACCCACCCTCGTTCTAATAAATATAGCAAGTTTTATGTGAATGTAATAATACATTTTTAAGAAAATAAATTGACCCAAAATAATTTCAACTCAATCTATAAGTTGTCTAATTTGTTAAGTTATGATATTTGTCAAAGCATGTAGAATACTCAAAAGATATATAAATCAATTTCGATAATCACTTTTTTAAAATTTAAGTTTGCATATATTTTTAAAGTTATTATCTGATGTTTTAGTTTTAGATTTTTTCCCCTCCCTTCAAAATGGCATTTGAGTGCCATATATGTAACACCTATGGAAAAAAATCATGAATAAATTCAAATGTTTAAAGTTGATTTATATACATAAAAGAATATGCATATATATATATGGAAAAATTCACACTTTTGGGTCATGTGAAATTTAAAAAACTACTTTTAGCCCAATATTCAATTTATTATAAAACTAAACAATTGGTTAATTTATTTACACCAAGTAGACCAAAATGACAATAGTATCCAAACTATTAAAAAATAATAATTAAATAAAAATAAAAATTGTAAATATATAGTTATTGAAAAACCTAAATACACTTCCACAACTATACGACCGTTGTTAGATACAAATAGAATAATCATATCTTCTTCTCCACAGTTGTTTCATCTTCACATTTCCTCATATCTCTTCCTCTTCTATTTTTCTTCCCAAATCCATCCATTCTTCATCTACATTCATCGGTATCTTCCTCCTTCAGTTCGCTGGCCTCCCGTTGCTCTATCACTATGGTTTTAGAGTCTAAGAAAATCCAGGAAATGGGCAAAGATAAGTACCTAAGATACCATTAAAGCCAACTGGTGTCGCAGTGATGAAGCAGGTGGTCGTAAAGCTGGTGAGGACAAAGAAGTCAGTGGCTAAGAGTTTGAAAAGGCTGACGACAAATAATAAGCTAAACACAAATATTAGTTTTTGTTACTATTTAGTTGAATTTTTATTAGACTTCGATTTAGGGTTAGAAATAGATATAATTGGGTTTGTTGATGAAATTGGTTTTATTTTGAGTTTATTTTGATGATTTTTTCTTTTGCAGTGAAATAGGGTCATGAGTAATTGAGTTTTGATATTTTCAAGTGTATAAAAGCATAAATGTGTGTATGTGTTGTTCTTATTGTAATGTTGATATTGTTGTTTGAGTTTTTTTGGTTTTGTTGATGAAGTTGTTAGTGTGAATAGATATGTTGTTGTGTTTTTGTGATTTAGGTCTTTAAAATAGTGCTTCCCGATCTTTGATACTTGAAAATATGTATGCGTATCATACTGCTTCCCAAGCTTATGCACTAAGAAGCTCCTGCTTTTTGTTTAGAAAAAATAAGAGCTACCCGATCTTGAAGTCTAGAAAGCTTTCAAAGCAGCGAGCTTCCTAGGTTAATGGACCGAGAAGCAGTAAAATAATCAGCCTGCTTCCTAGTCTTGAGTTCATCAGGCATTGAGAATGCTTCCTTGTACTCATTACTAGAAAATAGGATGATATTAAAACGGCTTCCCACCTACTATATTGGGAAGTAGTTACTAATTTAGCTTCCTAGTATTGTAGACCTAGAAGCATTTATGTAAGCTGCCTGCTTCCTGGTCTTGAGAGCAGGAAGCATAAGAGATTTCCTACCTATAAGACCAGGAAGCAGGCGTCTTACATAACAGCTTCTCGATCTACAAGAGCAGAAAGCAAAATTAGTAATTGCTTCCTAGTATAGCAGGAAAGGAAGTAGTTTTATAATTGAACATGTTCCCGATCATGCACATCGGAAAGCATAGTATCCTGTTTTACATTTATGGTTTGGTTTTGTTTTCATGTATCTAATGGTTTTTTGTTATATTTTATATTACAGGATACCCCAAAACATGTTCCATTCAGGGATGAAAGGTATTTTAGACAATCGACAAGGGACTTCGATAATGTCAAGATGAACAACCAATGAAGCCCTTGGTGTACTAATTTAAGCTGATGGGTAAGTAGAATCCCTCCTACTTACCTTGGTTTACTTTATTTGGTACATAATTTGGATAAGTAACTATATTTTTGAAATTTTTATTGCAAAACTTCTTATGGTCCATATATGTGTATGTATATCCGAGTGATTTGGATAAAACAACCTGCATGGTCATTCGGAAAAACAACAGAAGAGACTCTTAGGATTAGAAAGGAAAATGCATATGCATTGTATGAGCATTTGATGAAATGCGAGCCCGATTCCGGCTTGTAGTTAACTGATGATTAAATATTTAGAAGTTGAAAACAATTGTTTATGTTTAATATTCTTGACATACAAAGATAGATATGTAGTATATGTGTATGACAAACAAGTTGGGATGCAAGCTGCTTTGATATTTATTAATTATGCTTTCAGCAGGTGTCTTTATGAATTATACAGGAATTAGTTTGTATATGCTTCTTGGTCCTTAAAACCGGGAAATAAATGTCAAATTATTATGCTTCCCAGTATACAATGTCGGGAAGAAAACACACAAACTTCCTGGTAAAATATACCAGGAAGCTGAAAAAATAAGCATCTATTGTAGCAAAAAATAAACATCCTGGTCTTGTATACAAAGAAGCAGAGGCATGTTTTGCCTACTTTTCGGTGTTATACACCAAGAAGCGGTAGTTCATAGCTTCGTAGTGTTCTGCACCAGGAAGCGGGAAAAATAGGACATTGCTTCCTGGTCCTCATGACCAGGAAGCTGGTTGTTTGATGGGAGGATTCTGACATATAAAATAACACAAAGAAATAGAATTCCTATCATTGTCTAATTGTAGTTTTAAAGATATCGTTTCTACAGGGATTGTTTTACTTGGAAAGAAAGGATACGATTGAGATCTAAACTGAATTGTAAAAAGAATTGATCAGCTACAGAATTGAAAAGTTCATAAGATGTAATATGAATTTTTAGACACTTTTGACAATCATAACAATTGAATGGAAGTTTCACATTCTGTTTTGAATGATCTAATACAGAATCAAGTTGATATTTAGATCTTTGTTCGTAATACCAAATCCGATTACACAATTTAACTCGAAATCTCGGATTTACTACCTAGATCATCATCAATGACTTGTTAAAGATCTCTTGATTTGATTAACAAGTCTCAGTTAATAGATTCCATATATCCATCTCTATAGTACACCTCAACTAACTGATCAAGCACAATCTACAGAAAATTGGATCTATTGTCTATCTCTAGAACAATGATCCCCTGTTTTTAGATCTGATACCTAATTGCCATATCTGGACTAAATTAAGCATCACAATAACAAGATACTTAACTCTCGTTCTCGTAATTCAATAGGTTTATGAAAACTAAGCAAATATGACTATGAATGAACAAGAATCATACAATAAAATCTGACATAGAAACATATCTAAGTCAATCAATAGAGCTATTAGCTAAGCACAATTACTTCTCATATACAATACAGTTCATAAACATCTTCATCATGCTTAAAAGACCTAAATCTTACCAAGGAAGTTAGAAGTTGAACTCTGTCACCGTTTTCTTTTCTTCACTTTAAGCTAAATATCTGAGATCACAGCAAACAGAGCACAAAAACTTTTCCAATAAACTTTCCAAAATGAGATCTAAAATGAAGAACAGAAGATTCTAGAAAATATCTGAAAATGTCAAAAGGTTCTAATTGCGTTGACTGAGTTCCTATTTATAGAGTTTTCTTAGTGGCAATTTTGAAATTAAACTAAGAAAGAAACACAAATTGACGAAGTACAAAATAATTCCTTATGTCGCCTGTTTCTTCGCCTGAACTCAAACGACATTCTGTTTCTTTGCTAAACTTGTTCGTCAGATAAGAAGTTTTCCAGGCGAATATTCTTTACCATCACCTTCCATATCGCCACCATCTAAGCAATTAAGGTTCTTCTTACCTTCCGTACATTGCTCATTAAAGATCTTTGTCAAGATAAGTAAATTTTCGCCATCATTGATACTTCTTCCTCAAGTGATGTTCAATCATTTAGCCTTTGGTTTGTCGCCTGTGTGTAAGCGACATTTCTTTTTCTGCCTGAGGATTTCGTCAAGTGTGACAAAATTGTGTAGGCGAGATACATTTAAGTTGTCTTCTTCAACTTTCCCATAAGGCGATGCTCTCATATATTGCTTCTTATGTCACCATCTTCTCTGAGCGTGCAGGCGAGACTGCTAGGTGACATACTTTTTCCTTATAACATTTCGCCATTATCTTGGACTTGGGATGAAATTCAGTTTTTATCCCTCTTGATCCTAAGCTTTGCTCGTTTCAGCTTCTTTTCTCAATCTTTTCATCCATGTCCCTGTCTTAATAGAATAGTTTAGAATTACTAGAAATCCCTTCAATATTTCAACACTTAGGCTCATTTTCTACTCATTTGAGCTCATAAAATATACCAAAATATAGGTAAATCCTAGACTTATCAATTACCTCCAACTTAGCTTTTTGTTTGTCCTCAAGCAAACTGACTAAGTACTAACTAAGATAGCAATCAGTGCAAACTTATAAGCATAATTCAAAGCAACTTATCAATCATTTTTTTTGAAAATTTTCAAATAGTGACCAGCTCTTTTTCAAATTTCAAATTAACTAATTCAAACCTGGTCATTTTCTTCATGTTGCAAAGTTTCCGAATAGATCCAAAAGTTAGAGTTTTGAAGCTAATTCCTCACTGTAGTCTCTCATAAAGTGTTTGATCACTCAAAATCCAAGGGTTACTCAAAAAATACACTAGTCACTTTTAAGAATCAGCGTTATGTACCAAAGCAATCGTGATTCTAGTGTTTCACAAGCACGTATGAAGAAAATTTAAGAACCTCACGATCATTGAATTTCACACATACACTGTCCAACACTTAGAGGTTCCTATGTTTGAAATTGCCTATCTTTCTGCCTCAGAATCAGTGATTTGTAAAAATAGGGAAGATCGGGCCAAGTTAGTTCATGAAAGAACTGAAATTATAAGGAAGATTCAAAATTTGGAAATACCAGTAAATTCCTCACAATCCCTCTATTTTTCATTCTTCAGTGTTTCCCCACTCAATGAAACTCTTATGTACACCACCCTTTTATTTTATGTACAACCATACTCTTCTTTATTTTTCAGAGACTCTTTTCAATCTATTTACACAACTCTTTCTGTAATACTCTTTTCTACTTTTGCAAATACCATTTTTTTAAATCCAGCAATGCAGGTCTTTTTTTTTTTTAAATTCTAACTTTCCATCCTTTATTTCTCTCAGAAACATCATTTAGTATCCTTACTTTCTAATCCTTTCACCCCAATTTACTGGTAAGACCAAAGGGTAGGATTTGAGATCATGTCTTAATCTTATTGGTTTGGACAGGATTGAGGATCAAAGAAAAGGTTTAGATGAGAATGGAAACAAAATGATTTACCTCAAAAGATATCAAGGTCTGGTTATATCAAGTAGGCAAAGACTATTTTTTGGTAGTTACACTCACTCTCTCAAATCAGATCATGTTCCTTGGTAGATATTAGATAGATCCTTACCTGACCAATGCCCTGTATACTTGAGGAATGTATGAGAAATCCAAAGCAAACCTAAGAAGGTCCTGTTTCTAATAAAAGAAAACTGATCAGAAAATGTGTTCAATAAGGAACAGGATAAAAATAACCCTTCTCATGAAGAAAAAGGCATGAAATGAAGCTGAAACCTTACATACCACCCAAGGTTTTGTCCACTCTTTCCTAATCAAAACTATTCAACTTGTTCATAATTAAAATTTGACCAAAATCTTCATCAGGATTCAAAGAAATCTTTCAAAATTTGCCCATCAAACTGCTTGTTTTGAAAACTTATTTTTCTGTTTGAAATTCTAGTTTGAAAATTAAATCACTTTGAATTATGGACAATACAAGCTCAATCATATACTCAAACCTAATAATATCCTTAAAAAAACTTACTTAATACATCTATTAAAACAAAGTCCTAAAAGATAATAGCAATGTGATTGCTACTCCACCCTTAACTTAAAAGAAAGCATTGCCATCCATGTAAAATATAGAAAAAATAGAAAATGGGGAGGAAAAATGAAGGCAAAATATAAATCCAGGGAAAGGAATTGTACCTGTAATTCGCCATAGATAAGATAGTTCAAAGAAAAAGGGAGGCTAAATAACTCAGAGGTAATATGGTGAAAAGAGTTAATATGAGGTAATATGGTGAAAAGAGTTAATATCGCCATAATAGAGCGACATATCAGGCGATATGTCATGGCGAAAATTGATCATGCTAAAAATTTATCCCTGCAGGTAAAAGTCTGAGGAGAAATAGAAAGTATTGCCAGAATTAAAACAATATATTAAGGAGAAATCAGAAATATCGCCTTACTCAGCATACGGATGACAACATCATCAGGCGGTGTAGAAAATGCTCGCCTATATGTAACGTGAAATGTCGGGTGAAATATCCAGGATACCGCTGAGATGCTGGAATGTATTTAGAAAGTCCAAGACTCCATTCAACTTGTAGAAAAATATTAGTCTTGAGATTAAATGAAGCACATGAATTATTCCAGACAGACAGACTCTGTAAAAAAAAATGATAAAGTATTGGAAGAAGAGAACCCCTAACTTAAAACCTCTAAATCCCTGAACAGGAATACATGTAATGCACAATTACCACAAACAATCACATTACTCTTAAAACAAAAGAAAAAAAATAAGATAAACAAACACATTACTCTTTCTAAAAATGAAACAAAAATAATGAAATTGACTCAAAACATCCACATTACTCTTAACAAGAAAACCTTAACAAAATACAACTAGTTCTGAATGATTAAAAACATGAAAATTTTGAAAGTACAAAACAGTCAGAAATCCTCCAATGATTTTTCAGTAGAATGATGCTTGTTAGGTGACTTTGAAACCAATCTCCTCATTTTTATAGGAGGAACAGAAGGTGTGGAAGAGGTGGTGGTTTCTGCTGCAATAGAAGGTTTCCTATTGAAACTTAATTCTTCCAATAACATACTTCTAATGGCATCATCGTTAAGAGCTGGAGATGATTGTGTTGGAGCTTCTGCAGGTGTTGAAGGAGTCTTGAGATTTGAGGCATCACAAACTTCTTAAATCTGACGTTTCTATTTTTCTTCTTCTTACCCGCACCTCTCACTGGTTGTTGCCTCCTTTTATAAACTTGAACCTCTGGTTGGCTTGCTTCAAACTCAGTATCTTTATCAGGTTCATCGGCAAGGATCTTCCTTTTCCTACCAACTAAAGGAGGGATTACAGGAAAATAAGATCTATCCACAAACTCCCTGATATGTTGAAAGAACTCAGTTCAAAATTTTTCAAAAAAAAATCAAAGTAGAATTTCTATTCCAAAGTGAGATATTGCAGTTTCTATCTCAAATTTGCAGTGTCTTTAAATTCAATTTGAAAAGATGAAGATCAACAATAGGTGCATTCTCATCTTGCACTAGGGTATTCAAATCTTCATCACTATCATCTCCCACAAACAAAAGATCATCGAGTGATAACCACTCATTTTGATATACAGCCTCTAACTCTTTAGTATCACATTTATCTCCCAAAATCAAATCAATTTCAGCCTTTATTTCGAAAGAACTGAAGTTAGAACTACTAGTAGGACTACTGAAATCATCCATTTCAACAAAGGTGATGGGATGAAACTCGACTGATATTTATATTCACAGTACTCAATCGAAATTCCTACAATGTCTAATGTAGTATTTAAGATATCGTCTCCACAGGGATTGTAAGCTAAGAAGCATGATTGAGACTAAGATTTAATCTGAATTGCTGAAAGAATTTATATACAAAATGAATCATAAAATCAGAGAATCATGGAATTATAGAGTTGATGTGAAGTAAAAATATCTCATGACATTCATTCAATGAAAACTCAAGTCAGTACTCTATTCTGCAATTGATCTAAACAATGAATAAACTGATTTGCTAGATCTGATTTCAACTAACTTCTCATGCAAGTTTCATCTTAAATCTTAGATTTACCTTCTAGATCATCATCAGTGATCTGTTAAAAGATCTCTCAATTCAATTTAACAGATCTCAATTATATAGTTGCATATATCTCTATACTACAACCTATACAACTGATAAGTACAATCTGTAGAAAAATAGATCTGTAGTCTATCTCTAGTACTACAATCCTCTATTCTCAGATCTGAAACCTAATCGCCATCTCTGGTCTAAATCAGTTCTCAGATTAATAATATTACGTAACTCTCGTCCTTGTAATAATTCAATTAGCTCATAAAATCCAGTAGATCTGGCTATAATTGAACAAGAAACTTTGCAATCGAAATGATAATCAACATCAAGATTCAACAGATCAATAGAGCTTTTAGCTAGCATATCTATTTCATCATATTCAATCAAGTACAGAAAATCATCATCGACATGCTCAAGATATAAATCTTACCAAGGAAGATTGAAGCTAGACTCTGTCACAGTTGTTGCTTCACAATCTTCAAGCTAAATCTCAATGATCAACAGAAACAGAGCACAAAACTTGTTCAAGAAACTTCTCTGAAGATGTTGAATAAAGCGTATAGAAGAATCTAGAATTTCTCTTAAAGTATAATAGAATGTCAAGAGTGAAAATCAAACGTGTAAAACTGTTTTTCTCTAAAAAACTTCACACTCATTGCTTTATCTGAGCTCCTATTTATAGACTTTGGCTCAGTGGCAATTTCGAAATAAAATCAACAAAGAAACACAAATTGGCGAAGTAACATTTTTCTCCATTTATGTCGTTTGTTCCTTCGCCTGAACCAAATGACTTCTTCACATCTCGCTTGTCTTGATCGCCAAGCTATAACTCTTTCTAGGAGAAATATCCTTAATGTAGCCATAATACGTCGCCTGATGCTCAGGCGAATAGACATATTTCGCCAAAACAGCTTTTCAGTTAAGATCTCTTTAGGCGATGTCTCATCAAATGTCGCCTGTGATAATCCTTAGCTTTGGCGACATCTCTCTTTTATCGCCTAAAACATCGCCTCAAGGTAGGCGAGACTTTATCTTCATCGCCTAATTTACTGTCGAGAAGGCGATATGCAAAGGCGAGAAATTTCTGAGTCGCCTTTCATGCTTTACTCTTTGAGGCGAAAAATTCTTTATGTCGCCTGCAATGTCACCCTTCACTATGAGTCATGGCGAGATCTTCAGGCGAATTCTCTTCTTAGCAACATTATTTCGCCAGTTTGCTGACTTTAGATGAAATTTTGATTTGGTCATTCTTTCTTCTGAATTTGCACGTCTTAACTCTTTTTCCACAACTTTTCATCCAAGTCCCCGTCTCAGCAATAATAGTCTAGAATTAGTAGAAATGTATTCAATATCTCATCATTTAAGCTCAATTTCATTACATTCAAGCTCATAAAATATGCTAAAACATAGGTAAATTCTAGACTTATCAATTACTCCCAACTTAGCCTTTTGCTTGTCCTCAAGTAAACTGACTAAAAATCTATTGAGACAACAATCAATGCAAACTTATATCATAATTCAAAGCACTTCATTAAATTTAGTTTTGAAAAATTTCCAAACAGTGACCAGCTCTTCTTTCAAAATTTCCAATCAGCGAATTCAAAACTGGTCATTTTCTTCATGTAGCAAAGTATCTGAGAAGATCCAAGTAATTACTTGGATCTTCACTGTAGTCTCTCATAAGTGTTTGATCTCTCAGAATCCTAAAGGTTACCTACTCAATACAATCGTCACATTAAGAATCAGAGTTACGTACTAAGGCAAATGTGATTCTAGTGTTTCACAAGCACGTATGAAGAAAATTTTAAGAACCTCACGAACATTGAACTTTACTCATACACTGTACAGCACTTAGAGGTTCCTAAGTTCAGTACTGCCTCTTTATCTGCCTTAGAATCTCTTAATTGTATATATAGGGAAAATGGGGTCAAGTTACCTTATGAAAGAAAAGAATTTCTTCAAGGAATCAAAATTTGGACAGACCACTAAATTCCCCTCAATCCCTCAATTCTTCACTCTTCAGTGTTTCCACACTCTTGTGATACTTTATTCACATACTACTTTATTTATAAACACTGCTCATTTTCACTTAATTGTATATGTTTTTTTTTCTTTTCTTTTCTTTTCATTCATTCTTTTTTTTTTTCTATAGAAGATTCTGCTTTTAGCAGTTTCAGAAACACTCTTTAAGATAATCCTCACTTCCCATCTTTTCAATCCCAAATTTAATGGTAAGTCCAAAGGGTAGGATTGAGAATATATCTCTATCTTTATGGTTTGGACTGGATTAGGGACCAAAGAAAAGGTTTTAATGAGAATGGAAATAAGATGGTTTACCTCACAAGATATCAAGGTCTGGTTATATCAAGTAGGCAAAGGCTATTTAGTAGTTTCACTCACTCTCTCAAATAAGATCATTTCCCTTGGCAGATTAAAGACAGACTTTACCCGACTAATGCGCTGTAGACTTGAGGAATGTATGAGAAATTCAAAGCAAACCGATGAAGGTTCTGGTTTCCAAAGAATAAAATTTTTAGATAAATGTGTTTATTAAGGAAGAGAATAAAAATAACCCCTCTCATGAAGAAAAAGGCACAACATTAAGCTCAAAAACCTCACATTCCACCCAAGGTTTTTCTCCACTCTTTCCTTATCAAAACTCATCAACTTATTCACAATTCAAAACTAACCAGAATCTTCAGAAGTGTTCAAAGAAATTTATCAAAAATTGCTCATCAAAACTGCTTGTTTTGAACACTTATTTTACTGTTTGAAAACTCATTTTATGAAAAACTAATTCACTTTGAATTATGAGCAATGTAAGCTCAATCATGCACTCAGACCTAATATCCTAAGAAAATACTAAAACAAAATCAAACTATAAAACTAAACACAAAGAATAATAGCAACGTGATTGCTACCCCACCCCCAACTTAAGAGAAAGCAGTGTCCTCAATGCTCAAGAGAACAGAAATGAATATAAGGAGAGGAGGGAATGTATAAAACAATGAACCAGAGAGTTAGGCAAAGTACCTGAATGTTGCCATTATCAGAGGATAAGTTGCCCAAATTAAGTGCAAAAAGAAAATTGGTTAGGCGAAATAACAATAGGCGAGAAAGAAATTGATCGCTAACCTTAGGCGAAATACCCAGGCGAAATATAGAAGTCGCCAATTTAGAGTGACATAGAGAAATAATGTCATGGCGAAACACAGATCATGCAGGCGAAATATTAGACAAGATAGAAATGTCGCCAAAAAGAGAAATCTAGAATTAGGCGAAATAAAAGATATATCGCCCTAACCATTCGCCTGTACCATATGAAAGAATTTACCAACCAGGCGAGAAACAGATATCTCGCCTTACACAAGGCGATTATTTTGGCGACTTGAGTTTTCTCTCGCCTCAGCACACTGTTTCATTAAAATCCTTGCAGAGTGACCTGTAAACTTCAAAAATCAAAGTGATAAATGATTTCATAGTTAATGTTACTTCCTGTAGACTCAACTCACTTTGTTTAGGGAAAAGAACCCCCAACTTAAAATCTGTAACTCTCTGTAATAGTTAATATTCAACGATCACATTACTCTTTAACAGACAAAATAAATCAATCACATTACTCTTGAAAAATTAAAAATTAAGACTCAAGGAAACACATTACTCTTTGCTAAACATTAAAAAGAGAAAACAAATTCACATTACTCTTGTGATGACAAAATGAAAACCAATCCTGAATATTACAAAATAATTAAAAATTATTCAACACATAAAGACTAGAAATCATCTAAAGAATCATCTGAAGATTTGGACTGCTGAGAAGATTTAGTGTTCAGTCTCCTCTTCTTAGGCTTTGAACTGGTTTCAACTGATCTGTGAGGCTTTGCTGAACTTTTCCTTTTCTTCTGGGCTGCAGTCTTTACATGCTTCTTTTTCTTCTGAGCGGCCTTTGCTTTTTCAGCCTTATCTTACTGAGAGGATGAATCTTGAAAGCTCTGTTGGGTGGATAACGTGTTCCAATTGCCTTAAGAAATTGCTGTACATTTGGACTTGTCTGAATATAATATAATAGTATCCATCTGGAACAGACAAGGCAGAAGTTGGCTCCCAAGAATAAGGAGTCTTGTTATGATCCAAGATAAGCATATGTTCCAAATCAGCAGAAGTAACTGCAGGATCACAATAAACTTCCTTGCTTTCTTTAGCTCGTGCATCTTTCTGACTAGTCTTCTTTTCATTTAAACAATCCATTTCAGCATCAGAAGAGCTAGTAGATGATAACTCCATCCCTTCAAAGAATTCATTAGAAGGCATCCTGTTATAAGTTTGGAAAAATTGCTCTAACACAACATCCATTTCTCTTTATCAAGAACTCTAGCTTCTTCAGTGGGGACTCTCACATCTTCTTCAACAAAAGGTACTTGATTGAGAGGCTCAGGCTGCAAATATGGTATGATTGCCAAATCCTGAGAAGAACTAGCACTATTATCAGGTTGAAGGAAATGTACTATTTCCATACTTGAAGAAGATTGATCATTGCTTATAGAGATAGCATCTTCAGTTGGAAATAATCCCAGTCTTGCTTGATTTATTAACTCTTGAATGGATGGATGCAGAACATGAAGTTGTGGAATGAACTCTTCAGAAGTGAAGATTTCAGGTTGAGTAGTACACTTGACAGGTCTAAAATGTTGAGGCGTCTGACAAGTGTAGATGAGGGGCTCTTGGACAATTGGATCTTGTACAGCAGATTGTTCTTCACCCTCTTCAAGTTGTGCTGAACCAGATCCTTCACCCTCTTCTTGGATAAAAGGAGGTAACCCAGCAGCTTCAGCAAATGATGCTAATAATAATCCTTGCTGCTCAAGCTCTGTTGTATCAATTTCTTCACATTATGAAGATTTAGAATCATCAATCACCTCATTTTCTTTCCTCATCAACCTCTCATCCTCCTCCACAACCTCATTAGCAGCTTTTTCTATTTCTAAATCAAATTGATACCCTAAATTCTTCATTAGATGATCCTTAACAGCATTCTGAACATCTGAGAAGTCATTGGGCTCAGGTTGGCTATCCATCAACTCTTCTTGCTCAAACTGATCTTGAATGTTGATCCCACTCACAAACTTAGCAAAACCAACCGATTTAGCACCTTGACTTTCCCTCTGTTGTTCCCATATTTTAACAAACTCTTGTGGGTCTGCAATGTTTCTGAAGAATTCTCCAATTCTTTCTTCAACCTTTCTATTGACCAATTCAGAGATCTTAGCTTCAAGTTCCTTAGAAATTGGCTCTACCACTCTTTCATTCTCCCTTCTTGGACTTAGAGTAGAAACTGAAGTCTACACCGGTTTAGAAACTATAGTAGAAGAAGAGAACTTGTTCTTCTTAGAGCCTGATTTCTTGGCCTCCCTTAGGACCTTTAATTCTACTACTTTCTCTACAGCTTCAGTGTAAGTGGTTTTCTTACCACCTCTGCTCTCCCAAATCCTTAGCTCTAACTCTCCAGCGTGTGGTTTTGAATCAGCCAACCACATATCCTTCTTCCTACTCTTTACTCTATATCTTTCCAATAAACAGATTAAGGAAGGAAAGTAGAGTGTTCTTTGTCTTATCTTATCCTTCTTCAGACTGCATACCCTCATTTTCAATTCTGAGAAGATCAACTGACCCAGATGAATGAATTTTCCTTGGTTGAAATCTCTGAGGAACTTCTTCTCATCCGCAGTAAATCTACTGCCTTTGTTTCTAGGCATCACGTTGTCCCTCAGCCAAGTTAAGCAAATGGCATTGTGAATGTCCAATTCACTTGCCAAAAAATCTCTCTCAGATCCTTAAGTTGGATACTTAAATCTCCTCAAACTCCTTAAATCTTCCTCAGTTAGCTCTGAGGCTTCCATTCCTCTATCCCCTTGATGGTTGGCCTCCATCAAACAATAGTAGCTGCAGATGGACTCTGGAGAAATATCTACTTTGTGGCCTCTGATGTCAAATGGAGTGTCCAACTCCTCTGGGGCCTTATCATAAAATTCTTCCACCAGAGTGGCATTCACCTTTTTGGGTTGTGCCACCAGCTGCCTCACGAACCAACTCCAGAGGTAGTTTCCAAATCTTTTGTCTTCAAATTCTTCTAAAAGGAATCCCTTCTCTTGCCAAAACTGTAAGTTGTCCTTTTTAGAAGGGCTCTTGAGTTTGGACTTGTCCTTAGACACTTTAGGTGAACTAGATGTCACCTTCTCTACTACTGCTGTCTGCTGTTTAGCCAATATAGATTTTGCAGCAGACACACCCCCCTTTTAGGGGTTTTTGGTGTGCTTCCCACACTTCTCTTCTTACTGGAGACAATCTGCACCCCTTTTTGCTTGGGCGACTTAGGTGAAGATGGAAGAATCACCTTGACTTGATAATTTTTCTCATCAAAGATCTTTGGCTTGGCCGAAGTCTTGGCTTTCTTGCTCTTTTTAGCTGGGCTAGGAGTGTTGTCGCTTTTTCTTTTTGCCATTATCTGCAATTTGAAACCATATTCCAACAGTTATAATCATATATCAAATTGACAGAATTAAAATTCAGTAGCACAACAGCATTATCAACATCAAACAGTTTGACCGTATGTCGCAACATGAGTTCAGCATTTACAAAATTCATTCAGCAATCAAAGCTCTAAACCATGTTTTACAGTTTACAAACCAACAACTACTGTCAACAAAACAATCAACTATATTCACAGAAATGAAACACCCAACTAAAAATCGTTCATGTTCATTGTAAAACCCACAGAGTTTCGACACTATTACCATTAAACGATTGCTCTATTAACACCCTAACAGTCTCGACTAACATCACAACACAGATAAACCTAAAACAGCTAACAGCTTGCATAAGACTGAGAGAGAAGAAATGAAACATACCTTGTTGGTTTACTGTGATAGAATTTGATCGGAAAGAAGAACTGAAATGAGAGATTCGCGATTTAGGGTCTGTGAACAATTGAAACTTTAGAGATCAAAGTAATGACAACGGTAAAATCGAATTAGGGTTAATGAGATAATCAGAGAATAGGTGCAATGATGAAAGAACTAGGCAGAAGGCGTAAAGTTTTTGCCTCGCCCCGTGTCATCCAACGGTAATAATTTTCAATGCACCTATTTAAGTGGCGAAATAATTTATGTCGCCTAAAATGCAGGTGTTGTAAAATTCATAACTAGGCGAGAAAGAATGAGATTGCCTTAAATGACCTAACTGGCGATATAAAGTGGCGACATATTGATTATTTCGCCTTCAAAAGAGTTTCTGGCGAATTAAATGAGGCGAAATGAAGCTACCTCGCCAAAAATATTTTCAAGGACAGGCGAGTTTCCAGGCGAATTAAATCATACTTCGTCAAAGAAAACTTGTTGCAAGGCGAAGTATCTTGGCACAATTAAAATTTAACACCAGAAAACATAATATTTTCAAGGACAGGCAAGTTTCCAGGTAAATTAAATCATACTTCGCCAAAGAAAACTTGTTGCAAGGCGAAGTATCTTGGCACAATTAAAATTTAACGCCAGAAAACATACCTGGTTGGCGAGATAAAATGGCAATGTATTGAATTCTCGCCTCGCTCTTCTCGTCACTAGGCGATGTATCAAGGCGAGACTCGTCCTTCCTCGCCTTCGCAATAGTAAAGTAGGCGAAGTTTTTGGCATGACTCCTCTTTCTCGCCCACACCCAGGCGATCATACATGGCGACTTCCACTATCTCGCCATCTCCAAAATATCCATATAAGCGAAATGAAATTGTTCCTCGCCAATTGATAAACAGCTTTGGCGAGTCTTTTGGCAATAAAGCTGACATCTCGCCTTCTTCTCAAAACTCCAAGTTCATCTGAAAAATAACAATTCTTCTGCAAAACATGAACTTGGTTAGTTAAAAACTTACACAATTAATTGATCATAGCATAATTTTCCAAAAAGAAATAATTGTGTAAGGAGTATGCTTTGTTTAAGGTCATTAGCATCGACCAAGGCAAGTTTATTATTGGTTTCCCATTATATCTATAGGATCTGAGATATAAAGGATATCCCTTGTCCTATAGATGTCTCCCCCCAAATAATGCTTGAGTCTCTGTCCATTCACAATAAAAGAATCAGTGGATTTGTTATCAAATAATTTAATAGCTCCATATGGGGAAACACTATTTATTCTAAATGGTCCAGACCATCTAGATTTTAGTTTTCCTATAAAGAAACTAAGCTTGGTATTGTAGAGCA
Source organism: Cardiospermum halicacabum (assembly GCA_031304145.1). Taxonomy (NCBI): domain Eukaryota; kingdom Viridiplantae; phylum Streptophyta; class Magnoliopsida; order Sapindales; family Sapindaceae; genus Cardiospermum; species Cardiospermum halicacabum. The sequence goes on along the minus strand of CM062399.1, from coordinate 3,822,802 downwards.
ATACATATTGTCCAGGTTTGAACTCTCGCTTTAAAATCTTCTTATCATGGTAATTTTTCGCCTTCTGCTTATACATTTCATGATTTTCATAGGCTTCAAGGCGCCATTCATCCATCTCATCTAGTTGTAGAAGTCTCTGTTTTCCTGCTTTTTCATAGTCCATATTCAACAGTTTTACAGCCCAATATGACCTGTGTTCCAACTCCACTAGCAGATGACATGACTTGCCATACACCATCCTAAATGGTGACATTCCAATAGGAGTTTTAAAAGCTATTCTGTAAGCCCACAGAGCATCATCTAGCTTGAAGCTCCAGTCTTTTCTGGATTCATTCACAGTCTTTTGCAGAATTCTCTTTAACTCTATGTTTGAAACTTCCACTTGACAATTTGCTTATGGATGATAAGCTGTGGTGACTTTATGGATTACTCCATAATTTTTCAGAACCTTCTCCAACAGCTTATTGTAGAAGTGAGACCCTCCATCACTAATTAGTACCCTGGGTATGCCAAATCTAGTGAAGATATTCTTCTGAAGAAACTTCTCCACTACCTTTCCATCATTTGTAACGCAAGCAACAGCCTCTACCCATTTGGATACATAGTCAACTACTACAAGTATATACTCATACTTATTGTATGGAGGAAATGGTCCCATAAAATCAATACCCCAGACATCAAATAACTCCACCTCTAGGATATAATTTTGGGTCATTTCTTGCCTCTTGGAAATATTACCCTTTCTCTGGCTTCTATCACAGCTGGCCACATAAGCATGTGCATCTTTGAATATTGATGGCCAATAGAAACCACATTCCAGAATTCTGGCTGCTGTTCTTGTTCCAGCAAAATGACCAGCATATTCTAAAGAATGATAGTGCTTGATGATGTCCAATGTTTCTTCATATGGGATGCAACATCTTAACACTTGGTCAGCACATCTCCTAAATAGGTAGGGTTCATCCCATATGTACCTCTTAACCTCATGAAGGAACTTTTTCTTCTGATGATTGTTTAGTTCTTCAGGCAACACTTTACATGACAAATAATTTGCATAATCAGCATACCATGGATAAAATGTTACCTCACAAAGGAAAAGTTGCTAATCTAGAAATTGTTCATTGATGTCAACTTGAGCTTCCATATCCTTAATGTGCAGTATTGAGAGGTGATCAGCTACTACATTTTCAATGCCCTTTTTGTCTTTGATCTCTATGTCAAACTCCTGCAGCAAGAGCACCCATCTTATCAGCCTAGGTTTAGACTCCTTCTTAGCAAATAGATATCTCAATGCTGCATGATCAGTATGAATGATAATTTTAGACCCTAAAATGTATGATCTAAACTTATCCAATGCAAAGACTACTGTAAGTAATTCTTTCTCAGTGGTGGTGTAATTTCTCTGAGCTTCCACCAACGATTTACTAGCATAATAAACTTCTCCCTTCTTTGTCCCAGCACTACACCTACAGCAAAATCAGATGCATCACACATGATTTCAAATTCAGAATTCCAATCTGGTGAAATTATGATTGGTGCTGAGACGAGCTTTTCCTTAAGCTGCACAAAAGATTTCAAACATTCATCAGTAAAATCAAATTTCTTATCCTTTTCTAACAGAACACACAGGGGTCTAGCTATTTTTAAAAAATCTTTGATAAAACGCCTGTAGAACCCAGCATGTCCTAAGAAACTTCTGATGCCTTTTACATTGGCAGGAGGAGGTAAATTGCTTATCACATCAATTTTTGCTCTGTCTACTTCTAATCCCTTAGTAGACACCTTATGGCCTAAAACAATACCCTCTCTTACTATAAAATGGCATTTTTCCCAATTGAGGACTAGGTTAGTTTTCTCACATCTTTTAAGCACTTTCTCAAGATTATTCAAGCAATCATTGAAACTGTCTCCTATAATGGAAAAATCATCCATGAAAACTTCTAAAAAATTGCCTATGAAATCAGTAAAGATAGCTAACATACACCTCTGAAATGTTCCTGGTGCATTACACAGTCCAAAAGGCATCCTATTATAAGCAAAGGTTCCAAAAGGACAGGTAAAAGTTGTTTTACGTTGATCACCAAGTGCTATGGGGATTTTGTTATATCCAGAATAACCATCCAAAAAGCAAAAATAAGGGTGTCCTGGTAGTCTATCTAACATTTCATCTATGAAAGGAAGGGGGAAATGATCCTTTCTAGTGCATCGTTCAAAATTCTATAATCTATGCACATACGCCAGCCTGTAACAGTTCTAGTAGGGATCAACTCATTCTTTTCATTCTTTATCACAGTAATCCCTCCCTTCTTTGGTACACACTGCACTGGACTAACCCATTCACTATCTGAAATTGGAAAAATAATACCAACATCAAGGAGTTTAAGTACTTCCTTCTTCACAACCTCCTTCATAGTTGGATTCAATCTTCTCTGAGGTTGGATCTTGGGTGTATGTTTGTCCTCCAAGATAATCTTGCATGTACAGAAAGTGGAGTTGATTCCTTTAATATCTGCTATCGTCCATGCAATGGCTTTCTTGTGTTTCCTCACAACTTGGAGGAAGCTTTCCTCTTGTTCATCTGTTAAGTCATTGGAAACCACAATAGGTAAGCTAGAATCCTTAGAGTTAAGGAATGTATATATCACTAATGTTGAGGACAAAATGAGAAGTCATGCACTCCAGCTCACCACTGTAAGCACTCTCTTCTGGAATATCCATATCCACATCATTGATCAATACATTGTTCAGTGGATCAGAACTTCTCAATACAAGAATCTTATTCATCAACTTTGTATCAGCTGCCAATTGTATACTCTTGACTTCATCAAAATCGTATGGAAATTTTAATGACTCCAAAAGACTAAATTTTGCTTTCTCTCCATTAACTCTGAGTGTGAGTTCACCATTTGCCACATCTATCAATGCTTTTCCAGTTCTAAAAAATGGTCGACCTAGTAGCAAAGGTACATCTTCATCTACCTCCATGTCAAGCACTACAAAATCCACTGTAAACATGAATTTGTTTACTGTGACTATCATATCTTCCACAACTCCTTTTGCATGAGTGAAAGATCTATCAGCAAGTTGCAACAAGACATTATCAGGTCTGAAATGACCTATTCCCAACCTTTCATAGATGGCCAAAGGCATCAAGTTTATGCTAGCTCCCAAGTCACAGAGAGCTCTCCCTTTGAATCTTTCGCCTATGGTCAAAGGTATGGTGAACTTGCCAGGATCCTTCTCTTTCCTAGGAATCTGGTACTTGACAAGTTGGCTCACACTCCCATTCACATTAATGCATCCCACATCAGCTAAATTCCTTCTGTTTGACAATAGCTCCTTCATGAATTTAGCATAAACAGGCATCTGTTTCAATGCCTCAATGAATGGGATGTTGACATGGATTTGCTTCATCATGTCTAAAAACTTCTCAAGCTGCTTATCCAGGTTCTTTCTATTATCTCTTTGAGGAAAAGGTAAGGCAATCTTCACAGCCTCCTGTTCTTTAGCAAAAGGTTTGCTAATTTCTTCATTTTCCTTATTCTGTGCAGGAGGTTCATAACTTTTCTTTTCCTTAAAGTTCTCCAGCTGTTTGGCGGTTATGGATATACCCATTAAAGTTGACAGACGGATATAGATAGAAAATTTATACCCGTTAAGGATAAAGATAAGGATATGGGTAGTGTAAAATATCCTTACCCATATCCTCTACTCACAAAATTAAAGTAAAAATATAATATAGTTTAACTATCGTTCTATATTATTGAAGTCATATTATTTCAAGATAACTCCAGATTTTCACATAGATATATTTATTTATTTATTTATTTTATATATTAATTATTGTGACTATCATAAATCCTTGAAAATTAGTGGAAGAAATTATTCACAAGTTAAATAAATTATTTGTGCTAATTCTTTTTTTTTTTTTTGGTGTAGTGGTAACTTGCAATGAGAACTTCAAACGTAAAACTATGTTTTCCGACTATCTTATTTGAAATTTTATTTAAAAGAGTGTTAGGATTGTTATATTATTTTAAATTTATTTTGTTCATACTTTGGACTAATATCGTGATTAATTAATCATATTATTATTTAAAAAAAAAAAACTTATTATGAGGATATAGGTAATGGATAAATCCATATCGGCGGATAAATACATATCTCCTTACCTGGTTAAATTAAAAGGATATAGAAAGGATATAGATAGAAAAAACTTGAGAGAATAAGGATATGGATACTGGCATATCCACTCATATCCTGTCCATTGTCATCCCTACTCTACATTTATATATATATATATATATGTATATTTATATTTATATTTATATTTGTATTCATATAAATACTATAACCATGGATTAGATAACTTTTCACGAAATTAAATTCAAATTCATTCTTCGAAAGAGTTTAAATTTTTAATGAAAAATAATTCAAATTTTTAGGAGTATTCAAAATTTCAATTCAAAATTCAAATTCATGTTTAGAAAACCATTAAAATTTTTATATAAAAATTTATGCTTCAACTATTAAATAGAATAGTATAGAAAAATTAAATTTTAATTCTCATTTTTATACTATTTTCGTTCATTAAAAATATTTTTTTAAAAAACAAAAACAAACAAATAGATCAGTAGGGCCAATATACATTCTTCACATATTTTATTAATTTAAACCTTTTCAGTCTTATTTGTCAAATCATTGAAATATATAATCATTTAAAAAAAAATATATGTAAAAAATTCAACCCATAAACTAATGCACTTAAATCTCTCTATAACTGGCATTCTTTATAACAAAAATTCGTTATAACAAATATATTTCTTTCAAAACTGATTTCTTATATGTTATTTTAATCTTTACTACAGTAATTTGCCGGTAGAAGCAATAACTATAATTTGAAGCCTGTAGCAGCAACAACTATAATTTGAATAGAACATTATGTATAAAACTCATCCTCAATAATGACTTATTCAAATGTAATATATTATTTTTTTTAATAAAGTAATGTAAAAATTAAAAGTTTAAATATTTCTTATAATTAACTTCGATGGTTAAAATAATTTTTAATATTTAATAACTATAAATGATGAAGGAAAATGTTGCAAAAGTAATTATAATCTTCAATTAACCAACTTTTTTTTGATAAAAGTTTGAACCAAAATCTTTGTTAGTTCAAGCGTTATATTGTTAGTAAGAGATTGAAATCTTCGAAACAAGTTACCATTATAGACTTTTTTTTCATCATATTTGAATAAATTTAACTTTAAAAATCTCCTAAATTGTGCATATTTTATCTAGAGCTTATTTTTTAAAATAAATACATATTATGAATTTATAATAGTCTGGTTGTTATATGCGAATAGCAGTTATTCGCTATAATAGTAAAATAAAATCGCCAGACAAACAGCGCCGTTACAGAAAGGTTTGACATAACACTTGTAAACGGATGTAATAGATATTAAATTGGAATTAATCAATCAGAGAATAATGGAAATACATTACAATAATATGAATTTCAATAGGTTGAGAATAAATCCCGGAGTTGATACCAAATACGAACTTACTACACTTTCCACCAATTAAGAGAGACATCATGAATGTGAGAAACAATCGAGAAGAGAGAATCTTTCTTCACAAAGAGAAAAACCTTATTTTTCTTTGTGTTTATAGAGAGTTTATTTTTATTGTGATTTTCTCTCAACAAAATCAACACACCATTTGATTCATCCGATAAAATTGGATTAATATAAAATGGTAGTTGAGTTAAACTCAACTATCCACTTTCCTCTTTTTACTCCACTACTTCAAATGGTGGATTGCATGTCGTATTGGCTGGGCCTTTTAGTATGGCCCACCCAATAATCCAACATTTTTGCACTCACACTATGTATGTCCAATTCCTACGACCGACAATTAATATACGATTGTCTTCAACTATTTATTATTGAATAGTATGTATACATAAATAACCAGTGTGATTAATGAATCAGATTTTCATCTCATCTCATAGGGAGAGAGTAGTCAAATTTCATTTAGAGTACATCCTAAGTTTGACATTTTTCCACGTCAGACACGTTTAGTCACAATCAAGTAGTTTAAGTAGTCTAACATCTTGAAATACTTCGAAATCAAGATTGTATTCTTATGAACCATAATATGTGCACATATGATTAGTTTTGTTAAATTGGTCTAAACCTTCCAGTCACTTTCCCTCCAAAGATCAATGAAAGGTAACCTGTAAGGTCCGCAAATATAGGTTAGAATTTATCGATAAAATTTTATTTTTTTATTTTTCGTTAGAATAGCGAATAAAGTATTAGAGATGATTTAGAACTATAAGAAGTGTAACTTGGGTACTAGTGGCATAATGGTAATTTTTAGGAAAGTCCAAGGGCATTTCAGTCATTTTACACATAGGATGTGGTAAAATGCATTAAAGGTGTTATAGAAAATTTTGGCTATGTTCTTTAATTTCCAAGTTTAATTTGGGTTAAAAGTTAATTCTTAATTAATTTAGGGCAAGTCAAAGTTGGTCCAAGGGTATAGATGCATTAAAATGAAAAGTTTTCACCTAAGTGCAAATAGATTGAAGTTGTGGTGGTTATTGGTAATTGTCCTACTAGTGAAATGAAATTATTAGAAATGTGAGGGACTAAATTGAACTTGTCCATGAGGAGGTTAGTATTTAAGGGGGAAGGGGGAGTTATCTAGAGAATTCTATACCATTCTAAAATTCTCTCAAGCTCTCTCCATTTCTCTCCATTTTATTTTTTTTTTTGGCCAACCACCCCTTAAGATCCTCCATCTCCATTTTTCTTCTTCTTCTTCCTCCATCTAACTCTCAAAACCTCTTCCATACTCTTGCTACATCATAGAAACACCATCAAACCAAGAAGAACAAGCTTATAACATCAATTACATCAAGAATCATCAAGAAACAAGGTAAGGATTTCAAACCCTAACTTTCATATATGAGTGATTTGATCCTAGTTTAGTATAGAAATGGTTTCTAGATGTTAAGAATGTTATTAGAATGGTTATAATGTCCTTGGTTATGTTCTTAAATTGAAAGTTATGGTATTAGTTAGAAAAGTACCCAAGTTAGCATGAGGTTGTTGTTAGTGTTGTTTATGGTTGAAACTTGTAAAAAGGAATGTTAAACTCTTGTTTTTGTGATTAGTAGAACCAAAAGAGGTCCCTAAGGAGCAAGACCAAGTGTAGGAGAATGCTCTCAAATAAGGTTTGTACCGTAAGCCCTAAAGGTTTTGTTGTTGGTTTCATGTTTGATATGATTTGCATGCTAAAATGGTTTTTATGGTGATGTATATAATTGTTTGTTGGTTTAAAAAATTTTGATCAATATTTTTGAAAGCATGGACATATGCTATAAAGTTAGTAGAGACTTATTTGAAGTATTTGGCTCTAAGAAATAATAGATTTGTGATGGTTGATGTTTGTTTGAATAAAATGATATGGTTTTGAAAACAATTCCAGCCTACTCCAGAAAATACTGAAACTGTCCTCTAATTTGGTTGAATTTTTAGAAATAGTTAGAAATATAATTAGACCAAGACCAATGAGAATGAAATGTTCCTTTATAAGTCTAGTATGAACGAGTAAAATTTGGTGCTGAGATAATTCCATTTAATACCCTAATTGATGTCAAGAAAGCCATACATGCAGACTGTCCTGAAACAGGGCATGTCTAAAACTTGATACAAACGTGAAAAATAGCTAGAGGACTATTTGGAAAAAGTTATTTAAGTGAAAAATGTTGGTTTATATGTGTATTAGTAGACTGGAAAATTTGAAAGTGAAATAAGTTCATTTGATAAGCCTTTTAATGATAAGAGTCCAATATATACAAACTGTCCCTAACAGGGCAGTTTGGTAACCTAATTTTGTGGCATATCAAAACCTAAGCTAAAAGACTCAAAATGTACTGAATTTTAAACAGTAGAAATTTAAGACCTCAAATAAGAGTCACACCAAAAATCATGTTAATTGGAATTGATTTGATAAGGTTTTAAGCAAAGTGAAATCAGTTCTGTAACACTGTCCCACATTCCAGTGAATCTGGAATGGTGAAAATGAGATGATTAAAAATATTTTGACATTGAATTAATGGCAAGTGAAGCCATCATAACATATAAGGATGAGTTAAGAAAATGATAGAAGTGGTTTGAAGTTGATTAAATATCTATAGAATAAATTATGCCAAATCGAATTCGAACTACTCAGTTTGTTTGAAAACTGGAATTGTTACCACTAGATAATAAACTTTTATAACAACACTTTTACTTGATGTTTAGCATAGCATACTTGTATAATGTGAGATAATTTATACATAAATGTAAAGATGATATAAATAGAGATCTTGTAAAAGAATATTTGAAAGAAATGTTTAATTTATGGATGATATTGGATGCTTATGCATCCTATTGGAAATAGAAGTAATGTGATTATTAGCATCGAATCGAATGATGATGGTATCGTTAGTACTTAATAAAAGAATAATTTTAATAGTATAAACATATGAAAGATGAATTGAAGCGATAGCCTTTGTAGAATACCGTTAGAGGATGAAAGGCATGCCTTAGGAACTAGAAGTGCACTTCACCCTGAAAGTTGAATGAAAAGAGACGATGATGATGATGATTCGACCTTCAGGTCTATCGGCGGCCTTCGGGTCTATCGGCGGCCCTCGGGTCTATCGGCGGCTCTCGGGCCGAAACAGTTCCGTTTCCTCCATAGGTTATTCTAAGAGGGCTATCAATAATAAGAAAATGAATAACTAACATAAGTTGTGTTTAAATCTCAAATGATTAAAAGTATAAGGCTAAATGAAATCTTATTGAATAATAGAATATATGGAAATAAATGGATTCCTATATGACTTACTAACCACATGTAAGTTAAACTAACATGAAAATTTACATTATTTGGATTCTTGGAAACTTTAATGAATTTGCCTTTGTAATGATGTTTGGAATCATTTTATGGATTGATTGATCTTGGGTGTACTTGTTTGAATTATTGATTTGTATTGAAAATAAAGGTAAGCATTTGTGTTGCATGCCCCGGGCACGGGGTACAAACCAGGCATTATTGCTTGACGTTTTATTTTCTATGTTTTCTTTTTCCTTTATTTAAAAACAATCCAGGAAAGGCAATCGGGGGAAAAATCAAGGACCACTCTATGTATGAAGATATGGTTTCGGGAAAAGACTAGGGCAGGTTACCATGTGAAGCAAATGAAATTGTTAAGAGAAGGAATGATGATAAGTAAAATGCATGGTGTTATGTACAGTTATATGCATAATCTGAATGCGTACTTATATAATAAAGAGAAGTTTGATGAACTGATGAAGAATTGGCCTACGATCTAAAGTGTAACTTGTTATATGGATACTTGATATGTAAATTAAATACTTGTATTGTATAAAGAATATTACTAGTATGTATATATAATTAATATTTTGATGTATGATTCGAATAACGGATTATTAATATATGACATTAGTAAATGGATAATTAATTGGTAAATGTAATTTGATGAGGTGACGTTGGTCTCTTATCGGGTTAATAATCAGGTAAGGGTCCGACGTCACATAACCGACACTATAGACATATCATATTAGTCACATTATCATGACCATAGAAAGACATGCTAATGATACAGATATTGTCTGCACATCCACAGATATAAGAGATGGTTGTCTTAAGGATACACAAGTTAGGTGGATGTTAGGTGGATCTTGCAAAAAAAAAAAAAGAGCGAGAGACCATCTCTACTTATTCTCCATGGTGGTCAATAAAGAGTATGAACGATATAACAGATGTGCCATAGTGAATCTTGCCACAATTAAGGACGTGTAAGTCTCAAGTTTTTATTAATTCACCATATGGATGACAACTTCTTTGTCCCACAGATTCTATCGCTAATACTATCCCTAGTATATCCCAAAAATCCATTCTAGCTAATCAAGTCTCATGATAGTACGACAAAATCATAAGCGATCATCAATCATTATAGAAAATGTCTCATCCTAACTACCTGTCAAGGAAACTATATGTGTATGGTACTTCTAAATAACCCTAGAATATCAATCAACAGAGCACAAGTGTACAAGTCTCATCTTACATTATTCTCGAGATAATCAAGGCAATTGTGCTTGCAAGTGCACTAGTCTCCAATACCTGATACATACTCTTGAATACAAAATTCTTTAAATGCTAGACTTTTAGGTACCTCAATAAAAATAATAAACATATGAACATAGATAGAACAATAAAAGATACTATAATTTTTGCAAATCCAAAGATCTAGCGTGAATAACAAACACATCTTTAGGCAAAACTTTAGTAAGAGGGTGTGCCACCAATCATTTATTGATATATACCAATTGTTATAGTTCTCTAAGCCACAATATCCCTAACAAAATTGTATTTGGTCTCTAAGTGATTTGATTTAACATGATACTTTAGCATCTATGGTATATCTTATGGCCACCTAACTATCAATATAAATAATAACTAGCTTAGGCTCATTTTTTTCCAAATTCAGATCCTTCGAGAAATGTCTAAGCCAAACAATCTCTTACACAACCACTAAACAGACCACAGAGTTTGTTTCCGTAGTGGATAATGCTATGCAAGTCTGCTTCTTACCACTCTAACAAATAACCACACGGTTAAGTATAAATACATACTCCAAAGTGGACTTTCTTTCATTTTAGGTCATTGCTTCATTCTGTATCTGTTTATCCATATAGGTGCATATCGCTTCCTTGATAATACAAAGATTAATTTGCGATTCCTTTCAAGTAAGTAAGTATTCCTTATGATAGATATCAAATGTTTCTTTCTCGGGTTTGACTGATATTTTTTTACCATTTCAACTGCATAACATATATCCTACCTTACCTAGTACACACACATACACATATATATATAAGGCTTTTGATGACATTCGCATATGACATATTCTTCATTTTTTTAATGCTAGTGCGAAGTATTATGGCATATGTCAAGACTCGGACTCTTCCTTATTTGCAATGGGTGTATCCATTGGCTTATGGTCAGCCATAAGAAAATTCCCAAATGACCAATCTTATACAAAGTTCTTACGATAATGCCAAGATCCTTCTTTCTCGATCTCTTGAGATCTTGACTTCTAAATGTAGAAAACCTCATCCATTCATTTCAAATGTAGTAGATAATATGTCTTATATGTAGGTAAAAGTTTCTTGTCGTTACATGCCAGTAGAAAGTCATCCGCATATACAAATAGTATTATAAACTTTTTTTTTACTTTTTAGCATATACACAATGGTTATTTTCTGTCATTTGAAATCAATATGATAAGATAGATTCGTGCAAATGAAGATACCATTGTCTAGAGGATTGCTTGAACTAATAAATAGACCTCAAGAGCTTGCATATTTTACATTTTATCCTTTAGTTATAAAACTTTCAGATTGTTTCATTTAAATCTCCTCCTCTAGTCCTTCATTTAGGAATGTGGTGTATACATCCATTTGATGCAATTTGAATTATGTGTTTCAAGTGTAAGAATAAGGCGAACGGATGCAAATCTCACCACAAGAGAAAATATCTCTTCATAGTCTATACTCTCTTGTTGGTTATAAAATTTTTGCCACTAACCTTACCTTGTATCATTCAATCAAGTCATTTGTCTTCCGCTTAATGCGAATGATCCATTTATTTTTTATGGTTTTTTTGTTAGGCGGTAAATTGACCAAGTCCTAGACATGATTATTTTCATTGATTCCACCTCCTATTTCATGGCTTTAATTCATAAATCCTTTGCAGGTGATTTGAGAACTTCATTCACATTTTTTCAATTCATCTCCATCAGTGAAGCTAACATGAAAGCCTCCTCTTTGATCTAAAAACAACATCGGGGAACTGAAATTCTTCTACTTCTTCGAACTGATCATTCAGGCATGCTCCCACTGCGATCAAGCTGTGGAGCTGATTCAATTGTCACTTGATTGCTCCCATTGGAAACAGAGTCCATTTCATTTCTATTATGTTCCTCTACATTTTCAATGGATATTAAGTCTTCTATTTCATCTTGCTCAAAGAAGGAAGCGGTCTCTTTTAACATCACCTCATCTCAAAACTTCATTCTCTAAAAGACCACATCACATGACTCTATTTTAGAGGTACTCTCATCCGAATTTTCTTCTATTAATACATATCCTTTAGACTGCTTAGGGTGACGTATGAAAATACATTTCATTCCCCTAACGCCTAACTTTCCATATTTACCAGATAGATCATGTACATAGAAAGCGCACCCTAGATTCGCATGTAGAAGAGATTAGGTTTTTTACTGATTCAAAATTCATGCAGAGTTGAAGTCATTAATTTTGTTGGGATCCGATTAAGGATGTGAGTTGCAGTTAGGAATGAATCTCTCAAATATGAGATTGAGAGATTATCTTGTGCCATCGCAGTTAGGAATGAATCTTTCCAATATGAGATTGGGATATTAGCTTGTACCATTATAAAGATGTAACCATTTCCAAATTTATTTTATTCCTCCATTGTGGAGTTCTAGGAATAGTCAATTATCCCACTATATCTTTTTCTGACATAATTGCTGAATTTTTCAAATAGATACTTTCGTCTTCGGTTAGTACATAGTACTTTCACATTCATGTCTAACTAGTTCGCCATCATAGTAAAAAATTTCATGACGCAACCTAAAGCTTCGAACTTATGGGAGATTAGATAAATTAAACCGAGACATGTAAAGTCATCTATAAAGGTAATAAATTATGATGCACCATTCCTACTCTTAATCGATCCATCGATATCAAAATAAATTAACTCTAATGGATTATTATCTCTAGTAACCTTACCAAAAGGTTTTCTAGTAGCTTTCTTGGCTAGACAATAACCACAGTTTTCCAATTTGATCTTGTCATAAGATCCCAAAATCCCCTATTCGGCCAACATTTTCATTCATTCTTATTCAATATGACTAAGTCTAGCATGTCATGTACTCACCTTAAAATTAAAAAAAAAAAAAAAAACAAATGAAACACTACTATCATTAACCGACGAAGAATATGCATAACTATTAATATCTAGTACCATAAGACCATCTTGTATATGTACAAAACTAATAGAAATATCACTAAACAAAAAAGTCAAGTTATCATTCAAAAATAAAACACAACTTTATATCCATAGGAGAGTAAAAAAAGGAACAGAGACAAGATTGCGCCTTATATCCAGAGCGTAGAGGACAATATACAGGAATAGCATTTGACATCCTTGCACCATCAATATGTAGGAGCTTATGATAGCATAGCGACACACAAGTTATTCCCTACTATATCCAATTAGTATCTCATGGAATCTGACTATACTCTACGAATGCTCCTCTATCTCTAGCTAAATGCTTTATAGTGCCTGAGTTTATAATCCATGTTGGATGAGCCTTGGTAAGTAAAAATGAACTAGAAATGAAAATATCACACAAGACATGCATATGAAAGGTATTTCTATATTTTGCATTGTGCACTCGCAAGCAAAGTGCATCTTTTCATGTTTGAAAAATTGGGTCTTACTCTTGCCCTTCCCCAAACCTTCATGGCGCTTGAACTTATTCCTTAGATTCTGATTTAAGGTGGTTAAGGTTTACAATATCTTTTCCTTTCTTTGTGTCCTTCTATCTCATCTTACGCTTGTTATTCTTGTGCATGTTAGTCTCATCCATATAAAACTGCTCCGAGGATTTATCCATTTTCAAATGCATATCCTTGAGCATAACATGAGGTAATATCATCAAATATCTTGATATTGTCATTATGTATCATGTTTATCTTCATATACTTATTGCGGTTAGGAAAGGACCGATTATTGCTTGTACTTGCTACTCATCTACAAAGAAATGGTCGTCTGATTGCAACTCCAAGATCATGTTAGCCATTTTTCAATGATGCTGATATATATTGTGAACCTGATGTTTTGTTGTGTCAAACTTAATGTCAACCATCGCAATTTTGTAGTTGAAGTACCACCATATTTGTCCTTAAAAGCAACTCAGATGTCCTGGGTCGTTTCAAATTCTCATATGCACACATGAGGTCATCGACCATGCTAGAGAGGATTGTAATCCTCGCAATGTTGTTATTGCGCTTTCAGGACATATAGGCTTTCAATTACACCTAGCCAATACAGATTGCCTTCGCTTAGGATGGACCATAGTGTTGGACTATAATGTTGGCTAAGGTTTCAAAGGCCTCCTATTTCTTGAGAATATACTTAAATCATACGATTCCAAATGTCGTAATTATCACTGTTCAATTTATCGCTTTTATTTTAACTCTACGACTATGAATTTCAAAGCAGATGTCGTTACTGATAAACATAAATAATGTTAGAGACCATCCATGTTCTTAATCTAGCATAATTTTCTTCTAATGTTATTTCTCCAACCTAAGCAATCATAGATACAATGAATTAACCAAGAGGGTGCATTCAAAAAAAATAGTTTGACTACCTAATTATCCTCCACATCCTCCGGTCATTGCCACCATACCTAGTTATGACTAGGGCGGAATGTAGCCCTAAAAATACAACATATTTAGGATCCATATTAGACAACAAGATCAGAGTAGTCATGCAAAAATAACGATCAACATATCATGGACTGAAAAATATTTCATAACCAAAATTCAATAATCGTATAAAATAACAAAATCAAGGAAATATGGAAAAAGCATATGAAAACCCATGATTCTATATAACAATACCTAATTAAATGATGTCAATATGTTATGAAAAGTGAATATAAAAAGAATGCATTAGCTCAATGATCTCCATAGTCCAAAGGTTTTCCACTTCCGAAAGACGACCATGAGGATCGTGATCTTTCTTAGTATCAATACAAATATTAATCAACTCGGCATGCTTAAGGTTTTCCATTTGCTCATCATCAACCTCATTATTCGAGATCTAAATTATTTAGGAAATTAACACGGGAGTACCTCGACAACCTCATGGTCGTCTTCCGGAGGTTACGGAACTGAAAATGGAGGTAAAACATCTGATACAGTAGGTTTTGCTAGTTCAGCAGCTGATTGATACTCTGATTGCTAAGGAATTAGAGGGTGAACCATCCCTTCTAGAGCTTCAAACATCAGAGCAATTAGCAATTAGTGACGAACCAGTGTGATAATAGCATACTTGTTCATGGAAGATCCAATAGCCTTCACAATAAAACCCGAGTTAATAGGAATTCATCTTATCAAAAAACAGACACATATACACAAGGAATGACATGTTTATGCATATGACAATAAATTAATAATCATAATATCAATTTAAAGTCAATAAAAATAATTAAATATAATTAATTATTTTCTAACAAAATGATGAGCATACACATTAAATAAAAACTGATTATTCAATAAAAATAATTATTTTTTTTATCTTTTGCTAACACTTGTTGTCCATGTAACTATCACTTATCATTGACATGGGCAGCGGGTACTGAAATTGTACCAGTACAACATAGTTAGTGCTTGCATGGCACACCACACGTGTGGCCTAATCAGTCTAACGTGGTGTAAATCGTCGCTGCCTTGGCTTGCACCGAGTATTTCCTTATGCGTTAATATAGATGGACAATCAATATCAATTTCACCCAGGTGGAGTTAGGAATTTTTGTTAGAGGTACCCATTAGTAATCATTTATGGGGCGCCCGCGGTAAAATATAATATATTTAAATAAATTTTAATATATGTGTTTATATCATAATAAATTTTTTAATATTTATTTTTTTAATTTTATTATATAATTAAAAATAAAGTAATAATCAAATTTATTTTGTGCTTTAATTTATTTAGTAACGTAATCATTATAAAAATATAGTTATTTCTAATTTAGATTAACTATCTTCTTATTAAAAACCATTAAAAAAAATTTTATTTATAAAATATGTTATAATAAATTTAGTGGTTAAACAATTATTGAAGAATTAAAATGTATACTTATTTACAATATACTATAGTTATAATATGTATGTATTATATTTTTTTAAATATTTTATAAATTTATTAAATTATATACTATTTAATAAGTTATTTCAAAATATTTTTGTAAATAATATTTTTTAGAAAAAATTATAATTTTTTATTATAAGAAATATAGAGAAAGAAAACAAAAGGAAAGGGGTTATTTTCATTTTTGTTATTTTATAACTTTTATTTACATCATATAGCCAAACTTTAAAAATTTTACAAAAATAATCTTTCAAACTTTCACTTTTAAAAAATGAACTAAATTGTCCATTTTATCCTTCTGTGAAGATCTTTTACACTGATCTGTGAAGGTGTGAAGGTGGTCTGTGAAGAAGACCTTCACATATGTGATGGTCTATTTTTGAAAATTAAAGTTTAAGTTGCTCAAAAATAGAAATAAACTTCTATTGGTTTAGTTTGGAAATTTGAAACTTTATTTGGTTTATTTTATATAATTTTCCTAAAAAAAAATATTGTAATAAAAAATTTTACCTCAAGCTTTTCGCCAAATATAAATATTACACGCAAAAATAATAATTGAAAAATAAATATAACATATTATAAAAAAAAATAAAATAAAATAAAAATAAATAATAATAACAATACTCAGCTGGTTTTGAACGCGTGACTTCTCATCTACATACTATATATAAAAGTTTCTATAAGGAGGTGGAGAAATCCATTCACAACTTTTCCATTTTTAACCTTGTATACGGTTAATTTTACATATGAACAAAGCATGTAATGCTATAATTACATAGCTGTCTAGAGACAATATAGGCAATTCAATTTTTTTTCTTTCTATTTGTCTCTATTTATTTAAATTTTATAGGGATTAAAGATAAATTTTACGGTTGTAGTTGTAATTATACGTGGGTGTTGTTATATGATGCGGAAGGGTTTAAATATTTCCATCTTTATTCAACCAATATAGACTTGCCACGTTTGATGGACAATGGATGGTATAGGAATATTTCTTTTTGACTCCGCTAATTTTTATTTTTTTTAATATATTTTTTGCCATTTTGATTTTTAGGTTAAGGTTTTTTTTATTTTTTGTTTTTTTTTATTTTTAATTTTTATGATTAAATCAAGTTTTTTTTAATTATTATTTTATGATTAAATTAGTAAATATGTGTTTTTTTTTTTATCACTATCATCTTTTAAGTATAACGTGGATATCAATTGTAAATAATTTTATACCATTTTTTTCAATTTTACTATTATAAATAAAATAATATATAATATATATAGGACATTACTAAATACCAAATTAAATCTATTAATACCGCAATTAAAATTTCAATTATACCATTTCAACCTAGATGAGTTTGTAAAGAAAATATCAAGTTCAATGATAGAGGGTGAAGAGTAAGAAAAGATATTCTGTAATATCAAGTTCAATGATAGAGGGTGAAGAGTAAGAAAAGATGTTCTGTGTTTTAATTTAAAATATCATTAGAAAGCAGCGAAGACGTCCAAAGATATAACTAAATTCTCCAAAATTTCATCCTTTAATTACTTAGAAAACAAATCATGTTCAGTCTTCCAAAGTTTGTAGCGAAGAACAATATCATTCATCCATTATTGTTGCTTAAATTACTTCCATGGATGTTCTCTTTGATTATATGGTCGAAGAAAAATTCAAACGAATTAAGAATTCTATTAAAACTACACTATTAAAATTCTGGATTTGAAGAAAAAATTCAAACGAGATGAGATGGAGAGATAAAGAATTTTAATGGTGTAATTTCTGGAATTATGGAGTAAGCGTCAAAATTTCTGGAATTTGTATATTCACTCACAGCACAACAGCAATCAAACGCACAAATCAGAACCGATTTCATTTTCTCCACCATCAATCTTCCTCCTCCACACATAAATCACACTGCACATGAGAAATCTGTGTTCATTAGTTCGTGAATCTAAGGGTCAGGCTCGACACTAACAATTGCTTTTCTTAATTTCAAGCGTTCCTTCTTAATATACAAATTTTGACCACTGCGAATGAATTCTATGAATTGGTGAGTAATTAAAGGATGAGAAGGTGGATAAAAAAATAGCAAGAATTAAAATTTTATTAAAATTACTTTGTTAAATTTCTGGATGTTCTCCATAATCCTAATGTGAAAGAAAAAATTTAAACGAGGGAAGAATTTTATTAAGACTACAATAATACTAACTTTTTGATGCAATTATGTTAAGGGTATAATTGGAAAGATATGCGGTATTTAACATTTTAACATGCGGTATTTAAAACTTTTGTATATATATATATTATTATTATTATAAACCATATCCATATAGTATAAAAGTTTATAAATAACACTTAGTTTAGTAAAATAATATGTAAATTGTAATATACAAATATCACCAACAATTCTTCTTCTTTTTAGTTTTTATTAATAGAAATAAAAATAAAAATAAAAATAAAAAAAAAAAAAAACATGGTTGCTATTTTTCACACCCAAATTACTAAAGTCAACATGGATTTTTCTAAATTGTCCTTCATATTTTCAAATAATTACTCTAAATATTTTTAATTTATTTAATTAAATTTTAATAATTAAATTTTTAATTATCTTAATTAATATTTAAATGACTTAACTAATTTTAGAGGTGTCAATTCTAGGGCTGTAAACGAGTCGAGTCGAGCTCGAGTACCAGCATACTCGACCCGGCTCGTTTTAAATATATTGAACTCGAACTCGAGCTCGAACTCAGTCGAGTTTTAATTTTAGTTCTTGAACTCGAACTCGATCGATACTCGAGTAACTCGATCTCGACTCGTTTTAAGCTCGTTTATCAAAATTTTTATACAACTTTATGGATTAATTCATCATTTCTTGGAAAAATACAAAATTTGAACAAAGTGAAACTTTCTTGAAACTTGAATATTTTTCATACATTAACGTAATAGTAATTAAATTAAACAATGAAAAAATAAATTCTCTAAAATATTCGTAATTAAATAACTTAACTATAAAATTATAGTTGATAAAGTTCATGAATTTACATACAATACATAAATAAAAGTCTTCTGAAGCCATTAATAAAATAACATAAATTGAGAATTCATGAGTTTACATCTAACACACCAAGTTCAAAATTTGTAAAATAACAAACAGAGTACTAAAAAATATTTTAATAATAGCAAGACATTTTTCAATTTTATGGAGATCCAAATTCTTGATAACAATCTCTCGCCATGGACTATCTTTCCAATAGAATATTTCTCATTCTACATACCTAAAATTTTAACACAGAGTCATTAAATTTGTGCTTTTATAGCACTCAAGTAAATCTCTATCACTTAGAAGAATAGAACAAAAAGTAATAAAAGGGCATACAAATCACATGTTTCACTTAGCCAAGCAAGTCAAAACTACTTTATACAGCTTGTTTCCATATTTGTGAACATTAGGTCTTTACTTTAAATTTAGTGTCCACCAAAACCTACATATGCCACCCTTAAAAAATAAACCAAACTACCATATCAAATTCAATACTCACATCACAATATTTAAATAATTATATTAAAGTATATGTACTCGAGTATACTCACGAGTTTACGAGTCGAATAATACCAAACTCGACTCGGGTCGCTAAAAAAATAAACTACACTCGAGCTCGACTCGAACTCGAAAAATACGAGTCGAGTTCGAGTATCATTCAAGTCGAGCTCGAGTTGCTCGAGAGCAGCTCGACTCATTTACACCCCTAGTCAATTCGGGTTGATATATATTATTAATCCAATCCAAATTCAACCTATTTAATAAACGGGTTTACTCATTTATTTTAATTTAAGCGGATTGGCGACTTGATCAGTTGAATCCATTTATTTTAATTCAAATCGTAACAAATGAATTTGTATCGTGTCGACGAGTAGTATCGTAACCCAAATGAGCACATTTAACTAATTTTAATATAACAAATTGATATATTTATTAAGATCGATTTATTTTATATTAGTATTTTTATATATATTTAAAAATATTATATTAGTTTTTATTATTTTAAATTATTTTTTAAAATAAATAAATTTATTTTATTATAAAAATTTTAATTTAATTATAATTATAAAATTTTATATTTTTTAAAGTATTATTTTAAAAAAAATAATATTTTTAAATGTAATTAATAAATTATTAAAAGGATAAAATTTGAAAAAAATGTTACCCATAGTAATTTGGGTGTGTGAAATAACAATCCTCAAAATATAAATCATTTTTTAAAATTAATATTTTAATTTTATTTTAAAATATTAATAATAATTTATTTATTTTTAAAAAATACCTTATTATAGTAAAAATCATTTAAAAATTTTAAAATTAAATATATAATTAATATATGCATACAAATAAAGTTTACTATATTATTATAAATATACAATTGAGATGCGGTTGGACCCATAATATACTTGAGATTTCGGCCGCTCAACTATAAGGAAACCTTAAGGATTCCTTTATGATTTCGGCCGAAATCTTCTATAGGCTTGAAAGGTTTAGGCTCACAAGACTTCTCATAATTTCGGCCGAAAAAGTGTTAAGACTTTAGTTTTCCTTTAGGCCGAAATTATGAGACTGGAACCCACGAGGCTTCCCATATTTTTCATATTTTTCGGCCGACGATATTTTGTAATGGGCTCCAATATTTAATTGGGTCTAAGGAACGGGTTTGAGTATTTTAATGGATGGATCCCAGTTTTGAGCGGCCGAAGTAACGAACCTTAATGTTTCGACCGCTAAAGATGTTCTAGAAAGATGAGTTGTAATTAAACTGTTGTTTTTCACGAAACTCGGGAATCCAGCTAATAGTTAGTTAGGAATCCTTAGAGAAACCAGAAATCCTATATAAACGAGACAGTTTTCCAAGATCAACACACAAGAAATTACTAGAGAATCGGAGACGAAAATTAGAGATCACAGCCCTCATCTTAAAAGGTTCGAAGTCCTATCGGAATTCGGCTCCAACAACATGAATTATTTTGTTATTATATTCATTTTTAAAATTTTAATTAAAAAAATTAAAAATCTACTAACTTCTAAAATTTATTTTAAAAAAAACTGTAGCACCGCCTTGTAGGTGCTGCAGACCTAGTAAACTAAAAAGTGTCACAACCATTACTACCACCGTAAACTTTATGTTAAAGCTTAGTAAACTTTATTTTCTTAAACGCAAGAAAATCATAAAAGTAATTTCAACCATTACTACCACCTGTCTTGTGGGGGCTGCAACTCTCCAATTTCACTTATAACTAGATTTATAGATAAAAAAATTGGGGTTTAGGTATCGAATTGGAAGCAAAATAAATTGATAGCTTTAAACTAAATAGAATAAATAGTCAAATGATAAAAGTAATCTAGTAAAGAAAATCTATTCATTTATGTATTGATCATCGAAATTAAAAATCTGTCATATTGATTCAGTAGACAGTTATAATTGTTGACTCTGCGCCTAACAACCAACTTTTCCTAACTTATTAAATTGATCGAACTCTGCACCTACAACCAGCTTCTAACCTATCAGGTTAACTAATAGATTGTCTTTTAGAACTAGGAAGACCTATGCCCATAACAAACATATCAACTCGGCGCATTTATTTAGTTCTGACCATGAATTCTCACAACACGATGTATTATACTATTTTCTACCTAGATTGATTCAATTAAACTTTCACAAATTTAATCTAATCGAATAGCGAGATGCTAACCTATTCAGCCAATAATTTGTACGCATCAATCAATGAAATATAGTAGCACATTTAACCGTAAACCAAATAATCCAGAGAAAATACAAATCCTGATAATATAAACAATTAAGCAAAATGTTCATAACATGTATAATGGAAGGACAACTTTACTTAATTAAAGGAACTTAGCTAGTTGCGGATACAACTAGAATCATTATTATTTAATAAAAAAATGTATGTACAGAAACTAAAAAAAAGAATGAAAGAATTAGATTGAGCATGAAATGCACATTATTTTTACACTATTTTATGTCGTATTTGAGGATTTTATTGAAAATTTACTATTAATTTGTCTATTTTTATCATTGTTGACCGTGTGGAAACAATTGTACAAATATGAAGATTTTTTAAGTCAGTCAATAAGTATTATGAATGACTTAATCAGTAAGCAAATAAAGCAATAGAGTTCTAAGTTTTAAATTTAGAATTTTCAAATAAGAATTGAGAATTTTGATAGAGATTTTAGCGATATTATTCTCTCTTCAGTTTTCTTCTGAGAGCTTACATTAAGAACAAAATTGTAACTGAAGAAATTTTGGTTTTACATTCAATAAAAAACTTAGTTTTCTCTCTATCGCTTTGTGCGATCAATAATTATTAAAGGATGATGATGTTTATTATGCTCATAGGATGTTGAACTAGTCGATCTAACTACGCAATTAATTAGTTACTACTAGTTGTAAGATTTATTTTATCTTTCAACAAAGCAATTGATTAGTTAATACGTGTTGTGAGATTTATTTTATCTTTTAAATATTTTTCTAGCATTTGTGTCTGTAGTTAAGGTAGAGTTATATGTCCATAGTTAAGGTTGTGTCAGTTTTATTTATTTAATTAATTACATGCGATCGGTTAATTAATAGACTAATAAATTGCACGTTAAATAATCCCTAATTAATTTGACCTAGGTAGTGTTGAAATTTCATAATCATAAGTCAAGAATTATCGTATAGATTGTGATCACACGTCTTTCACTGCAACATTTTTAATTTTTTGTGGCGCATTAATTGTGGCGGTATATTAAAAAATCACCACAATTATGTCATTCGTGGTGGTTCACTTCATCAACCACTACAATTGAAGTCAATCATGAAGGTTGAACCGCCACAAATGACACAATTGAGCCGGTACACAGTATGAACCACCACAAATGACCTAATTGAGGTGATTCACTATAGGAACCGCCTCGAATGATATGATTTTGGCGGTTGATACATTGAACCACAACAATTTAAAAAAAACTATTTTAAAAAATTATTTTTATGAAGAAATTTTAAACTTAATATTTTTTTTAAAAAAAAAGTTAACAAAAAATTATATAGTTTTATGAATGGATAATGATATAAAAAATTTATTATATTATTAGTATCATAAATTTACAAATAGCTTCACAAATTTAGATAACTTTAATGTTAAGCGTGTTTGGTATAAGAGGATGAGTGACCTATTGGGGAGTTATTTTTACTCATATGTACATCAATTGTGACGATCACAAGTATATCACATTTGTGGCGGTCTAAAAGCGTCACAAATTTATTTGTGGCCCCTCATTTGTAGCGGTTGAAAAATATCACGAAAGGTTTGTGGCGCTTTACAACCG
Source organism: Cardiospermum halicacabum (assembly GCA_031304145.1). NCBI lineage: Eukaryota > Viridiplantae > Streptophyta > Magnoliopsida > Sapindales > Sapindaceae > Cardiospermum > Cardiospermum halicacabum. The sequence goes on along the minus strand of CM062399.1, from coordinate 3,799,382 downwards.
CAAATGAGAATTTTTGTTGTAGTGTTTTCTAGTTCATAATGCAATCTATATTAGATTAATGAGTGATTTAAAGGGTCATACTCGGTCAGTCTGAACTTAAGAAAAAGTTTAGATTGTTAAGCACGTTATCAACAACTATAACCGTGGTTATTAAATTATTATATATATTTTTACGTTCAATAGTCAACACATTAGTTAAATGATCAGTTAAATGATCGATTAGCTTGGTATCTTAATATAATTGACTGCAGTATTGAATTTAATTTCATCCTTAAACCCATATTTTACCTAATTTGATTAATAAACCAGATAACCATTTTAGGTAGTATCGATCCTGTGTATTACCGTTAATCCATAAAGTTACAGTAACTGCAAATGCTAATCTACCCTCTCATTAAAAATCTGATCTTAAACCTACTAAATTAAATTACTGTTGTAAACCGAAAGCATGTGGTGGATTCCACCCTTACACAGCGTCTTCTTGCATGTCAACCACGTGTCTTTATGCATTTGATTTGTCATCCATGTTTGACACATGGCTTTATCAACATTGTATATATATATGTTATGATACCTATCAATAACAAGTAGAGAAGAGACGTAATTTTGTTATTTCATTCTTGCTTTGGTTTCTTTCTTGTTCTATGTTCTTCATTTTCACAATATCAATAAATCCTTCCTTCTTTTATACTGCAACTCTACAATTCCAAGATCCAAGTTACCAGGTATCTTTCTGATCATAATTTATATTCTCGTTCATATTAAACTGCCTTCTTCTACCCCACTTCTATTTTTTTTTTCACAACACGTTATCAGCACGAGTATGCTCTCTGGTTGCCGCTTTGCCGGATCTTCCAGATCAGAAAGTGTCTGGTGATGATGTTTTCTTTCCTTTACGTGTTCTGGGAAATTTTGGAAGTTTTTGGAAAAATACCATTATTCACCTGAGTTGAATAAATGGTGGATCTGGAAAGTTTGAAATGATAATATTATTCACCCGAGCTGAATAATTGAATTTTTGAAATTGAATTCTGGAAATCTGAAAATTTAAAAGAATGTGTTCTTATTTTGCAGAAAATGAAAAATCTGAAATTTGACGAGCTGGAAGTTTCTGGGAGAAACTATATGAAATGGTGTGATGATTGCGAGTTAATACTAAAAACCAAAGAATTATTTGGGACCCTCAATAAGGAGGTGCAAACAACTGAAGTTGAGAAATGTAAAGCCATGTATATAATTAAAACACATCTGGTTAAGGATCTCAAAAATCAGTATATGAATATAAAAGATCCTGCAGATCTTTGGGTAGCTTTGAAATCCAGATATGATTGCCAAAAGGAAATCATGTTGCCTGAAGCACGTGATGAGTGGGCCAATTTAAGGTTCCAAGATTTTAAAGGTGTGAGCGAGTATAACTCTGCCATGTACATGATTGTAACAAATTGAAAATGTGTGGGGAAACAAAAACAGACCATGATATGTTGGAAAAGACATTTACCACTTTCCATCCTTCTCAGACTATTTTACATCAGCAGTATCGTGAAAAGAAATTTGTGAAATATGATGACTTGATTGGTTCATTAGATCTTGCTGAAAGACATAACCAACTGTTGCTGAGAAACAGTGAAAGACGCCCTGTTGGCACCCAAGCATTCCCAGAAGTAAATGCATATTATAATGAAAATCCAGGTCGTGGTCGTGGTTACCGTGGTCGTGGTCGTGGCCGTGGTCGTGGCCGTAATTCTGAGCGTTGGAATAATTATGGAAATGGTAATGGTAATGGTCGAGGTGGTAAAGGTTCTGGAAATGGCCAGGGACGTGGTCGTAACAGGGATTATGGACATCCATATCATAATCCAAATGCTCCCCAGAAGTGGAATAATAATAATGCTAGTTCCAGTAAAGGGAAAGAAGTTATGGAACCACCGAAGTTTAATCGTGGTCCATGTTATAGATGTGGTTCCCCCACTTGTTTTTCGAGAACTTGTCGCGCTTCCAAACATGTAGTTGAAGCTTACCAGAAGTTGAAGCGTGAACAAGAAAAGGAAAAGAATAATGAAACAAATATGGCTGATGTTTTTGGCGATGGTTATACTGGTCCTGTCGACATATCAAATCTGGAAACTGCCGATTTCTTTGAAGATCCTGATGGGAAGATAGATCACCTGATTGGTGATGGGACTGTTAATTACAAGTGAATGTGTTTTCTCATTTTGGAATGTACAGAGAGTGGAATGTAATTTTGATTTTGGTTGTAAATATTTGTAAATATTAATGAAAGATATTACATTTCCATTCAACTAATTTTGTGTGTTATTTTATTGAAGTTATGAATTCAAATCAAGAAAATGGCTTCACATGGGGATGTCTGTTTAGCCGATAGTGCTACAACCCATACGATTTTGAGAGATAGAAAATATTTTCTGGAATTGATTCCAATTCAAGTTAAAGTGAATACCATATCAGGTCCAGTAGATCTTATCGAAGGCTCCGGAAGAGCTTCAATTGTGTTACCAAATAACACTGAATTGGAAATTGAAAATGCATTATACTCTTGCAAATCCAGAAGAAATTTACTCAGTTTCAAAGATATACGAATGAATGATTATCACATCGAAACAATTGATGAAAAGGGTGTTGAATATTTGTGTCTTATTTCGAACAAATCAGGCCAGAAGCTTGTAGTTGAAAAATTACCCATTTCATCATCTGGATTATATTATACAACCATCAGGCATGTTGAAACACATGTTTTTGAGAACCAGAAGTTCTCTGATCCCAGAATATTCCAGCTTTGGCATAATAGATTTGGGCATCCGGGATCCACAATGATGCGAAGAATAATAGCGAATTCAGAAGGGCATCCACTGAGAAATCATAAAATCCTACTGAATGATAGGGACCTGTGTATCCCATGTTCCCAAGGAAAATTGATAACAAAACCATCGTTTACGAAAGTAGGTTTTGAATCTCCATCGTTTTTACAGAGAATTCAAGGAGATATATGTGGACCGATTCATCCCCCTAGTGGACCCTTTCGCTACTTTATGGTATTGATAGACGCGTCTGCAAGATGGTCCCATGTATGCTTGTTATCCACTTGTAATGTTGCTTTTGCAAAGTTGCTAGCACAGATTACTCGATTACGAGCTCATTTTCCAGATTACCCTATTAAGAGTATAAGACTTGATAATGCTGGGGAATTTACGTCGAAAGCATTTGATGAATATTGTCAAGTATCTGGGATTGATATTGAACATCCAGTTCCGCATGTTCATACCCAAAATGGATTAGCTGAATCATTAATTAAGCGCCTTCAATTAATTGCGCGAACATTGTTAATGCGCTCGAAATTACCAGTAACTGTTTGGGGACATGCTATATTGAATGCTGCAGTTTTGAATCGTATCCGTCCAACTGCTTATAATCAATATTCCCCATTACAATTGGTATCTGGGAATCCTCCTAACGTCTCACATTTGAGAACATTTGGGTGTGCTGTATATGTACCCATTACCCCAACTAAAAGAACGAAAATGGGACCCCAAAGACGTTTAGGAATATATGTGGGTTTTGATTCCCCATCAATTATCAGATATTTGGAACCAATGACAGGAGATTTATTTACAGCTAGATTCGCTGACTGTCATTTTGATGAAAGTAATTTTCCATTGCTTGGAAAAGGAAATAATTCTCGAGAAGAGAAATCTGAATTAACCTGGAAGGTTCCAAATTTGGCGCATATGGATCCACGTACCCCACAATGTGAACTCGAAGTTCAAAGGATCCTACATTTACAAATGATAGCTAATCGAATGCCTGATGCATTCAATGATACTTCGAAAATAACCAAGTCTTATATTGAAGCTGCTAATGTACCAGCAAGGGTAATTGTCCCAGAAGGACAATCTCAAAAGACAATAGCAAATGAAACTCCTATCCCTCACCAAAAGCGTGGTAGACCCTCTGGTTCAAAAGATACAGTTCCAAGGAAAAGAAATAAAAATGATCTGGATCCTAAAACCACATCAAATGAAATCCCAAAAGTTGATGAGATTCCTAAAAATAGCCTCCCAGAAGGAGAAAATAATACGGAAATACCAGAATCAAAAAATGAAGAAATTTCCATAGACTTCATCCAAGAGACGTGGAATCGAAATGAAACAATTGTTGATGATTTGTTTTCATATTCAGTGGCAGTTAGTATTTCATATGATGATTATGAGCCACGTGATATCCAAGAGTGTAAAAGTAGGTACGACTGGAAAAAATGGGAAGAAGCAATCCAGGTAGAATTAAATTCGTTGAATAAACGGAAAGTTTTTTGACCCATAGTTCAAACACCTGAAGATGTTCAACCAGTTGGTTACAAATGGGTATTCGTTCGAAAACGAAATGAAAGAAATGAAATTGTGAGATACAAAGCACGTTTGGTTGCACAAGGATTCTCACAAAGACCTGGAATTGATTACGATGAAACGTATTCCCCAGTCATGGATACAATCACATTTCGATTTCTGTTAAGTCTTACAGTTGCTGAAAAACTGGAAATGTGTTTAATGGATGTAGTTACTGCGTATCTGTATGGATCACTTGATTCTGATATTTATATGAAGCTCCCAGAAGGACTGAAATTACCTGAATCCCATCGATCAAAATCTCGAAATTTGTATTCCATAAAGTTACAAAAATCCCTGTATGGATTGAAACAATCTGGGAGAATGTGGTATAACCGCCTGAGTGAGTATTTGGTTAAGGAAGGATACCAGAATAATACAATATGTCCGTGTATCTTCATTAAGAGATCAGGGTCTGGTTTTGCAATTATAGCAGTTTATGTGGATGATATGAATATCATTGGGACTCCAGAAGAGATCCAACAAACTGCTGAATATCTGAAAAAGGAGTTTGAAATGAAAGATTTGGGAAAAACGAAATATTGTCTTGGTCTGGAAATTGAACATAAACCAAATGGGATATTGGTTTATCAATCAGCATACATTGAAAAAGTCCTAAAAAGGTTTAATATGGAGAATGCCCATCCATTGAGTACACCCATGGTTGTAAGAACACTTGATCCCAAAAAGGATCCATTCCGACCGAAGGATGATGACGAACAATTACTTGGTCCTGAAGTACCATATCTGAGTGCAATCGGTGCGTTGTTATATTTGGCTCAATGTACGAGACCAGATATCTCGTTTGCTGTAAATTTATTAGCGAGATATAGTTCTGCGTCAACCCGTCGTCATTGGAATGGGATCAAACATATTTTGCGTTACCTGAAAGGTACGAAAGATTTGGGATTATTTTATACGAATTCTGATAAATTTCTGGGTTTGACTGGTTATGCCGATGCTGGATACCTTTCGGATCCGCATAAAGGACGTTCTCAAACTGGCTATATTTTTACTTATAATGGTACTGCGATCTCCTGGAGATCTACGAAACAAACTTTAGTAGCCACGTCCTCAAATCATGCTGAAATTTTGGCATTACACGAAACCAGTCGAGAGTGTATTTGGTTGAGATCAATGATCCAACATATCCAGAATTCATGTGGTATCTCCGAAACTATGAATGTGCCAACTGTCATTTTTGAAGATAATACTGCATGCATCGCCCAAGTTCGGGGAGGTTACATCAAAGGAGATCGAACCAAGCACATTTCCCCAAAATTCTTCTACACCCACGAGCTTCAGAATACGGGTCAAATCGATGTGAAGCAAATCAGATCCTGTAATAATCTAGCCGATCTACTAACGAAATCGTTATCGACATCAACATTCGAAAAGCTCGTTTACGAGATCGGAATGCGAAAGCTCTCCAGATTAGTAAATTAGATTATGGGTGTAATCATCAGGGGGAGTTTTTGTAATTGGATTCCACAACTGTACTCTTTTTCCTACGTCCAGTTTTTTTCCCACTGGGTTTTTCTGGCAAGGTTTTAACGAGGCAGTCAAATATCTGAAATGGTGGAATCCAAGGGGGAGTGTTGTAAACCGAAAGCATGTGGTGGATTCCACCCTTACACAGCGTCTTCTTGCATGTCAACCACGTGTCTTTATGCATTTGATTTGTCATCCATGTTTGACACATGGCTTTATCAACATTGTATATATATATATGTTATGATACCTATCAATAACAGGTAGAGAAGAGACGTAATTTTGTTATTTCATTCTTGCTTTGGTTTCTTTCTTGTTCTGTGTTCTTCATTTTCACAATATCAATAAATCCTTCCTTCTTTTATACTGCAACTCTACAATTCCAAGATCCAAGTTACCAGGTATCTTTCTGATCATAATTTATATTCTCGTTCATATTAAACTGCCTTCTTCTACCCCACTTCTATTTTTTTTTTTCACAACAATTACAAATAACTTATTCAGAGACTACATCAGTATTATCATTAGAAAACGGGGTTTAAATTTAAGGACGTGAGATGTATATTTTTACCAATACCAACCGTGAACGCGACGCATTCAATTTCTTCATGTGATCACTTTTATATTTTACACGTGTTATCCATATTCACTACTTTAGTCTGGACTTTTTGATTTATAGCACATGCCTTATTGTTGAATTTTATATACATCCCATACCTGTTAGTAACCATCAAAATCCAATAAATTAATTGACAATCTAAACCATACTGCAGAGTCCATATTTCATCTCCTATATATAGTTCATAGACGGGTTCATTTATTCTTATTCTCATAATCAATGGATTCTTCCAAATTACATATTATAGTAGCCTTATGTATTGTGTTATTTTTCAATGTATCTTATGTTACATCATCGACATCTCTTAGAATTGGCTTCTATGAATTATCATGTCCAGCCGCAGAGAAAATTATCAGGAGGACCGTGCTCAAAGCAGCTTCGTCCAATCCGGGCATTCCTGCTGGCATTATTAGGATGCATTTTCATGATTGTTTTGTGAGAGTATTATATTATATACACTATTTCATTATGATAAACCATTCAACTATAAATGCTAATTTAAATATTTTGATAGGGTTGTGATGCTTCGGTTCTATTGAAAACTGTACCCGGAAATCCGATTGCAGAGAGAGATAATCCAGCCAACAATCCAAGTTTACGGGGATTCGAAGTAATTGATGAGGCCAAAGCCCGATTGGAAACTATCTGTCCAAACACGGTGTCTTGTGCGGATATAATTGCTTTTGCAGCTCGTGATAGCGCCAAAAAAGCAGGTAATATAAACTATTTAGTGCCTGCTGGACGCCGTGATGGACGTGTATCATTCAGCAGTGAAGTTGGAAAGAATCTACCATCACCATTTTTCAATGCTAATAAAATTAGCAAACATTTCAAAAGAAAAGGAATGTCTGTGGATGAAATGGTGACACTTTCAGGGGCACATTCGATCGGCGTTTCACATTGCAGTTTATTAGCCGCCTTCTTGAAGACCAAGTGTCCACCGCCAAAAAATGGGACGACTAGAAATCCAACCGTAGCTTTTGAGTCCAAAACTCCACATCGTTTAGACAACAAATATTACAGTGAATTAATAGAACATCGAGGTTTATTATTTTCCGATCAAACCTTATATGACAGTGTTTCGACTTCATGCCAAAAATGGTGCATATGGGATCACTTGATGTGCTAACCGGTACTCAAGGGGAGATCAGGAAAATTTGCAGCGTGGTTAATTAACTAATGTTTTGGTGTTTGTATTCTCCATAAGCTATTTCCTTTTTCTTCTTTTCCATTTCGTATCTGGTGAGCTTCAACCAGAATATAATAAAATTTTATTTCCTCATCATACAATATTTAAATAAATATCGCCTCCTTGATTATAATAATAATTGTTTGTTTGAGTACATTTCTACCACCAGCTTCGATGCTACTCTTTTCCCTATCCCACCATAATTTAAATTGATTATTTTCAAAATATAAAACGATACAATTTTAATGATTATTAACTTAAATAAAAATTTAATTATTTTACATTATTTGAATTAAATGTATTTTAGTTTTCATAATTAATTTATATCATTAAAAATTTTAACTTTTTTAATTAATTATATAATACACTAATTTTTTTTTAAATTATTATATCAAACTACTAGCATCAAATCCATTAAAAATATTAATTGTTTATTATTTTATTTATTTTTTAATAAAAAGTTATAAAATGTGAAATCACAACGTAAAAACGCCATGATAAAAATCAAATCATAAATCTGTGTGGAGGAGAAGTAGAAAAAATAGCTAAAAGCTTACAAAGAGATTTGAACAGAGTTTGCTCTAGTGAATAAAGAAATTCGGATCCTTTTGCAATCATCCCTACCCCTTATTTATAGAAGGTATTTGGGGTCCTATTTCTATTTGGATAGAGACTCTTTATTCTCCTTGAATTCGGTCTCCCTTTTGGGCTCGATCTCCTTCTTGGGCTTGGTCTCTTTCTTGGGCTTGGTCCCCTCCTAGGACTTGGTTTCTTTCTTGGAATTGGTTTTCTTTTATCAATCGGGCTTTAGGAGTCCTTGATCCAGTGAGATAGGTTTCCCTTTGTCAATCAGGTTTCAGGAATCCGTGTTTGGTTTGGTCGCAGTTCGTTGGATTAGTATACTTTGGTTTGGGCTTTGCTGGGCTCGGCCGAGTTGGGTCGTCTATGGGTCTTTGGCCATCTCGGCCGAGCCTGATCTCCGGGTGTTATTCGTGTCTTTAACCCTTTCGGCCGAGTAGAGCGATTGGATCCATTTTCGGTCGAGCTTGGTTATGGGCTCTGATTTCCTTTGCTTATTTTGACTTTCACCTATGATACCTTATGGTTATTTTCCCACCACAATTTCTACATAAATTTAAACAATATTTTGAAAATTAATATTAGTTAACTTATAAAATAAATTTTATTTAAGTAAAATATTATTAAAATAAAAAATTATATAAACACTTTGAAAAAAAAAATTAATTGGAACATGAATTATAAAATATTAAAAAAATTATTAAAATATTTTTAATATTAATTTTTTTCAAAAAAATTAAAATTTATATTACATAACACAATTTTAATAATTATATATTAATTTGTAACGTCATTTACATAAAATATTATACATATATATGTGATATAAATATTTTTTTTATCAAAAAGATATTTTATTTACTTAAAATTGAATAAATAAAATAAAAATATAATTATTCTCTAAATTTAATATTATAAATATTTTGAAAAACTCTCAATTACTTTATGTTACTAAAAAAAATTTAAATATTCTACAATAGCTTTTAGAATTTAACCTCGTACTGTATGAGGACCAGTTATCAGTCAGTTTTTCATAAAGGTTGGACGGGGTGTCCCGAAATTTCTGTGATGGATTTTTCGAAAAAGATAATTCTTTAGATGTAGTTTGACAAAGTAATCCCTCATTGATGATTAAAATCTGTATATAAATAGGTTTCCAGAATAATTACGGAATTTGTTTTAACAACAATTTCTACGAGGAATCCATACTACATCCTGCTTAATTTGAGCGTGTGGATCTATTAATTTATTAAAATCAATTAGGCGGTTATAACTGTGGTTGAATGATAATTGTGAGAAAATTCCAGATTTATTCAATGAACATCAAATAATAGTACCCGAGAACAGGAGCCAACCTCAATTGGCCAACGATAATCTCAGCATACCCTCCCAAAGTGAACTGGTTGATTTCGGCCGCATAGAAAAGTCTGCAATGGGCCCAGAAATCCAATAATAAGGCCCAAATATAAAGCGCATCATGGACCCAACCGCAAATGGTAGGAGGTCCATCCCTGGGTACGAAAGCCCAATGACCCTGTGTAAAAATGGGTTCATCAATTACATTTTGTTTTTTTTTATTTATTACCTCATTAGATTTAATTTATAAATTTTTTAAAAAATATTTTTAAAATAAATAAGATATACGGTTTATTTTATTATATTAAAATATCTTATACATCTCTTTATATATATAGGTTACTTTTATCATTTTACCCTTCTAAGAAAATTTATACAATACTATTATTTTTTTATCATTATATTATATATATATATATATAATATAATATATTGGTTCAGTTTAAATTAAATTGTTTAAAATAAAATATTAATTTTGTTTAAAAATAATATTTTCAAAAGTAATTTTTAAAATTTTACTTTTTCTAATAATATCATATTAATGCATAATTGATTTTTTAAATAAAATAATTAAAATTTTTAACTTAAAATATAATGAACTATATTGATAATGAAATATATATATACTTCCTCCGTCCCTAATTAATTGTTAGGGTTGGAAATTTGTGAGGTAGTGTGATAAATTATGAATTGCCAAATTTACCATTACAACAACAAATAAATTATTATTGAATACAATATGGAAGGTCCACCTAAAAAGTTGTGAGATAGTGTAATAATTTAAAAAGTTTTAGAAATGGAATAAATGATATATTATATTAGTTGGTGGGGTTGAGGGGTTGAAAAAGTGTAAAGGTGATATTATCTTTTCAATTATAAAAATTTACTAAAAATAAAATAAAAGTGTAACAATTAATTAGGGACATTTATTTTTATTTTTAGTAAGTGTACAGGGAAGGAGGGAATATAATTTTGAGTGTTTCAATAAAAAATTTGATAGTTCCAATAATTTTGAAATTTAGGATTAAAAATAGCTTTCATAATTTTATTAATATCAATAAGAAATAAATACTTTTAATTAATGCACAAATAAATCGATACTTTGATAATTTCAAGAATAACCAACCGTTGTGAAAAATTATAATAAATCGAGGATATTTACATAAATAGCATTTTTAAACCACTTTTCTAATTAGAAAAAAGAAAAATTTTTCCTTTTATTAAAGACTTTTTACCACTTATATTAAAAACAAACGACTTTGTTTCACTTTTTTTTTCAGATATAAAATGGCAAAAATACTTTTTAAAGAAAAACAAGCAGCACCAAGACATTTTTTAGTATTTAAAATTGAATAAATAAAATAAAAATATAAATTTAGTAAATTTTTATTAAAAATTAATATTAAAATGTATTTCAGAAAACATTCAATTATTTTATATTTTAGAACAAGCAACCCTTGTGTATACATTTCTTCATGAGAGATAAATGGAATAAGTTATCAAATGAATCCATAGCACGATATATACATGCATATACGTATGTGATTGATAAGAAGACCTTGAATGTATGACGTCTATGCATTTCGACCTTAGAGAGTCTGTAGTTGCATTGCTTGCTCATATTCATGATTTGTAATGTATGATCATATATGTGTGTTTATGTTTGTGCATGGGATTGTGAATTAGGCATCCATTGCTTAACCTCATTTTATTTTTTTCCTTTTGTTTTTCTTATCTTGGTGCCTGAATGACAATTTAAGTGATCGAACAAAATGGTGGAAAGATATGATAGCCTTCTAGATTTTTATATTAACATACATCATATCATTCATAAACTTTATTATATTATGCTTTAGTTTATTTGTAAAAAAACTTAACTTGTTTGACATTTATACTCTTACATTATAATGAAATGAATTATTAGGGTAAAGTTTTACTCATCAGAGTTAACTCATATTTTGAAATGTAATGATATGAATGCGAGATGATATAAACATATGAATGTTTTAATGAATTATATTATGCTACTTATGTCATCTTCAAAGTGAATGGAAGTATGATTCGAATGTATGATTATACACTATAATGAATATATCTGTAAATGATTGAGTGGCAAGTCAGACTCCACATCTCAGGTCTTGTCGGGGTGGGGGTTTGGACACCACATTTATTTGTATTTGAACACTGGTTCTTGAATGTTTCAGTTTGTGTAATTTATTGCATTAGAACTACTGAATTGTTTGCATGGGTTTTTGAAACATTTGCATGGCATGAACATTACATGTTTTCCAAAGCTCAACTATTAGGATTCTTTTAGATACTCAGACTAATTATGGTGGAAAAACCTTTTCCTGAGAAGATTTTCATGATTAAAGTGAAGATCTTTAAGGGGGTGAGTGGAGAAACTGCTGAAGTTGCAGAAATTGGTAGGAGGTTGGATAACACCAACCGGAAGCTTGAAGAGGCCTAATTCACATGGGAAGAGAAGCTTTTAGGCATTGTCTCCCTTTTGGAGAGAGGCATAGAGACAATGTCGATATGTTATTACATCCAAAATTTGGGTCAAATTTTTTCTCATATTATTTCATATATATTTAAATTGTTTACAAAATGTATTTTAATTTAATGTTCTTATAAAATTCCATATCCGGATAAGTGAAAGTATTTAAATAACTTGAGCATATAGAGTTAGTAGTAACTAAACTAAATACGGAGTTAGAGTCAAAATTATTTTTAAAACTGAAATAGCATTTTTCAGTAAAAAATATTTTTAAAACTGAAATAGTATTTTTGAGTCAAAATGATTTTGTTCCTCAATAGTATCCAACAAATCTCTGGCTCGTAAATGGATTTTCAAATCCATCACCCATGCTAAATAATTACTTCCAGATAGTTCCAGTGCATGGAAATCCAGTTTTTTTAGATCCGACATTTTTTCTGATAATTATATCACAACAATTTTTCCAATCTGCAACAATCCAGAAACAATGATACCAAACACTTTCTGATCCAAAAGATCCGTCAAAGCGGCAACTGGAGAGCATACTCGTGCTGATAACGTGTTATAAAAATAAAAATAGAATAGGGGTAGAAGAGAAGAAAGCAGTTCAATAATAACTAGAAAATAAACTGGGATCAGAAAGTTAACCTGGTAATCTTGGAAAATAAATCTTGGATCTTGAACTGAACAACTAAACAACTATTTCTAAACTAGTACAACATAAATAGAGAGAAATGAAATAAGGAAGGAAAACGAAACAGAAAACAATTGTAATTGTATTTTTTTCGTCTAACAGAACATACACATATATATATAGTAAATTTGTAGGGCAGATGTCAACATGCATGTTGATTACTATGCATGCTTGACATATATTACCCAGGTGCAAACCACTAAATGTTTACAACACCAATAATATTTTTGAATTTTATTTTAACGTTACATTTATTTATGTATATAAATCATTAATAAATGATAAATCCACCACCCTATATGGAAAGATGGTAATTATCAACCAAATAATAAATAATAAAATCCTGTGAACCACAAATTGGGGTTATAAATAAAAATGTTAGGAGCATAGATAAATAAAGTGAGATCGTGTTCAAGATTTATTTGTCGAGTATAGCTATCCACAGTATATCCTTAGCCCAAAAATGCTTCTTCATTGGCCTTTTGTGTAGTTCTTTTCTCCTAATTCGAGGTGTATAATATTCACCCATTCATTATATTTATAATGATCCATTTACTAAATGATATTTGTTTTACAGGAGAAACAACTGATGCGGAAAAGGACCTGCCAAAGCCTCAAGCGACCATAGTAAAAGAACGTATAAGTGAAGAAGACTGCCAAAATTATTGCAGAGAGAAAGGATTGGGAAAATTCGGACATTGCTTCCTACATACGATGCGTCGTGGTGATTGCTATTGCGAGGAGAAAGAAGACCGGTGATTGATACTGTGAAGACTGAAATTAAAGATATTTGTTACTTTCACCATACATCCATCCAAATCCACCCACCTTCATTCTAATAAGTATAACAAGTTTCATGTGAATATAATCATACATTTTTAAGAAAATAAATTATACTACAAATAATTTCAAGTCAAACTAAATAAGTTGTTGTTACAAATCTTTATGCTAGAATACGCCAATCTACCCAAAAACCATACATACAAACCATTAAAGATAGAAATAGCATACACAATATGCAATTTTACCATGGTTCACCCACTAAAGGGCTAGTCCACATTGGGCTCCGGATAAGACCCTAGTTTCTATTATTGATGGTAGAGATCAACATTACACACAGTAGAATCAATCATACACAGGATCTGACACAAAGTACAGTAAACAGAAAGAAAGAAAAGTCATAAAGAAACTCTAGCATAGACCGAGGTTGGAGATGATAGGAGTCGGCTCAGCCAAAATAAATACAAAAGAAGACATATACTTAGGGTTATGAGTAACACGGATTGGGTTGGATGCAGACTGGAGCAACCTGGTGGGCCGCTGCAACAAATTACACAAATAGACCTAAAACATATGTTGCCCTGTCTTAAACGTACAAGCCCATTACATATGAAACAATATAAATAACATAACAAAATTCCCCTATTTACATTGCTTTCTATTACATTTCTGTATACAAAAGTTTCCATCATATCTCTAAATAGAAACCAGAGAACCTTCCTTCTCAGCCCTCACCCAGCTTCATCACAATCAGTTGATCGGTAAGAAACTTGTGCTCTAAGCTAGTTTTCGACCAGCTACAACTATGGTTCCATGTCAATTTATATTTGAAGAAGCCTGCAAAATACAAGTAACACAATAACTAGGGTTGATGCGTCATTAAATCTGCTTAATTCTATGATGATAGATTGGATATTAGCTTATATAGCTTTCTACCTGAGCAAACTCAATTCATATCACAAACTGAGTTCCATATGCTTATATAATGTCATATGTGATGAGGAATATTCTAACATATAAAATAACACAGAGTAAACAGAATTCCTATCAAGGTCTGTTATAGTTTTAAAGATATCGTCTCCACAGGAATTGTTTGTTAGAAAGAAAGAATGAGATCAAGATTTAGTTCGAATTGTCAAAATAATTCATTAGCAACAGAATTTTAAAGTTCATAGCAATTGTTTTAAGTTTTTAGACATTTTTGACATTCATCAATCCAAACAAAGATTCATACTCAGTATTTCAATGATCTCAAGTGAAATTGAATTGATCTGCTAATTTTTATTATTATTCATCCTCTAATTTGATAATTTAACTCTAGATCTCAGATTCACAATCCAAATCATCATCAATGATCTTCTGAAAGATCTCTCGATTCAATCTAACAGATCTGAGTCACACAATTGCATATGTCTCTATACTACAATTTATGTAACTAATAAGCACAATCTGTAGAAAATCAGATCTATTATCTATCCCTAATACAATGATCCTCGGTTCTTAGATCTAAAACTCAACCGCCATCTTTGGTCTAAATTGAGCAACAGAATAATAAGATTACTTAACTCTCGTTCTTGTAATTCAATTTACGCATAAAAACTCAGCAAATCTGACTATAATTTGAACAAGAATTACACAATCAGATCCACAATTAACAACAAATCACAATAGAAAATCAGAGCTATTAGCTTAATATATCTACTTTGGCATATTCAATTCAACACAAAATCATCATTGATATGCTATAAGATCTAAATCTTACCAAAGAAGATAGAAGTTAGACTCTGTCACAGTCTTCACTTCACTATCTTCAAGCTAAATCTCAATGATCATAGAAAACAAAGCACAAAGCTTCTTCAAGAAACTTCAACAAATAGAACTCTTAAGAATGAACAGAAGATTCTAGAAATTTAGCTCAAATTAATAAAATGTTAAAATGTCATAATTGCTTCAACTGAGCTGCTATTTATATTGTTTGCTCAGTGACAATTTTGAAATAAAACGATCAAAGAAACACAAATTGGCGAAGTACCAAATTCTCCATTTATGTCGCCTGTTCCTTCATCTGAACCTAAACGACATTCACAATAATCGTTAACGTAGTCACCTGTTTAGCAATTGACATAAACGAATTGATTTGATTCTTGCTTCTTTTGCTAGCCAAATAGCTAGGCAAAATGATTTCTTCTCGCCTAATTAATAGCACTCAATTATAAATCTTTAGGCGAGAAGTTGCATTTTTCGCCTTCAGTTAGAAATCTTAGGTAGGCGAGTTCCATCATTCAGCCTAGTATGTCGCCTAGTTCTTATTAGCTTTAGGCGATGCTGCTATTTGTCGCCTAATGAATTCGCCTGTGTTAGCGACAACTTGTAGGCGAGATACTTCATGTCGCCTTTTATAACTTTTCTTTAAGGCGATTCTTACTTGACTCGCCCTTCACGTCGCCTGCCTCTCTGAATGTTCAGGCGATATTGATAGGCGATATGCATTTGTCTTACAATTCTTCGCCAAAACTTTAGACTTTGAATGAATATCCATTTGATCCCTCTTTTTCTTGATTTTTACTCGTTTAAGCTTCTTTTCCTGATCTTTTCATCCAAGTCCCCGTCTCAATAAAATAGTTTAGAATTACTAGAAATCCATTCAATATTTTAACTCTTAAGCTCAATTTCTACTCATTCAAACTCATCAAATATACCAAAATATAGGTAAATTCTAGACTTATCAATATGCTAAGGCAAAAAATATTTGTGTATATTTTGTGATAACTAGGGAAGCAATATCAGATACAATTTAAACAATAAACCACATACATTTTACGAAGCATATGTATGAGAGAAATGTCTAAATTCTGAAATATGAATAATAATAGCATCAATATAACCAGATTAATCAACATATCAAATATATTTAACATACAATAATCCAATATCTTAGAAAATGATATCCAAGTATCTAACTGAACCCAATGTGTAAATCCTATTATAAATTGATTTAAAAACATTTATTTGATATGCAAAATTTTTGGCCATAATCACACAATATCATAAATAAAATACCAAATAGATGTGCGCGCTAGCAACTAAAGGCATATATGAACATTAGTTCCAAACCAAATCACATTGAAAACTCAAAAGTTTCAAACAAACAACTATTTGATTTAACACAAAAATAGGTAATTAATTTC
Organism: Cardiospermum halicacabum; assembly: GCA_031304145.1. NCBI lineage: Eukaryota > Viridiplantae > Streptophyta > Magnoliopsida > Sapindales > Sapindaceae > Cardiospermum > Cardiospermum halicacabum. The sequence continues at coordinate 3,782,589 of CM062399.1, read as the reverse complement.
CCTTTTCTGGTTATAGCAATTATTAAAGCTCTAAATGCTTCCCCGAAATTTTTCAATTCAAAACAACTAGATAAAATCAAAAGTCACATATTTAATATTCCAATAACAAATTCCATAAATAGAATGTTACTAGCAAGCAAAAAAAAAAAAGCAGATATATAGGAGGCAAACCAGATTACTTGTAGTATAAGCAGGCATTTGACAAACATCTTTGACACTAAAAACTAACATAAGCATGACATATTTCTAATATACTGCTGCTTTACACTATAATGTGACTCCATAAGTAAAAGGATTTATAATAAAAAATCAATTTTTATAGTAAACATTGTTTAATAATTTCAAACAAGATAGCCATACAGAATAATTGAGTTCTGATTTCCAATTATTTTGATTTCTGATTTAGAAAAGTCAAAAAACACCATTAGAAAGAAATAGAACATACAAAAGACAATAAAACTTTATTGAAATGAAATATGGTCACAATATAAGTTGCAATAACCTGTTTTGATGAGCATATGCAGGATAATATAAACTGGCTAACAACAGAGAGAGATAGATTCAAAGGTAGGGCATTATGTGATTTAGGTGCTAGCATAAATCTCATGCCATTATGTGATTTATGAGAGGTTGGGAATAGGACATTTCAGACCTGATAATGTTCTTTTACAACTTGTGGATAGTCTTTTAACCATGCCAAGGGAGTTGTAGAAGATGTTATAGTTATAGTAAACAAATTCATGTTTACTGTAGATTTTGTGGTACTTGACATGGAGGTAGATGAAGATGTACCTATGCTGCTAGGAAGACCGTTTTTGAGAACAGGTATAGCATTAATAGATGTGGCAAATGGTGAGCTCACACTAAGGCTGAATGGAGAGGAAGCAAAATTCAGCTTTTGGAATCATTGAAATTTCCTTATGATTTCAATGACGCGAAAAGTATTCAATTAGATAAAATCTTGACACTGAGGAGTATTGATCCTTTGAATAATGTTTTAATTAACAATGTAGATATGGATATACCTGAGGAAAATGCTTATAGTGGGGAGTTGGAATCTATGACTTCACATTTAGGGTTTAGGGTTTAGAGTTGGAATCTTTGACTTCATATTTTGTTCTAAACATAGTGAGATTCAACCATCAGTAGAACCAATGCTTCCTTCCATAGAGAAACCACCACAATTGGAGTTGAAGGCACTTCCTATTCATCTCAGGTATGCTTATCTCAATCTTGAAAATTACAGCTTATCAATTATTGTGTCAAATGAATTAATAGGTGACCAGGAAGAGAGACTTCTATAAGTGGTGAGAAAATACAAAAGAGCCATTGCATGGACTATTGCAGACATTAAGGGAATCAATCCAATATTCTGCACCAATTAAATCATCTTGGAGGAAAAGTATACACCAAAGATTCAACCTCAAAAGAGATTAAATCCAACAATGAAGGAGGTTGTCAAGAAAGAAGTGTTAAAACTCCTTGATGTAGGTATAATTTTCCCTATTTCAGATAGTGAATGGGTAAGTCCAGTACAGTGTCCCTAAGAAGGGAGGGATAATAGTGATAAAAAATGAGAAGAATGAAGTAATGCCTACTAGGACTGTCGCAGGATGGAGGATGTGTATTGATTATAGGATCCTGAATGATGCTACTAGAAAGGACCATTTTCCCTTTCCCTTTATAGATGAAATGTTAAACAGGTTAGCAGGACATCCCTACTTCTATTTTATGGATGGTTATTCTGGATATAACCAAATTCCTATAGCACCTGGCGATCAGCACAAAATCACATTTACATGTCCTTTTGGAACTTTTGCTTACAATAGGATGCCAGTTGGATTGTGTAATGCTCTAACACTTCTTAATGCCTTAATCTTCAAACAATCCAACAACATCAGAACTAGAAAAAAAGAAGAAAAAAAAAAGAAATGAAGGAAGGAGTGTTACTCTCAGAATAAAGCTTCATCATTGAGTACGTAAAAGGCAGTTATCACTTACATTAATGGCTGCATCACTTGACACATCTAATGGGAATTAAAGAGCATATTATTATAAGAGTATTGTCCATTTCAATAATGAATCCAAAACAATAGTTGCTGGCAGAGTGAGCCCATTGGTTGCATCATCAGCATATCATAATGGGTATGAACCACAAAAATCTTTAATTTTGTCAATGATAGAATCATTAATATGTTTTCAATAGAAGCATCATTTTGTAACAAGATTACTAATCAAACTGTAAACAAATATTCACCAATACTTAGCAGTTTCAATGATTCAAGATATGATCATCACACTGGACTCACCACAAATTCTAATTTAGAGAGCTCCATCTGCAATTCAGAGGAAGAAATTTGTTTTTAGTGGGAATCTGAAGTTTCAGATTCTAAGCAAAGGATAGGAGTACTCCAAGAAATCTCTATAGAATAACATGTGCATATCACAGAAAATCATAAGTCAAATTCAACTGTACAAGAACTCACCAAGGATGAAAGAGTAGTAGTAGCTTATAATTTGATTCACTTAACTCGAGGATATAAAGTGCCTAGGGGTGAATTACAGAACTTGTAACAAAATACCGAGTATCAAGGTACACCATTTCAAGAATCTGGAAAATAGTTGAATCATACATAAAGCATGATAGAGAATTAAATGTCAGCCAAAGCAGGAAGGGCAAGTTAGGCAGGGAAAAAAGGCCATAAGCAACAATGAACTAATGGCAGTGCCTTTAAGAAAGAGAACAATAATCAGATCATTAGCAACAACAGTTAATATGTCAAAGTCCACAATACACAGATTTGTGAAGAGAGGAGAAATAAAAAACCATAGCAATGCAATCAAGCCAGAGTTATCCGATGAACACAAAGTTGCAAGGGTTATATGGTGCTTAAAGTCAATATTACCATGCACAATAAAGACAACACCAATGTTTAGTTTGATGTACAATGTTATTCATTCAGATAAGAAGTGGTATTCTATGTTAAAAACATCCCAAAGGTTCTATCTTGCTCAAATAGAAGTTGAACCACATAGAAGATGTGATCAGAGAGGTTCATATAAAAAATCATGTTCCTTGGTGTAGTTTCTAGACCTCAAATTGCAATAAATGAGGACATTGTTTAATATGGAAAGATAGGGATCTTTCCTTTTATTGAAATTGTTTGAACAAAGAAGAAAAGTAAAAATGAAGCCAGTGCAGGCAATCACTAAAGATGTAATCAGGGAGCAACTCATAAATAATGTTATACTTCTCATAAAGGCCAAGTGGCCAGCAAATGCACCTAAAATTATATGGTTACAGCAAGACAATATCAGACCACACATTGCAGCGGATGATATCAGGTTTAATATGGCAGCAAAATTAGATGGTTTTGATATCAGATTAATCAACCAACCTGCCTAAATTCGTGAACTTAACATATTAGACTTGGGTTTCTTCAGAGCAATACAATCATTGAAAGAGCAAGCAATGCTAAGAACAATTGAACAATTAATACTAGTTGTGGTAAATGCTTATGATGCATATAACCCAAGATGGTTGAATCACATCTTTGTAAGTTTACAGAATTGCATATGTGAGATTTTTAAAACAAAAGGCAACAATAACTATCACATTCCCCACACAAAGAAACAATCATTAGAAAGGCTTGGAGCACTGCGAACTTTACTAGAGGTGTCACTTGAATTAGTAGAAGAATGCAAATAATGGCTACTAGATCAGGGGACAGTTGATGGGACGAAACTCGAATGATATTTATGTTCACAGTACTCAATCGAAATTCCTATCAACGTCAGATGTAGTATTTTAGATATCGTCTCCACAGGGATTGTAAGCTAAGAAGCATGATTGAGACTAAGATTTAAACTGAATTGCTAAAAGAATCTATATACAAAATGAATCATAGAATCATAGAGTTGATATGAAGTAAAAGTAACTCATGACATTCATTCAATGAAAATTCAAGTCAGCACTCTATTCTGCAATTGATCTTAACAATGAATAATCTGATTTGCTAGATCTATTATCAACTGACTTCTCATGCAAGTTTCATCTTAAAATACAGATTTACCTTCTAGATCATCATCAGTGATCTGTTAAAAGATCTCTCGATTCAATTTAACAGATCTCAATTATATAGTTGCATATATCTCTATACTACAACCTATACAACTGATAAGCACAATCTGTAGAAAAATAGATATGTAGTCTATCTCTAGTACTACGATCCTCTGTTCTCAGATCTGAAACCTAATCGCCATCTCTGGTCTAAATCAAATCTCAGATTAACAATATTACGTAACTCTCGTCCTTGTAATTCAATTAGCTCATGAAATCCAGTAGATCTGGCTATAATTGAACAAGAAACTTTGCAGTTGAAATGATAATCAACATCAAGATTCAACAAATCAACAGAGCTTTTAACTAGCACATCTACTTCAGCATATTCAATCAAGTACAGGAAATCATCATCAACATGCTCAAGATCTAAATCTTACCAAGGAAGATTGAAGCTAAACTCTGTCACAGTTGTTACTTCACAATCTTCAAGCTGAATCTCAATGATCAACAGAAACAGAGCACAAAACTTCTTCAAGAAACTTCTCTGAAGATGTAGAATAAAGTGTATAGAAGAATCTATAATTTTTCTTAAAGTATAATAGAATGTCAAGAGTGAAAATCAAATGTCTAAAACTGTTTTTCTCTAAAAAACTTCACACCTAATTACTTCATCTGAGCTCCTATTTATAGAGTTTGGCTCAGTGGCAATTTCGAAATAAAATCAACAAAGAAACACAAATAAGCGAAGTAACATTTTCTCCAATTATGTCACCTGTTCCTTCGCCTGAACCAAATGACTTCTTCACATCTCGCTTGTCTTGATCACCAAGCTATAACTCTTTCTAAGCGAAATATCCTCAATGTTGCCATAATACGTCGCCTGATGCTCAGGCGAGTTTGACATATTTCGCCAAAACATCATTTCAGTTAGGATCTTCCTAGGCGATGACTCATCAAATGTCGCCTGTGATAATCCTTAGCTTTGGCGACATCTCCCTTTTATCGTCTCAAACATCGCCTCAAGGTAGGCGAAACTTCATCTTCATCGTCTAATTTACTGACAAGAAGGCAATATGCAAAGGCGAGGAATCTCTGAGTCGCCTTTCATGCTTTACTTGTTGAGGCGAAAATTTCTTTTTGTCGCCTGCTACGTTGCCCTTCACTCCGAGTCATGGCGAGGTCTTCAGGCGAATTCTCTTCTTAGCAATATCATTTCGCCAGTTTGCTGACTTTGGATGAAATTCTGATTTGGTCCTTCTTTCTTCTGAATTTGCATGTTTTAGCTTCTTTTCCATAACTTTTCATCCAAGTCCCCGTCTCAACAATAATAGTCTAGAATTAGTATAAATGTATTCAATATCTCATCATTTAAGCTCAATTTTATTACATTAATATGCTAAAAAATAGGTAAATTCTAGACTTATCAACAGTAAATTAATTCAGAAGATACTTATCAATATGCAACATATGAAGATGATGAGAAAATTCTTGCACACATACAAACAAAAGCAAAATTTCTATCAACGTCTAATTATAGATTTAAAGATATCATCTCCACATGGATTATTTATTTTGGAAAGAAAAAATTCGATCGAGATTTAATTTGAATTGTAAAAAGAATTCATAGTAAAACAGAATTGTAACAATCATAGAGTTTGATATGAATTTTTAGATGCTTTTGATAACTAGAAATGACTAAGAAATCTTGCACTCAATATTCAATTGATTCAACGAGGATCAAGATAACCTACTAATCACCATTGCCTACGATCATCTTTAATTGCAAAATTTGACTCTAGATATCAGATTCATAACCTAGATCATCATCACTAATCTATTAAAAATCTCTCGATTCGATTTAACAAATCCTAGCTTATAGATTGCATATATCTCTATACTACAATTTAGTTAACTAATCAAGTATAATTTGTAGAAATTTGGATCTAATTGTCTATCTCTAGTACAATAATCCTTTGTTCTTATATCTGATACTTAGATGTCATCTCTACACTAGAATAAGCATCATAACAAGATTATTTAACTCTCATTCTCGTTATTTAATTAACTCATGAAAACTTATTGAATCTGACAAGATTAACAAGAATTATGCAATCAAATCTAGAAATAGCAACAGATCTTAGCAAATCAACCAGAACTATTGGCTATGCGTAACTACTTAACATATTTAATACAATGTAGATTCATCATCATTATGCTAGTAGATAAAAATTTTACCAAAGAAGATGGAAGTTAAACTTTGTCACAGTCTTCACTTCTCAAACTTTGAACCAATTCTTAAAAATCAATGAAAACAGAGCAAAAAACTTCTCTAAGAAACTTTATTGAATAAAACTAAATGAATGCGCAAAAGTTCTTGAAAGTATCTAAGAATGTCAAAACGTCCTAATTGCATTGACTGAGCTCCTATTTAAAGAGTTTACATAGTGATCCAATTAATCTACTACCCCCGTCCCATATTAGTTGCAATGTTGATAAGTTTAGAATTTACCTATTTTTTAGCATCTTTTATGAGTATAAATTTAATGAAATTAAAACTAAAAGATGAGATATTGAATGCATTTCTTGTAATTCTAGACTATTATTGCTGAGACAGGGACTTGGATGAAAAGTTTTGAAAAAGGAGCTAAAACGTGCAAATTTAGAAGAAAGAGAGACCAAATCAGAAATTCAACCAAAGTCAGAAGTTGGGGAAATGATATTGCTGAAGAAGAAAACTCTCCTGAATATCTCGCCATGATTTGAAGTAGATGGCGACGTAGCAGGTGACATAGAGACAATTTCGCCTCAAAGAGTAAAGTAAGGAAGGCGACTTAGAGATCCCTCGCCTTTTCATTTCGCCTTCTCGATAAATGAAGTAGGCGATGAAGATGAAGTCTCGCCTACCTTGAGGCGATGTTGTAGGCAAAATAAGTGGGATGTCGCCAAACTTATGGTTTATCACATGCGACATTTGATGAGATATCGCCTAAAGAGATGTTAGCTGAAAAGTTATTTTGGGCGAAATAGGTCCACTCGCCTGAGCATCAGGCGACGTATTAAGGCAACATTCTGGTTATTTCGCGTGGAAGGAGCTGAAGCTTGGCGATCATGACAAGCGAAATAGGAAGATGTCGTTTGGTTCAAGCGAAGGAAGAGGCGACTTAAATGGAGAAAAAAAATGTTACTTCGCCTATTTGTGTTTCTTTGTTGATTTTATTTCGAAATTGCCACTGAGCCAAACTATATAAATAGGAGCTCAGATGAAGCAAATTGGTGTGAAGTTTTTTAGAGAAAAACAGTTTTTAGACGTTTGATTTTCACTCCTGACATTCTGTTATACTTTAAGAGAAATTCTAGATTCTTCTATACGCTTATCTTCTTCATCTTCAGAGAAGATTCTTGAAGAATTTTTGTGCTCTATTTTTCTTGATCATTGAGATTTAGCTTAAAGATTGTGAAGCAACAACTGTGACAGAGTCTAACTTCAATCTTCCTTGGTAATATTTAGATCTTGATCATGTCGATGATGATTTTCTGTGTTTGATTGAATATGTTGTAGTAGATGTGCTAGCTAAAAGCTCTGTTGATCTGTTGAATCTTGATGTTGATTATCATTTCAAATGCAAAGTTTCTTGTTCAATTATAGTCAGATCTACTGGATTTTATGAGCTAATTGAATTACAAGGATGAGAGTTACGTAATTTTTTTAATATGAGATTTGATTTAGACCAGATATGGCGATTAGGTTTCAGATCTGAGAATAGATGATCGTAGTACTAGAGATAGACTACAGATCCATTTTTCTACAGATTGTGTTTATCAGTTGTATAGATTGTAGTATAGAGATATATGCAACTATATATTTGAGATCTGTTAAATTGAATCGAGAGATCTTTTAACATATCACTGATGATGATCTAGAAGGTAAATCTGTGATTTAAGATGAAACTTGCATGAGAAGTTAATTGAAATCAGATCTAGCAAATCAGTTATTCTTTGTTTAGATCAATTGATGAATTGAGTACTGAACTGAGTTTTTATTGAATGAATGTCATGAGATACTTTTACTTCACCTCAACTTTATAATTCCATGATTCTCTGATTCTGTGATTCATTTTGTATATAAATTCTTTCAGCAATTCAGATTAAATCTTAGTCTCAAAGATACTTTTTAGCTTACAATCCCTGTGGAGACGATATCTTAAATACTACATTAGACGTTGATAGGAAATTCGATTGAGTACTGTGAACATAAATATCAGTCGAGTTTCGTCCTATCAAATGTTAGGGTTTTGTACACTGTTCATTGACTAATCTTATTTCACATGTTGTGACTTATGTATAAAAAAAATATAATCAAGTGAGATCTTATTTTATTCGTTTCAATATTTATTTTTTTAAATATAAAATTACCATAATTTTTAGTCGTGTATAATTAAAGATATTTACCGTTGAAATTATGCATTAGCAAATGTGCAAAAAGCAAATGTTGCAACATTAGTGGGACGAAGGGAGTAACAAAGAAACACAAATTGGCTAAGTTCATAATTTCTACTTATGTGGCCTAAACCATTGGCGACATCTGAAGTAGTTGTTTGAGCTAATCCCCTTATGACAAATTTTGTAGGCAAAAAACACCTATCATCGCCTCATATCTTGCTATTCTTTATGGCGATGCTGTGAATTCTCGCTATATTTACATCACTTCATTATGTTTGTTTAAGGCGAGATATGTCAATTATCGCCTCAGGCTTCGCCCTTTTTCTATGGCGATGTACAATAATTAGCCATGATGTGTCGCCAACTTCAAGTTCTTTTGAGGCAAAATCTTCCTTGCTCGCCTGAGGTCTTCTCCTGATTTGACGACATGATGTAGGCGAATTGCATATATGTCGCCTTCTACATATTTTTTCCTTGGCGAAATCAGATTGTTTCGCTATCTTCTGTCGCCATCTCCAGCTTTAGTATAAGGCGATATTAATGGGTGATCTCTTCTTCAGTTGTGAGTCTCGCCATCTTCTAAACTTGCACAAAATATCATTAAGCCCCTCTTTTATTATGATTTTTCTCTTTTCTGCTTATTTTCTTGATCTTTTCATCCAAGTCCCTATCTCACAAAAAATAGTCTAGAATTATTTGAAATCAACTCAATTATATACCTTTTCAGCCCTATTTCTTCCTATTAAAGCTCACAAAATATACAAAAATATAGGTAAATTCTAGACTTATCAGAAGATAACCAGACAACATATTGAATGGTAGTGCAAGAGAATTCAATGCCTTTTTGTATGATAGGGAAAGATTTGGTGAAGAAACGCCAAAAACTAGAACATGTTAGCTTAAACATTTTGTAAAGCAACACTAATATGTTTTTGTTTGCCAGTGATAATGCAATTTTATTAGGTATTAAAAATCTCTTGAACATCACTTACTGTAAACATATCAATAGAAAACCAAAATCACAGACAAGAGCCAATTGAACCAAAACCCATTAAACCAGCAAAAAATCACATATTCATGACAATTAAACACTATAATAGAGAACAAAATTGCATAAGCAAATTCACAACTATCACAAATCAGAAAATGGTTTCTTAAACAAACTAGGCAAGTAAATTTCAAAACAAGGAGAAGATAGGGATTAACAAAATTACTATCTTGAGTTTTTGAACATTCCTGAGAAGGAGGAGGAGAAAGTCTTTTCATACATCTGAACTCTCTCTTTCTCTTCTTTGAAGCACCATAGACGTGTTCTGGTATTTCTAGGGACCTCTAAAACGCTATATGGATTAGCAATCTCTGAAGAATCCACACTCGCACGACCTTCTCTATAGTTGGCCTGCCCAATTATAGTTTTCTCGTATGAAAGAGTTGTGAACAGGTCTATAATGGTTAATGTTGAAATTAGGGCTCTTAGAATGAAAGTTTAGTTCCTTTTCAGGAATGAGCTCGAATTGACCCGAATACCCAGTTAAATAAGGATACACATTAGTTTTGGGAGTAGATTGGTGAATAGATTCAGATATAATCCCAATTTAGAGTAGAATCCGAAGAGTGGAGTGTCGAAATCAAAGCAGAGATATGATGAACTCAACAATATAGAATCTGTAATCAAGTTCATAGATGAAAAAGAAAAATAGATCTAGGGTTATGTAATCAAAGAATGTTTGTTATGTTTAACTAGGAAAGTAGAGAAATTATAGGGGAGATGAAATTGATGTGGAAGATGAGTAAAGAAAGTAGGGTAGGGAAAGATTTGTTTAATCTTTGTTTTTGTGGTTTTATTTTTATTCTTTTAAATTTTTGGATTTTAAGTGTGATAGGATTTTAGGTTTGAATTGTATATTTGGTTTGGAAATATTAACAAGGTTAGAGTAGAATAAAATTTCCATTTTTAGTAATGTTGCAAGTAAATTGGGAGATCCAAAAATGGTATATGTGGCAAGATTTAAGGGACGATGAAGTACGTAAAGAAAAAATATAAAGAAAAGTCGAAGAAACCCTAGAAGACTCACAACGTCAGAGAAATAGTGATTCAGCTAGGTCAACATTGAAAAGAATGCCTTTTATATGGAGGTCATGTAATGATCTGAGTTAAGACAAGGTTCATTGTTAGGTCAGATCCAGGCGGTACAAATTACGCTAAAATATCACGAGACTTGGGCTGATTTAACAGATCAATGCAAAAGACCCCTAAACAACATAACAACCTATTACAAACGATAATCAAACCAAATATATAGAATGAATATGAAAATATTATAATTATATAAAATTTTAATTTTGAATTAGTTAATTATTAAGATGCATTCATTTAAATTTAGCTTAAATGAAATTTTAAGAAATAGTTTCAAGTCTTAAATAAGAGAATGTATTAATTTCAAAATGAATATGATACCGATAACCTTCCACTCGTCTGAAATCTAGAGTCAGGATATCTTTTATAATAAAAGTACTCCTTTTAATTTTAGAGGGCATTGAAACTCGAAAGACAATATTTTATTTTGACAGCTATTCGGCTTTTTCTTACTGAATTTTTGGATTTCTTTTTCTTATTTTTACATCTATTTATAATAGTACATGGACCATGGCAAATTATGACGTATTTATTACATTTAATATCTATTATGGTCATTTTATGTAATATAATGACATTTCGGTTACATAATATGTACATTTACTCTGAGTTTTTCCTTCCGCATTCCATTGCCATGCTTTCCATCGCCTACTTGCATGTGTGTCTTAGTATTTTTCTACCGCTGGGCTTTCTTAGTTTTCTTGGATGTTGTACATTGTGGTTACTTCCTTATTTAATTGTTAATGTCATTTATGTGTAATTGCTACCTCACTTAATGACACATTCTTTAATTCCATCATTGTTCTGCTTTTGATTGCTTGCTCTAAAATTGCTTATTTGGTTGGGTATTGGGTTTGGTTTGTAGAAACGTAGAGAGTTGTATCTTTCACTTTCACTGATGATACACTTTGAATTTTATGCAAGCAATTACATAGGTTTGGGCATACTTTAGCTGAGATTTTCCCCATGATTATTTCTCTGGCTTTGTACTCTCTTCGCCTTACTCCTCTTACTGAATGATAAACCTTTTTTTTTTATATACTATTGGTGCTTCAAACCTCTACAGTTTGTTTTAGGTTGATAGGCTTAGAGTTAGGCTCATTTTTATTCTAACTCATTTGCTAACAATCATTCTTCGTGGTCTTCAAATATCTGATATGAGGGACCATATCTTTCCCATGGAAGCTACTTCTTCTAATGCTAGGACTGGAGTGCCTGCTAAATCTATAATTGATTCAAGCTTCCCTCATCTAGTAGCAAACCAAGCACGATCGGTCAAACATAAATTGGTAACGTTAAGTCGTAGCCTTTAATATTCTATTCCCTTATAACAACCCTACCTATTCTATGACCGAAGGTTACCTAGCCAAACTCCAGGCGAGTAATCAGATCCCCAAGTTTATCAAAACAAGACTCCTTATGCTTAGAAAATGTGTGGACTAGCATTCTCTAAGCTGGGAACCCTTCTATGAGCACATGCTTGAGTACGGTTTCAAATTTCCCATCATAGGGCTACTTATGAACCTTTGTGAATTATGTGGGGTTCATCATAGTCAATGGGTTCATCCATTCCAAATGTGTAACAAGAAGAAAATCACCTGCATCACCAATGTTGGGAGTATATTAAAATTTGGGGTAATTTGGTTTTTTTAACACTTTTTTCAATTTTGTCCCTCTAACCAAACACTATTTTATTCCGGAGGCGAATACAAACTTTCAATTTTGTCCATCGCAACCAAACACTCTATTGTCTCCAATTTCTGTATCGTATCGTCTTCAAATTTCTGTATTGTCTCCTGTCTCCCGCAGGATAACTAGAACCAAACGCAACGTAAAGGACATGCGTGCATTGAACTTTCGAGGAGTCGATCTCCTTGAGTTATACTATGTGAAGTAGAAGACTGAGGAGTCCAGGCGCTATTTGATAAATTTATGCCTAGGTCAATCTTATATTGTAAGCAATCTCCTACTAATGACAAGAAGTGGAACCATAGATACCTTTTTGCTAAAAGCTTTACCTGCTATATACACACTCGCATATATCCTCCTTACTGGGCATTAACCAGTCTCTTCACTATTTTCGAATACTATAATGTTTTTCCCTATTATCATCATCATTGCATCTAGTGTACTTTCTTTTCAAAACCCATAATTTTTTTTACCGTTATTCTCATTCTACTTTTCAAATTCTGAAATTGCGAAACCCTAGTATGCGATTCTGCTCTGTTGATCGTTTTGTGCTACTATTCGTAATTCAACATAGCGAGTAAATAAGGTATGCTCATCTATTGTTCAGTCTTCATATTTGCGATACTCGGTTCTTATTTTTTTGGGTGTGGATGTTTTAATTGCGACAGATTAGGGTTTAGTCGAGAATAGGATGTGTTTGTTTGGGTTTTGTTCAATGGCTTTTGTTCAACATCTTTAGCTCGATTGCTGGGATAGTGATGATGATAATATCTATTGGGTATTGACTAAAAAAAATGAATTCTCTGAAATTGTTTGCTGCTACACAGAGTTAAGAGTTAACAGATTGAAAGTGAATGAGTTTAGTGTTGTTGATTTATTACTGCTGCTGAACTTACATGCTGTTTTTTTTTCAAATTTTTTAGTTAGAGAAATTGGAATAAAGTTCTACAATGAAATGTGTTAAGTTTGTTAATTGCCTGAACTAAATGGGTACATGAAATGCTAATTTTCAGGTACACAATGGTTAAGAGACAAAGTCAATCCACCCTAAGCCTTCAAAGAAAACCAAGAAGGCCAAGATCTCTGCTAGACCTAAAATCTACGATGAAAAAAACTTCAAGGTCAGGGTGATTCTCCCTTCTTCTCCAAAAGCTGACAAGGGAAAGATAAATAAATCTCCCAAGACCCCCTCTAAACCAAATGCTGATAAGGGGAAGAAAACTGGGAAAAATTTGTGATAAAGTCAGTTGGGAAACCTTCTGTTAGTGTTGAAAAACAGAAGAGGGTTCAGCTAAAATCTCCAGGAGCTGATAAAGGAAAAAAGGTGAAGATACCTTCACCTAAGTATCTAAAGTTGATACTCTAGGCAAGAATCATATGCAGAAGGACAACCTACAATTTTGGCAAGAAAAAGGGATTCTTTTGAATGAGTTAGAGGATCTTTGGTTTGGAAATTATCTCTTAATCTGGGATATGAGGAAACTAGCGACACAACCGCAGAGAGCAAATGCTACATTAGTTGAAGATTTTTATAATGAAGCTCTTGAGGAATTAGAATCTCCTTTTGGCCTTAGGGGAGTTGAAATCGACATATCAGTAGAGAGCATTTGTGATTATTATGGATTGATGAACCTAAATTCTCAAGGTGATAGAGGAATGAGTGCCTCTGAGTTGACAGCTAAAGATTTGAGATGTTTAAAGAGGTTTTCAAACCCAATCAATGAAAGTGAGGAGGATGTATTGGCTAGTGAATTGGATATTCACTCGGCCATTTGTTTGACTTGGCTACGAGATAACATCATGCCAAGATGTAAGGGGAGCATGTTCAAAACAGATGAGAAGAAATTTCTCAGGGATTTTGTACAAGATTAGTTCATCTATCTTGGCTAAATGATCTTCTCTGAGTTGAAGAAGAAGTTGTCTAACATGAGGAAAGAGAAGACTAGGCAACACACACTCTATTTTCCATCTCAAATAACTGAATTATTGGAGAGTTATGGTGTGAAGCCTAAAAAGAAAGGCAACACACACTCTATTTTCCATCTCAAATAACACACACTCTATTTTATTTCGAAATTGCCACTGAGCCAAACTCTATAAATAGGAGCTCGGATGAAGCAATTAGGTGTGAAGTTTTTTTTAGAGAAAAATAGTTTTAGACGTTTGATTTTCACTCTTGACATTTTGTTATACTTTAAGAGAAATTCTAGATTCTTCTATACGCTTTATCCTCCATCTTCAGAGAAGTTTCTTGAAGAAGTTTTGTGCTCTGTTTTTCTTGATCATTGAGATTTAGCTTGAAGATTGTGAAGTAACAACTGTGACAGAGTCTAACTTCAATTCCTTGGTAGAATTTAGATTTGATTTGAAGTAGATGCTAGCTAAAAGCTCTGTTGATCTGTTGAATGATTCATTTCATAATTCAATTGATGAATCTTGATGTCGATTGTCATTTCAATTGCAAAGTTTCTTGTTCAATTATAGCCAGATCTACTGGATTTCATGAGCTAATTGAATTACAAGGACGAGAGTTACGTAATATTGTTAATCTGAGATTTGATTTAGACCAGAGATGGCGATTAGATTTCAGATATAAGAACAGAGGATCGTAGTACTAGAGATAGACTACAGATCCGTTTTTTCTACAGATTGTGTTTATCAGTTGTATAGGATGTAGTATAGAGATATATGCAACTATATAATTGAGATCTGTTAAATTGAATCGAGAGATCTTTTAACAGATCTCTGATGATGATCTAGAAGGTAAATCTGTGATTTAAGATGAAACTTGTATGAGAAGTTAATTGAAATCAGATCTAGCAAATCAGTTTATTCTTTGTTAAGATCAATTGCAGAATAGAGTACTGACTTGAGTTTTCATTGAATGAATGTCATGAGATATTTTTACTTCACCTCAACTTTATAATTCCATGATTCTCTAATTCTATGATTCATTTTGTGTATAAAGTCTTTCAGCAATTCAGATTAAATCTTAGTCTCAATTATGCTTCTTAGCTTACAATCCCTGTGGAGACGATATCTTAAATACTACATCAGACGTTGATAGGAATTTCGATTGAGTACTGTGAATATAAATATCAGTCGAGTTTCATCCCATCAATTTCTTGGCACCGTTGCCGGGGATTGTTTTCTTTGAAGATTAAGATTTATTTTGAACTGCGCTAACATGATTTATTAAATTCTTTTTCAGTTTTAAATTTGTTTGTTCAAGTGTGTAGTGTATGCAAACAAGATCTAAAGGTACTCAAGACTTGCAGTTTGATCCTGAACCTGAGAGAATTGTTAGACAATCAAGAACAAGATCAAGGTCAGCAGCGAGAACTGAGTCAAGAAACACAATGTCTGGAGATCGCTACAACAGTAATAATAATGATACTGAAGGACGAGTGGATCCTGGGAGGATGACACTTCGTCAATATTCCATCCCACTTGTTGATGGCATGCCGCAGGCCATCAATCTACCAGCCATAACAAATGAGAATTTTGAGTTGAGATCTGGACTCATCCAAATGGTTCAACAGAACAAGTTTGGAGGAGGAGCCACTGATGATCCTAATCAGCACCTGAACACATTCCTGCATCTGTGTAGTACATTTCGACACAATGGAGTCTCAGAAGATGCAGTTAAACTCCGGCTATTCCCATTTTCACTGAGTAACAAGGCTCACTCCTGGTTATACTCATTACCACCAGGATGTATCAATAGCTGGGAAGATCTAGTTAAGAAGTTCTTAGCTCGCTACTTTTCTTCTATGAAGATGGTAAAACTGAGAAATATGATTTCTTCTTTCCAGTATGTGGATGGAGAGTCATTATATGAAAGCTGGGAGAGGTTTAAGGAGCTGATCAGAATATGTCCATACCATGGCATAGCGTCTTGGAGCATTGTGATGACATTTTATAGTGCCATGCCTCCTCAGATCAAAATGCACATTGATTCCTCAGTTGGAGGATCAATAATGGATAAAGAGTCAGATGATGCTCATGATTTCATAGAATTGCTGGCAAACAATGATTTTGGATGGAATGAAGGCTGCAAACAATAAGCAGTTTGGAGTTTATGAGCTGGAGTCTTTCAATGCATTATCTGCTCAGATAACATTGTTGAATAAGAAGATGGACAATATGGCAGTTAATAAAGGCCATCCAAAGAAGACTTCAGTTAATTCTGTTGAGAAACAGAAGACTACTCTGGCAGAATATGCTCAGGAAGCAGCACTTGCTGATGATGAAGATGAGCCAGAGGAGTCAAAACAAGTAAATTATTTGAATAATAATTATGGGAACCAGTAGAGGTCATACTATCAACAGAGGAATCAACCCTATCAAAGTCAGGGTTATTATTAAAGAAATCCTCAGCCTGGTTACCAACAACAGGGACAGTCTCAATATCAGAAGAAGCCTAGTATGGAGGACCTTCTAATCAAGTACATGGAGAAGACTGATGCTGTTCTTACCAATCATACCACTTCAATTAAGAATTTGGAAACTCAAATGGGGCAGCTTATGCAAGTTCTGAACCAAAGACCCCAAGGAGCACAACCCAAAGGTTAAAGATAAATCCAAAGAGGAAGCACAAGTGCATGCTATTACATTGAGAAGTGGGAAACAACTGGAGAACTCTAAGGAAAAGAAAAGTTATGAACCTCCTGCACAGAATAAGGAAAATGAAGAAATTAGCAAACCTTTTGCTAAAGAACAGGAGGCTGTGAAGATCGCCTTACCTTTTCCTCAAAGAGATAATAGAAAGAAGCTGAATAAGCAGCTTGAGAAGTTCTTAGACATGATGAAGCAAATCCATGTCAACATCTCATTCATTGAGGCATTGAAACAGATGCCTGTATATGCTAAATTCATGAAGGAGTTATTGTCAAACAGAAGGAATTTAGCTGATGTGGGATGCATTAATGTGAATGAAAGTGTGAGCCAACTTGTCAAGTACCAGATTCCTAGGAAAGAGGAGGATCCTGGCAAGTTCACCATACCTTTGACCATAGGCAAAAGATTCAAAGGAAGAGCTCTTTGTGACTTGGGAGCTAGCATAAACTTGATGCCTTTGGCCATCTATGAAAGGTTGGGAATAGAGCATTTCAGACCTGATAATGTCATATTGCAACTTGCTGATAGATCTTTCACTCATGCAAAAGGAGTTGTGGAAGATGTGATAATGACAGTAAACAAATTCATGTTTACAATGGATTTTGTAGTGCTTGACATGAAGGTAGATGAATATGTACCTTTGCTACTAGGTCAACCATTTTTGAGAACTAGAAGAGCATTGATATACTTAGCAAATGGTGAACTCACACTCAGAGTTAATGGAGAGGAAGCAAAATTTAGTCTCTTGGAGTCATTGAAATTTCCATACGATTTTGATGAAGTCAAGAGTATACAATTGGCAACTGATACAGAGTTGATGGATAAGATTCTTTCCTTGAGAAGTTCTGATCCACTGAACAATGTATTGATCAATGATGTGGATATGCACATTCCAGAGGAAAGTGCTTACAATGGTGAGCTGGAGTGCATGACTTCTCATTTTGTCCTCAACATTAGTGATATACAACAATCTACAGAGCCAATGCTTCCCTCAACTGAAAAACCACCACAGTTGGATTTGAAGGCACTCCCAAGTCATCTCAGGTATGCATTCCTTAACTCTAAGGATTCTAGCTTACCTATTGTGATTTCCAATGACTTAACAGATGAACAAGAGGAAAGCCTCGTTCAAGTGGTGAGGAAACACAAGAAAGCCATTGTATGGACGATATCTAATATTAAAGGAATCAACCCCACTTTCTGTACACACAAGATCATCTTGGAGGAGAAACATACACCCAAGATCTAATCTCAGAGAAGATTGAATCCAACTATGAAGGAGGTTGTGAATAAGGAAGTACTGAAACTCCTTGATGCAGGTATTATTTTTCCAAATTCAAATAGTGAATGGGTTAGTCCAGTGCAATGTGTACCAAAGAAGGGAGGGATTACTGTGATAAAAAAATGAAAAGAATGAGTTGATCCCTACTAGAACTGTTACAGGCTGGCGTATGTGCATAGATTATAGAATTTTGAATGATGCCACCAGAAAGGATCATTTCCCCCTTCCCTTCATTGATGAGATGTTAGATAGACTAGCAGGACACCCTTATTTTTGCTTTTTGGATGGTTATTTTGGATATAACCAAATCCCCATAGCACATGGTGATCACATAAAACAATTTTTACCTGTCCTTTTGGAACCTTTGCTTATAATAGGATGCCTTTTGGACTGTGTAATGCACCAGGAACATTTCAGAGGTGTATGTTAGTTATCTTTACTGATTTCATTGGCAAGTTTTTAGAAGTGTTAATGGATGATTTTTCCATTATAGGAGACAGTTTCAATGATTGCTTGAATAATCTTGAGAAAGTGCTTAAAAGATGTGAGGAAACTAACCTAGTCCTCAATTGGGAAAAATGCCATTTTATGGTAAGAGAGGGTATTGTTTTAGGCCATAAGGTGTTTGCTAAGGGATTAGAAGTAGACAGAGCAAAAATTGATGTGATAAGCAATTTACCCCCTCTTGCCAATGTAAAAGACATCAGAAGTTTCTTAGGACATGCTGGGTTCTATAGGCGTTTTATAAAAGATTTTTCAAAGATAGCTAGACCCATGTGTGTTCTGTTAGAAAAATGAAAAGAAATTTGATTTTACTGATGAGTGTTTGAAATCTTTTGTGCAGCTTAAGGAAAAGCTTGTCTCAGCACCAGTCATAATTCCACCAGATTGGAATTCTGATTTAAAATCATGTGTGATGCATATGATTTTGCTGTAGGTGCAGTGCTGGGACAAAGAAGGGAGAGGCTATTCAAAGTCATTTATTATGCTAGTAAATCATTGGTGGAAGCTCAGAGAAATTACACCACCACTGAGAAAGAATTACTAGCAGTAGTCTTTGCATTGGATAAGTTTAGATCATACATTTTAGGGTCTAAAATTATCATTCATACTGATCATGCAGCATTGAGATATCTATTTGCTAAGAAAGAGTCTAAGTCTTGGCTGATAAGATGGATGCTCTTGCTGCAGGAATTTGACATAGAAATCAAAGACAAAAAGGGCACTGAAAATGTGGTAGCTGATCACTTCTCAAGACTGCACATTAAGGATATGGAAGCTCAAGTTGACATCAATGAACAATTTCCAGATGAGCAACTTTTCCTTTGTGAGGTAATATTTTATCCATGGTATGCTGATTATGCAAACTATTTGTCTTGTAAAGTGTTACCTGAAGATCTAAGCAGTCATCAGAAGAAAAAATTCCTTCATGAGGTTAAGAGGTATATATGGGATGAACCATATCTGTTTAGGAGATGTGCTGATCAAGTGTTAAGACGTTGCATCCCATATGAAGAAACATTGGACATCATCAAACACTGTCATTCTTCAGAATATGCTGGTCGTTTTGCTGGAACAAGAACAACAGCCAAAATTCTGGAATGTGGTTTCTATTAGCCATCAATTTTTAAAGATGCACATGCATTTGTGGCCAGCTGTGATAGATGCCAGAGAATGGGTAATATTTCCAAGAGACAAGAAATGGGCCAAAATTATATCCTAGAGGTAGAGTTATTTGATGTCTGGGGTATTGATTTCATGGAACCATTTCCTCCATCCAACAAGTATGAGTATATACTTGTAGCAGTTTACTATGTATCCAAGTGGGTAGAAGCTGTAGCTTGCGTTACAAATGATGGAAATGTAGTGGAGTAGTTTCTTCAGAAGAATATCTTCACTAGATTTGGCATACCCAGGGTATTAATTAGTGATGGAGGGTCTCACTTCTGCAATAAGCTGTTGGAGAAGGTTCTGAAGAAGTATGGAGTAATCCATAAAGTTACCACAGCTTATCATCCACAAGCCAATGGTCAAGTAGAAGTTTCAAATAGAGAATTAAAGAAAATCCTGCAAAAGACTGTGAATGAGTCCAGAAAAGACTGGAGCCTCAAGCTAGATGATGTTCTGTGGGCTTATAGAACAGCTTTTAAAACTCCAATTGGAATGTCACCATTTCAAATGGTGTATGGCAAGTCATGTCATCTACCAGTGGAGTTGGAACATAGGTCATATTGGGCTGTAAAACTGTTGAATATGGACTATGAAAAAGCAGGAAAGCAGAGGCTTCTACAACTAGATGAGATGGATGAATGTCGCCTTGAAGCCTATGAAAATCATGAGATGTACAAGCAGAAGGCGAAAAATTACCATGATAAGAAGATTGCCAAGCGAGAGTTTAAACCTGGACAGCATGTATTGCTCTACAATACCAAGCTTAGTTTCTTTCTAGGAAAACTAAAATCTAGATGGTCTGGACCATTTAGAATAAAGAGTGTTTCCCCATATGGAGCTATTGAATTGTTTGACAACAAGTCCACTGACTCTTTTGTTGTGAATGGACAGAGACTCAAGCATTATTTAGAGGGAGACATCTACAGGACAAGGGATATCCTTTATATCTCAGATCCTGTAGATATAATGGGAAATCAATAATAAACTTGCCTTGGTCAATGCTAACGACCTTAAACAAAGCATACTCCTTACACAATTATTCTTTGAAAAAATTATGCTCTCATTTGTTAATTGTGTAAGTTTTTAACTAACCAAGTTCATGTTTTGCAGAAGAATTGTTATTTTGTGATGAACTTGAAATCTTAAGATGAAGGCGAGATGTCAATTTTATTGCCAGAAGACTCGCCAAAGCTGTTTATCAATTGGCGAGGAACAACTTCATTTCGCCTATAATGACACTTGAAGATGGCGAGATAGGGAAAGTCGCCATGAGTGGTCGCTTGGGTGAAGGCGAGAAAGAGAGTCATGCCAAAAACTTTGCCTACTTTACTTTTGTGAAGGCGAGGAATGACGAATCTCGCTTTGATACATCGCCCAGTGACGAGAAGAGTGAGGCGAGAATTCAATACATTGCCATCTTATCTCGCCAACCAGGTATGTTTTCTGGTGTTAAATTCTAATTTTGCCAAGATTCTTCGCCTGGAAACAGTTAGCATTGGCGAAGTGTCGTTTAATTCGCCTGGAAACTCGCCTATTTTTGGAAAATATTTTTGGCGAGGTAGCATTCTTTTCGCCTCATTTAATTCGCCAAAAGCTCTTTTGAAGGTGAAATAATCAATATGTCGCCACTTTATATCGCCAGTTAGGTCGTTTAAGGCGAGCTTATTCTTTCTCGCCTATTTCTTAATTTTATAACACCTGCATTTTAGGCGACATAAATTATTTCGCCACTTAAATAGGCGCATTGGAATTATTACCGTTGGATGACACGGGGTGAGGCTAAGACTTTACGCCTTCTGCCTAGTTCTTTCATCATTGCACCTATTCTCTAATTATCTCATTAACCCTAATTCGATTTTACCGTTGCCATTAATTTGCTCTCTGAGATTTCTAGTGTTGCAAATTCTAAATCACAAAACTCTCGTTTCGGTTCTGCTTTTCGATCGATTTCCATCACAGTAAACCAACAAGGTACGTTTCATTTCTTCTCTCTCAGTCTTATGAAAGCTGATAGTTGTTTTAGGTTTATCTGTGTTGTGATGT
This sequence comes from Cardiospermum halicacabum, assembly GCA_031304145.1. NCBI lineage: Eukaryota > Viridiplantae > Streptophyta > Magnoliopsida > Sapindales > Sapindaceae > Cardiospermum > Cardiospermum halicacabum. The sequence goes on along the minus strand of CM062399.1, from coordinate 3,760,644 downwards.
TAATCAAACTATTAGGGTGTTAATAGAGTCACTGTTTTAATGGTAATAAAGTCGAAACTCTGTGGGTTTTATAATGAACATGAACGATTTTTAGTTGGGTGTTTCATTTCTGTGATTATAATTGCATTGATGACAGTAGTTGTTAGTTTTAAGTTGTAAAACATGGTTTAGAGTTTGATTGCTGAATGTGTTTTGTAAATGTTGAACCCATGTTGCGACATACTATCAAACTGTTAGATGTGGATAATGTTGTTGTGCTGCTGAACTTTAACTCTGTCAATTTGACACCTGATTATAACTGTTGAAATCTAGTTTCGAATTGCAGATTATGGCTAAAAGAAAGAGTGACAACACTCCTAGCCTAACTAAAAAGAGCAAGAAAGTCAAGACTTCGGCTAAGCCGAAGATCTTTGATGAGAAGAATTATCAAGTCAGGGTGATTCTTCCATCTTCACCCAAGTCACCCAAGCAGAAAGGGGTGCAGATTGGCTCTAGTAAGAAGAAAAGTATGGAAAGCACACCAAAAACCCCTTCTACACCAAATGCTGAAAAAGGGGTGTGTCTGCTATCAAATCGACATCGGCTAAAAAGCAGGCAGCAGTGGTGGAGAAGGTGACATCTAGTTCACCTAAACTTTCTAAGGACGAGTCCAAACTCAAGAGCCCTCCTAAAAAGGACAACTTACAATTCTGGCAAGAGAAGGGATTCCTTTTAGAAGAGTTTGAGGACAAGAGATTTGGAAACTACCCCTCTGGAGTTGGTTTATGAGGCAGTTGGTGGCACAACCCAAAAAGGTGAACGCCACTCTAGTGGAAGAATTTTATGATAAGGCCCCAGAGGAGTTGGACACTCCATTTGATATCGGAGGCCACCAAGTAGATATTTCTCCAGAGACCATATGCAGCTACTATGGTTTGATGGAAGCTAACCATCAAAGAGATAGAAGAATGGATGCCTCAGAGCTAACTGAGGATGATTTAAGGAGCTTGAGGAGATTTCAGCATCCAACTCAGGGATCTGAAAGAGATGTTTTGGCAAGTGAATTGGACATTCACTGCCATTTGCTTATCTTGGTTGTGGGACAATGTGATGCCTCGAAACAAGGGTAGTAGATTCACTGCTGATGAGAAGAAGTTCCTGAGGGATTTCAATCAAGGGAAATTCATTCATCTGGGTCAGCTGATCTTCTCTGAGTTTAAAAGAAGGATCTATAGTTTGAGGAAGGAGAGATCAAGACAGAGGACTTTATACTTCCCATCTCTCATTACATGCTTGTTGGAAAAATTTGGAGTCCCGAGCAGAAAGAGACATATGGTTGACTGATTCTAAACCCCACAATGGTGGATTAGAATTAAGGCTCTGGGAGAGCAGGGGTGGAAAAGAGACTACCTGCACTGAAACAGTGGAAAAAGTGAGGGAACTGAAGACTTTGAGGGAAACCAAAAAGTCAAGTGTTCAGAGAAATAGTCTTTCATCCCTACTATAGTGGAAGCACCAGTTGAGAAACTATTGTCAGCTCCTACCAATAGCAGTAAAGAGGAAAGTGGAAGGGCAGCTGAGCCCTCATCAAGAGAGCAGCTTGATGCTTCAACATCTAACATGATAAACAAGAAGATTGAAGAAAAACTGGCTGAGTTCTTCAAATCCATTTCTACTCCACAGGATTTTATCAAAATATGGGAGATGCACAAGGCTAAAGAAAACATCTCCATAGTGGGTTTTGCTAGATTCTCAACTAATACTTCAGTTAAGGAACCACTAAGAGTGGAAGAACCTATGAACAATCAAGAAAATCTACAACCTGACCAAGAATACTCAACCTGATGTGCCTGCAGAGACAACTGAAGAAATGGTTGTTTGTCAACAGAGTCTAATTGAGCAACTGGACTTAGCATCAGAAGTTGTAGTGCATCAAATTGTTGAAGCTGATGAAAGATATGTGGACAGAGGGAAATCTGTTATATTGGAGTCTACAACTGGTAATGATAGGGATGTTGATTCTGAAGATTGTGAAGAGATTGATACTGTAGCAATCGAAGAGCAAAGCAAATTGTTGGCTTATTATGTTGAAGCTACAGGTTTACCAGTATCAAGTCATGAAGATGGTGAGGGATCAAGTTCTCAACTTCAAATTGATGATCATCAACAAGAGGAAGATCTCTTAGAGCTGAATGAAGAGCAGACAACTCAAGTACTGTGTGTTTCGACTTGTCAGGTTCCTGATAATTTCAAGCTTGTGAGTTGCACAACTGAGAGTCCACCACAGCTCATTGAGGAATACATTCCAAGACTCTACATTCTGCATCCAGAGGTTCAGAGATTAGTGAATATGTCAAGGATGGGGATTTTCTCTCAGGGCCAATCTATGGAACAGTCTGATGACTCTTTGGCTATAGTACCCTTTTGTCCTACTGAGTCTATTAGCCAGGGCGTTAAAGATAATGGCAATGATTCTGAAGCTGAATTTGAGAATGTTTCTGAGTGTGGTTCTTTGGGGAGTGACGATAACCTCATTACAGATGAAGAATATGCTCAGGAGATTGCTGAGAGAAACAGTAGGAAATGGTGGCATTTTCTGGCTCCTGTCTTTGTTGGAGATGACAGTGATGAAGAGGACTGCCCTGTCTTGGAAACTCCATCAACTGCTGTAGCTTTAAACCTTCAGATTTCTACAATAGAGATTGGGTCTGTTCTTATTTGGGACTGGAAATCTAACAGATCTCCATTGGACAAGGATTCTGCCTTAGTTATTCCAAATAAATTCAGAACTGAATTTTTCCTGCAGATTAGAGAATACATCAGAAGAACTTATATTCCAGTGAATCCTCCTACACTGACAAGAAAAAGAAAGATTCTTGCTTCAGAATCTGAGGAAGTCAGTGATGATGAAGACCGTATTCCAGGTGTTAAAGGAAATCCACCTATTCTTAAGCAATACAAGAGGAAGCAGAAGACAAATCTGGAGAGATCTTCTCAGAGAGTGACTAAAGTAATGGCCACTAGAGCTGCTGTTGACACTGAAGTTGAAGTTCGACTGTCTGTTGTGGAGCACTTAAATTTGAGGGTACCATCTCCTAGTACTAATACACTTCCAAGTTCATCTCCAGCATCTTCTCGTCCAAGAATGCAGAAGTTAATCCCAAATCCCAAGAAGAGGAGACTGAGCACTAAATCTTCTCAACAATCCAAATCTTTAGATGATTCCTTAGATGATTTTTAATTTTTATGTGTTAGATACTCTTTTGTAATATTCAGGATTGGTCTTTATTTTTTTTTTTTGTATTTAGTAAAGAGTAATGTGTTTCCTTGAGTCTTTCTTTTTAATCTTTCAAGATTCATGTGATTGATAATTTTGTCTTTATCTTTGTCTGTTAAAAGAGTAATGTGATTGCTGGTTAATAACTGTTACAGAGAGTTTTAGATTTTAAGTTGGGGTTCTTTTCCCTAGAGCAAAGTGAGTTGAGTCTACAGGAAGTAATATTAACTATGAAACCATTTCTCACTTTGATTTTTGAAGTTTACAGGTCACTCTACAAGGATTTTAATGAAACAGTGTGTTGAAGCGAGGTAGAACTCAAATCGCCAGAATTATCGCCTTGTGTAAGGCGAGATCTCTGTTTCTCGCCTGGTTGGTCAATTCTTTCATATGATACAGGCGAATGGTTAGGGCGATATATCTTTCATTTCGCCTAATTCTGGATTTCTCTTTTTGGCGAAATTTCTATCTTGTCTAATATTTCGCCTGCAGGATCTGTATTTCGCCATGACATTATTCCTCTTTGTCATTCTGAATTGGCGAATTCTATTTTTCGCCTGGGTATTTCGCCTACGGTTAGCGATCGATTTGTTTTTCGCCTATTGTTATTTCACCTAACCATTTTTCTTTTTGCACTTTATTTGGGCGACTTATCCTCTGATAATGGCGACATTCAGGTACTTTGCCTAACTCTCTGGTTCATTGTTTTATACATTCCCTCCTCTACTTCTATTCATTTCTGTTCTATTGAGCATTGAGGACAATGCTTTCTCTTAAGTTGGGGGTGGGGTAGCAATCACATTGCTATTATTCTTTGTGTTTAGTTTTTTTTTTAGTTTGATTTTATTCTTTGTGTTTAGTTTTTAGTTTGATTTTGTTTTAGTATTTTTCCTAGGATATTAGGTATGAGTGCATTTTGAGCTTACATTGCTCATAATTCAAAGTGATTTAGTTTTCATAAAATGAGTTTTCAAATAGTAAAACAAGTGTTCAAAACAAGCAATTTTGATGGGCAATTTTTGACAAAATTCTTTGAACACTGATGAAGATGCCGGTTAGTTTTGAATTGTGAATAAGTTGATGAGTTTTGATAAGGAAAGAGTGGAGAAAAACCTTGGGTGGAATGTGAGGTTTTTTAACTTAATGCTGTGCCTTTTTCTTCATGAGAGGGGTTATTTTTATTCTCTTACTTATTAAACACATTTATCTGAAAATTTTATTCTATAGAAATCAGAACCTTCATAGGTTTGCTTTAAATTTCTCATACATTCCTCAAGTGTACAGGGCATTGGTCGGGTAAAGTCTGTCTTTAATCTGCCAAGGAAAATGATCTGATTTGAGAGAGTAAGTGAAACTACTAAATAACCTTTGCCTACTTGATATAACCAGACCTTGATATCTAGTGAGGTAAACCATCTTGTTTCCATTCTCATTAAAACCTTTTCTTTGGTCCCTAATCCAGTCCAAACCATAAAGATAGAGATATAATCTCAATCCTACCCTTTGGACTTACCATTAAATTTGGGATTGAAAAGATGGAAAGTGAGGATTGTCTTAAAGAGTGTTTCTGGAACTGCTAAAAGCAAAGTATATGTTTGAAAAAAAAAAGCAGAACCGACACAATCAAGTGAAATGAGCATAGTTTATAAATAAAGTAGTATATGAATAAAGTATCATAGAGTGGGGAAACACTAAAGAGTGAAGAATTGAGGGATTGAGAGGAATTTGGTGGTATATCCAAACTTTGATTCCTTGAAGAAATTCCTTTCTTTCATGAGCTAACTTGACCCCATTTTCTCTATATTTACAAATCAGAGATTCTAAGGCGGATAAAGATGCAGTACTAAACTTAGGAACCTCTAAGTGTTGTACAGTGTATGAGTGAAGTTCAATGTTCGTGAGGTTCTTAAAATTTTCTTCACACGTGCTTGTGAAACACTAGAATCACATTTGTCTTGGTACGTAACTCTGATTCTTGAAGTGACTAGTGTATTGAGTGAGTAACCTTTAGGATTCTGAGAGATCAAACACTTATGAGAGACTATAGTGAGGAAGTAGTTTCAATACTCAATTACTTGGATCTTCTCAGACACTTTGCTACATGAAGAAAATGACCAGTTTTTGAATTAGTTGATTGGAAATTTTGAAAGAAGAGCTGGTCACTGTTTGGAAATTTTTCAAAACTTTACTTAATGAATTGCTTTGAATTATGATATAAGTTTGCACTGATTGTTGTCTCAGTAGATTTTTAGTCAGTTTGCTTGAGGACAAGCAAAAGGATAAGTTGGGGGTAATTGATAAGTCTAGAATTTACCTGTATTTTAGCATCTTTTATGAGTATAAATGTAATGAAATTGAAACTAAAAGATGAGATATTGAATGCATTTCCAGTAATTCTAGACTATTATTGCTGAGACAGGGACTTGGATGAAAAGTTGTGAAAAATGAGCTAAAATGTGTAAATTCAGAAGAAAGAGGGACCAAACCAGAATTTCATCCAAAGTCAGCAACAGGCGAAATGATATTGCTAAAGAAGAGAGTTCGCCTGAGGATTTCGCCATGATTTGGAGAGAAAGGCGACATAGCACGCGACATAGAGTCATCTTCGCCTCAAAGAGTAAATTAAGGAATGCGACTCAGAGATCCCTCGCCTTTGCATATCGCCTTCTCGACAGTGAAGTAGGCGATGAAGATGAAGTCTCGCCTACCTTGAGGCGATGTTTTAGGCGAAAAAAGTGGGATGTCGCCAAACCTATTGATTATAACTAGCGACATTTGATGAGACATCGCCTAGGAAGATTTTATCTGGAAGGTTGTTTCGGCGAAATATGTCCACTCGCCTGAGCATTAGGCGACGTATTAGGGCAGCATTTAGGATATTTCGCCTGGAAAGAGTTGAAGCTTGGCGATCAAGACAAGCGAGATGTGAAGAAGTCGTTTGGTTCAGGCGAAGGAACAGACGACATAAATGGAGAAAAAATGTTACTTCACCTATTTGTGTTTCTTTGTTGATTTTATTTCGAAATTGCCACTGAGCCAAACTCTATAAATAGGAGCTCGGATGAAGCAATTAGGTGTGAAGTTTTTTTTAGAGAAAAACAGTTTTAGACGTTTGATTTTCACTCTTGACATTCTATTATACTTTAAGAAAAATTCTAGATTCTTCTATACGCTTTATCCTCCATCTTCAGAGAAGTTTCTTGAAGAAGTTTTGTGCTCTATTTTTTTTTATCATTGAGATTTAGCTTGAAGATTGTGAAGTAACAACTGTGACAGAGTCTAGCTTCAATCTTCCTTGGTAAGATTTAGATCTTGAGCATGTCGATGATGATTTACTGTATTTGATTGAATATGCTGAAGTAGATGTGCTAGCTAAAAGCTCTGTTGATCTGTTGAATCTTGATGTCGATTTTCATTTCAATTGCAAAGTTTCTTGTTCAATTATAGCCAGATCTACTGGATTTCATAAGCTTATTGAATTAAAAGGACGAGAGTTACATAATATTGTTAATCTGAGATTTGATTTAGACCAGAGATGGCGATTAGGTTTCAGATATAAGAACAGAGGATTGTAGTACTAGAGATAGACTACAGATCCGTTTTTTCTACAGATTGTGTTTATCAGTTGTATAGGTTGTAGTATAGAGATATATGCAACTATATATTTGAGATAAATTGAATCGAGAGATCTTTTAACATATCACTGATGATGATCTAGAAGGTAAATCTGTGATTTAAGATGAAACTTGCATGAGAAGTTAATTGAAATCAGATCTAGCAAATCAGTTTATTCTTTATTAAGATCAATTGCAGAATAGAGTACTGACTTGAGTTTTCATTGAATGAATGTCATGAGATATTTTTACTTCACCTCAACTTTATAATTCCATGATTCTCTAATTCTATGATTCATTTTGTATATAAATTCTTTCAGCAATTCAGATTAAATCTTAGTCTCAATTATGCTTCTTAGCTTACAATCCGACGATATCTTAAATACTACATTAGACGTTGATAGGAATTTTGATTGAGTACTTTGAATATAAATATCAGTCGAGTTTCGTCCCATCAGATGTGGGAATTAAATAACGAGTAGCAGAATGCTCCTAAATGAGGTTTTGCTAGATTTTATAGAGGAATCTCTATTAGAGATACTGTGGTACAAACAAGAGTTCAAGAAGATCAACAAACTCAAGTTTTTCACAATGAAGAGTTGGTTGATAGTCAACCTGAATCTGTGGGCCATGTAGGTGATATTTCTGCTTTAGGGCATTTCTTGGATAGGGATATATCTTTAGATGAGGCTCAGGTGAGAAATAATCTAGGAAATCAATTTGATTTTGCCTTGGAGATAATTGCTGGTTAGATTATGGATGAGGATGAGAAAAGGTTGAAGAAAAGAAGGGAATTGGCAGAAGAGGTGGAGGCTGAATCTTCTTATTATGATTAAGAGATTGATACTAAATTTATTGAAGAGCAAAGTAGGTTGTTAGCTCACTATGCTCAAGTAGCTGACAAACCAGTATCAACTCAAGAAGTGGGTGGCGGTCTTGATGCTCCTAATACATCCAATCATGAACAAACAGCCAGTAGAAGCTCTAACACTGAGGTGGTGGATCTCACAAATGAATTAGGCACAGAAATGTACAGGATCATTCTAATACAATTGTGGTTGAGCTGATTGAAAATGATGAGGATGAGTGTACTTCTCAGAGAGTTGATTTTGATGATAGAAATTTGTCTCTTAAGAAGTTTACTAGCAGATACAATGTTGCAGTGAATGATCCTCTTGAAGAAGCTGAGGATTTTATTCCAAGACTTTACATCCTGGATCCTGAAGTTCAAAGGTTAGTGAATATGGCTAAAGTGGGTCAAATTTTCAGTGAGTGCTCATGTTTCGAAGTTATGGTGGGTACATCAAACCCCTTAGCTATAGTACCTTATCTGCAGCCAATTCCTTTATCTCAAGTACCCTTATTTGAAGATGATGATTATATGAGTGAAGAACTGGATAACTCATAGCAACAAGGGATTTATTTGGCAAATCCTGATGATCTAGAGGATATGGGCTGTGAGTTTAATTTAGCAGAGTTGGACTCTTCTGCCAAACAAGTAACTGAAACTCCTATAGTAACCTCTGAAGATTTGACAAGAATTCAAGTTTGGGATAGAAACTGCAATATCTTGTTGTGGGATAGGACTTCTACTATGATTTCTCCTCCAAAACTTTGAAATGAATTCTTTTAGAACATCAAAGAGTTTGCAACTACAGCTTATTTCCCTGTAATCTCTCCTTTGGTTGGTAGGAAAAGGAAGGTTCTTGCTGATGAACCTGAGGAAGATAGTGCATCTGAAGAAAGCCAACAAAGAGGTAAAGTTTATACAATGAGGCAACAACCAGTGAGGGATGTTGGCAAGAAGAAGAAAAGAAGAGTTGTCAATCCTAACAAGTCACCTCAAATTTCGAGACCTTCTCCAACATCTGCACCGACTCCACAACATTCTTCTCCAGCTCTTAATGATGCTACTATTAAGAGAATTGTTGCAGACGAGTTAAGACTCAAGAGAAGGACCACTAGGGCCCAAACTGCTACAACAACTCATATTGAACGCCCAGTTAAAAGAAGAAGAATGATGCCTAAGTCACATGGGAAAACCTCATCTCAATCAGCAGACCCAACTTTAGATGATTTATAATTGTTTCATTTTAATTTTGATTTTCTTCTTTGTTATTTTTAGAACTTGGTATGTTTTTCCAGTCTGTTGGGCAAGAGTAATGTGATTATTTTGTTTTTGAGTCAATTTGGCTATTTTGTTTTATTTAGAAAGAGTAATGTGCTTGTTTTTCTTGTTTTTTTTTAATTTTATTTTAAGAGTAATGTGATTGTTGATGGTTTTTACATGCTTATGATTAAAGGATTGTTCAGATTTTTAAGTTGGGGGTTCTTTTCTCTCAATACTTGGAAATTTTCTCTCCATACTTGGAAATTTTCACTTTTACAGAGTCTGTCAGTTATGCTCACTTCATTAGGGGTGGGAATAGGCCAGACCAGGTCAGGCTTTTGGTTAAATAGGCACGGCCTGTATTCTAATAGTCCGGCCTAAGCCTGGCCTACAAGCCTATTACAGGCTTATATTATAGGCCTGACCTGATCTATTTAAAGGCCTATTAGGTCTGGAAGCCTATTTAAAAGCCTGTTAAAAGTTATTTGTATTAATAAAAAAATAATAGGCTTTATATTTATAAACAACTTATTGGGCTTTAAATTTATAAATAAACTTACTAATAAATTTAATAAATAAAAGTATATATTAATAATATATGGGCCAGCCTATTTAATTTTGAAGGCTTTTACCAAAGCCAAAGCCTAAGCCTAGCCTATTTAATTAAATAGGCTTTAGAAAAAGTTTGAATTCAGCCTATTTATTAAATAGGCTAGGCCAGGCTAGGCCCTATATAGGCCAGGCCGTAGGCCCCTGAAAGGCCGCCTGACCTATTCCCACCCCTACACTTCATGGGATGCATTTTATATCAAGACAAATTTTTCTATGCAGGTTAACTGGAGTCTTGGAATGTTCCAACTTAAAATACCATGACTAGGCGATATCAGGTATTTCTCTTTCACATTTCGCCTCGACCATAACCGAGGAATCTATGTTTTGCCTACTGATGCCATTTTCATATCTTAAGGGGAGGCAACATTATTCATTTCGCCTTCATTTGTCGCTTATATTTCAGGCGAAATTGTCTATTCCGCCTCATAGTATCGCCTGCAGCAATATTTTATTAACAGCATGGTTAGTTTTCGCCATGACATATCGCCTGATATGTCGTTCTAATTTGGCGAAGTTAACTCTTTTCGCCATATTTTATTTTGCCTATTCTCTTTGAAAACTCTTATCTCTGGCGAATTACAGGTACATTTCCTATCTTCTCTACCTCTGCCTCATTATCTATTCTTTCTATCTTTTGCATTGAGGAAAATGTTTTCTTTTAAGTTGGGGTGAAGTAGCAATCATATTACTGTTTATCTGTTAGGAATTTTGTTTTGATACTTGTATTAATTTTTTTTAGGATATTATTAGGTCTGAGTGCATGATTAAGCTCACATTGTTCATAATTCAAAGTGATTTAATTTTTAAACTGGAGTTTCAAACAGTAAAATAAATATTCGAAACAAGCAATTTGATGAGCAAATATTTAAAAATTTCTTTGAACACTAATGAAGATTCTGGTCAAATTTGAATTGTGAACAAGTTGAAGAGTTTTGATAAGGGAAGAGTGGAGAAAAACCTTGGGTGGTATGTGAGGTTTGAGCTTCATTTTATGTCTTTTTCTTCATGAGAGGGTTTATTTTTATTTTGTTCCTTATTAAACACATTTTCTTATCAGTTTTCTTCTATTAGTAACAGGACCTTCACAGGTTTGCTTTGGATTTCTCATTCATTCCTCAAGTGTACGGGCATTGGTCGGGTAAGGATTTGTCTAATTTCTGCCAAGAAACATGATCTGATTTGAGAGAGTGAGTGAAACTACAAAAAAGCCTTTGCCTGCTTGATATAACTAGACATTTATATCTTGTGAGGTAAAACATTTTGTTTCCATTCTCATCTGAACCTTTTCTTTGGTCCTCAATCTTGTCCAAATCATAAAGATGGAGACTTGATCTCAATCCTACCCTATGGACTTACCAGTAAATTGGGGATGAAAAGATAGGAAGTAAGGATATATTAAATAGTGTTTCTGAGAAAATTGAGGATGAAAAGCTAAAATAGGATATATAAAAAAAAGTTGTAAATAAGAATGAAAGAGCCAATGTAAAGAAAGAAGTGGACAGTTGTATATAAATAAAGTAGTGATGTACATAAAGTATCATTGAGTGGGGGAAACCCTGATGAGTGAAAAATAGAGAGATTAGGAGGAATTTATTGGTATTTCCAAATCTAGAATCCTTTTTATAATTCCCTTCTTTCATAAGTTAACTTGGCCTCATTTTCCCTATATTAACAAATCCGAGATTTTAAGGTAGAAAGACGGGCTGTTCCAAACTTAGGAACCTCTAAGTGTTGTACAGTGTATGCATGAAATTCAATGATCATGAGGTTCTTAAATTTTTCTTCATACGTGCTTGTAAAACACTAGAATCACTTTTGCCTTGGTACATAACTCTGATTCTTAAAAGTGACTAGTGTATTGTGAGAGTAGACTTAGGATTCTGAGTGATCAAACACTTTATGAGAGACTACAGTGAGGAAGTAGTTTCAAAACTCTAACACTTATATATTCTTGGATACTTTGCAGCATGAAGAAAATGACCAGGTTTGAATTAGTTGATTTGAAATTTGAGAAAGAGCTGGTCACTGTTTGAAAATTTTCAAAAACATGTTTAATAAGTTGCTTTGAATTATGCTTACAATTTTGCACTGATTGTTGTCTCAGTTAGTACTTAGTCAGTTTGCTTGAAAACAAGCAAAATGCTAAGTTGGGGTAATTGATAAGTCTAGAATTTACCTATGTTTTATTATGAGCTTGAATAAGTAGAAATTGAGCTTAAGAGTTGAAATATTGAATAAATTTTTAGTAATTCTAGACTACTTTATTGAGATAGGGACTTGCATGAAAAAATCAGGAAAAGAAGCAAAAATGAGCAAAAATCAGGAAAAAGAGGGATCAAATGGAATTTCATCCAAAGTCCAAGAAAAAGGCGAAATATTTTAAGGAGAGAGTATTTCGCCTAGCCTTCTCGCCTTGTACACCCAGAGACATAAGGCGACATAAGAAGCAAAATATGTGAACATCGCCTTAAGGAAAATGTGAGGAAGGCAACATAAACATATCTCGCCTACACAACTACGCCCCACTTAGAGAAATCCTTAGGCAGCAAAAAGAAATATCGCCTAAACACAGGCGACAAACCAAGGCTAAATGTCGAACATCGCTTGAAGAGGAAGTTTCAAAGATGGCAACAATTTACCTATCTCACCAAAGATCCTTAATGAGGCAATAGATAGAAGGTGAGAATAAGTATTAACACCTAGATGGTTGGCGATATAAAAGACAAAAATAAAAGACATTTCGCCTAGAATGCTTGAATTCTAGTGAACAAGTTAGCATATTTGAAGAATGTTGTTTGATTTCTGGCAAAAGAACGAGCGGCATAAGTGGAGAATTCGGTACTTCACCTATTTGTGTTTCTTTCTTAGTTTAATTTCAAAATTGCCACTGAGAAACTCTATAAATAGTGCCTCAGTCGAGACAATTAGAACCTTTTGACATTTTCAGATATTTTCTAGAATCTTCTATTTTTTCATATTAGATCTCGTTGTAATAAGTTTCTCTGAGAAGTTTTTGTGCTCTGTTTCTCTTTGATCTCAGACATTTAGCTTGAAGTGAAGAAGTGAAATTAGTGATAGAGTTCAAATTCTAACTTCCTTGGTAAGATTTAGGTCTTTTGAGCATTATGAAGATGTTTATGAACTGTAATGCATATGGAAAAGTAATTGTGCTTAGCTAATAGCTATGTTGATTTACTCAGATTTGTTTCTCTATCAACTTTTGATTGTATGATTTGTGTTCATTTGTAGTCAGATTTGCTTAGTTTTCATGAACCTATTGAATTACGAGGACGAGAGTTAAGTAATCTTGTTATTATGATGTTTGATTTAGTTCAGAGATGGCAATTAGGTATCAGATCTAAGAACAGATGATCATTGTACTAGAGATAGACAATAGATCTAATTTTCCACAGATTAAGCTTGATCAGTTAATTGAGTTGTAGTATAGAGATATATGCAACCTCTTAGCTGAGATTTGTTAATTGAATCGAGAGATCTTTAACAGATCATTGAAGATGATCTAGGTTGTAAATCTGAGATTTTAAGTTTAATTGTGTAATCAAATTTGGTTTTAGGAATAGAGATGTGTACTTCAACTTGATTCTACATTAGATCATTGAAAATAGAATGCAAAACTTCCACATGATGGTTATGGTTGTCAAAAGTGTCTACAATTCTTATTACATCTTATGAGATTTTCAATTCTGTAGCTGATCAATTCTTTTTACAATTTAATTTAGATCTCAATCGTATCATTTCTTTCTAAGCAAAATAATCCTTGTGGAGACGATATCTTTAAAACTACAATTAGGTATTTATAGGATTTATGTTTCCTTTGTGTTATTTTATGTGTCAGAAAAATCCTAAGCAACTAACCATAAAATAAAAAAATAAAAAAAAAAAAAAAAAAAAGTTAAAATTTAAAATTTATGTAGTTAATTCATTTTAATTAAGCCAAAATTACAATTTCAATAAATAGTATCATGTCTTAAATAAAAAGGATTTGCTAATTTTAAATATTAATTATAAAATGAAAGTAATTCTGATAATTTTTTAAGCACAAATATAATTAAACATGCAGAAATGATACACTAACTTAATAAATTTATTCGATCTTTGTAAAACAAATAAAATTAAAAATATTTTACTGAGATCTCTACATTAAAATATAAAAAAATAATCCGATTCTAACATCATAATATTAATTAACGCATAAGCTCACCCTTGTAGACTTAGCACTCCATGTGGATTTTAGCCTAATATTATAAAAGTAAAAATAAATATTTAAAAAATTACTATAGAATTCTGCTATGAAATCAAAGTCTCATTCACAACAATACAAAAAATAAATAAATAAATAAATAAACCTTAAAAGTAATAAATATATACAATTGCTTTAAAATTATTTTTAATTTTAAATTAATTTTTTATTTATTTACTTGAATAAGTCATTAATAAACGGTAATCCACCATTTTATATGGAAATATGATGTTATCAACCAAATAATAAATAGTGAGCCCCTGTTATATGGCAGCATAAAAATTATACACCACGTATTTGTGTTATAAATAAGCATGTTACGGAAATAAATAAAGTGAGATTGTGTTGAATTTATCTTTCAAGTAGGTCTATTCACAGTATATTCTTAGTCCAAAAATGCATTTTCATTGGCCTTCTATGCAGTTCTTTCTTCCTAGTTCCAGGTTTCGAACTTGCATCCATTTATTATGTTTATAATAATCCATGTTTTATAATAATATTTATTTTGCAGGAAAAACAACTGATGCAGCAAAGGACCCGTCGCAGCCTCAATCGACTATAGTAAAAGAATGTATAAGTCACGATGATTGCGAAAGTTATTGTAAAGAAAAAGGATTGGGAAAATTTGGACATTGCTTCCTACATGATATAGACCGTGGTGACTGCTATTGTGATGATAGAAATTGGTGATTGCTGTTGTGAAAGATTGAAATTAAAGACATTTCTTAGCTCCATCCTACATCCCTCCAGATCCACTCACACCCATTTTAATAATATTGCAAGTTTATAAATACATATACTATTCATGTGATTGTAATTATACATTTAAAAAAATAAATTAAAATAAAATTGATTTAAAATAATTTTTTTTAATTTATGTATAGAATAAAATTTGAAATCGTATTTATAATCTACGGAAAAAAAACTATGAATAAATTCAAATATATAAAATTGGTTATATATAATATTAAAAATAATTCAAGTTGGTATTGTATTCATTATTAAATTGAGACTAAAATAAAGTATACAATTTATTAATTTTAACAGAAGTTAGATGATTCTCAGAAGTACTATGGTAAAATTAAAACACTAAAATTAATTATGACTTCTATGTTCAAACTAAGAAAATGATAGTGATTTAATAAAATAAAATACAAACAACTAATAAAATTTAATTACTCAAAAATCAATAAATAAAAGATAACTATGAATTCACCTTCGCCCATCTTCCAATATTTTCCTACTATCTTATTCTTTGAATTTTTTTTTCAATGTTATAATATCTAATCTGGTCATATTTTTTGAAAATGCAATTTTTGTCAACTGCTTCCATCTATAATTATATTTAACTTAAATGGAAATTACAATCCTAAAACCACAACCACAACCCAAAAACTTCCTCATAACTTTGGTTCTGCAGCAACCATAGTTGACATCATATTTCCCTATTTTCATATCTCTAGTTTTCTCTTTTGAAAACCTAGCAAACAATACTTGATCTCATTTCAAAATCACTAGGAAATTCTATGAATTGAACCCTCTAAAGACCACCCAAAAATCTCTAAAATCAAAATCCTCTTATATAGAAACCTAAAACAAAACAGAACAAACCAAAATTGAATCTTTCACACACAAAAAATAAATTAAAAATATATTACACCAATTAAAATAGTAATAACATAAAAACTAATACATCAACATGACGAGAGGATCCAGTTCAAATGCATAAAAGCATAAACAAATTTAAAAGTCAATAAAAAACCACATCCCAACAATAAAAGTTCAAATTTTTTACAGTTATAAAAATATCATTTCCATGACAATCAATTAACAGCGCTTTCATCTTCATCCACATTGATAATATTTGAATCTATTTTAGAAGTAGATTCATCTTCAATTCTATCAATACTTTCATCCTCTGCAAAAATTAAAAGTTAATATAAAAATACACTTGTGTAATCATAATTAACCAATTAAAATGATTTTATTAGGAATAAGAAATTTACCATAAGGAACATAACAAAGCATCCAGATTCGTGCGCATATCAAAGCTTGCACATGTATGGGGATAAGAGAGCAACAGAGATTAAGAATATGCAGACAATAACGGATATGAAAAAAATTGCCCTTACATGGCAAACCATCAATCTCGCAAAGTGTCTCTCTTAATCTATCTTGCATATTGTCATTTGCAAATGCATTATCTAAAGTAATTGAAAATATCTTATATTCAATTCCCCGAACGGTCAAAACTTTTAAAATTGTGTTGGACAATTTAATACCAGTGTGTGGAGGAGGAAATGTAGCAAAGGCTAAAATTTTACTATTTAGCTTCCATTGGTCATCAACAAAGTAAATCGTCACACAAATGTCTCCTTCAATAGAATAAGCAATCCAAACATCCGAAGTAAGACATATTCTACCATGAGTCCTTAACAAAATTTCTCTTAATCTATCCTTTTTCTTTTCATAATATTTCCAAACATAAGAAGCTGTAGTGTTTCTAGTAACAAACTTGACATCTTTGTTTAAATACTTCACGACTACTCTAATACCATCATACTCTACAAATGAAAATGGGAGATCATATCAAATTATTGTCATTTCCAATTTCTCATGTACAACTTTTTATCAATCTATGAGTTTTTCCATGTGATCAGAAAACATGTTCTTAACATCTTGTTGTGGATCATTTAACTTCTTACAACTCTTAATATGATGTTTTAGAGTTGATGTTCCACAGTTATTTCCTCCCCCCATCAATTCAGCCCTACAACCATTACATTTCACCTTATGTTTTCCATCTTTCACACTAATAGAAGTCATATAGTTACACACATCAAATTTGGTCTTTGTAGTGTGAGGTTCACTTTTATCGTCGCCTAAAATTGAATCTACATTTTCACTAGATATTCTAACTTGTTCATCCGCTTAATTAACCACATTAATATCATATATTGTTCAACACGATATCCAGACATTTGAGATTCCATTGCGTCCTTTAATATCCAATGAGAATAAAAAAAATTATAAACATAACATATCGTATAAGCAATCAAGTGATCCACACCTTAAACATAACAATTCATCCTATACATTATATTCATATATATTAATATGCATAAGAAAATAAAAGAATCGTGTTTATAGAAACATAACAATTCACAACATATCAAGTAAGCAATCAAGTGGTCCGCATAACAAGTCATCCTATACATAAAAAATAAAGAATGGTGTTTATAGAAACTAAACCAAAACTATAAAGTAGCAGAAAAGGAAAGAAAGATACATATTTCTTTAGATGAATTAATTAGCTTTGGTTCCCATTTCTGGATATGTTCTTTGTCCCCGTACTAGCTTCTAAAAATTAAAAGACACCCAATGATTAGAAGGCGCTTGAAGAAACACACTAAAACAATAGTAATTGAAAGATGGTAAACCTTTAGTTTATTATGATTTTGCAGTAGCATTATGAACAACAGTAGATCAAATTGAATTGAAATCAAACTATAATATGATGTCTAAACATAATGTAACTACTTCTCCAACCAATTTTTGAATCACGTCGCTTATAATTTAAGAAAAAGCACACTTCAAACAACCTAATCAAGTCTAGTTTATTAAACTAATCTTAGATATGCAGACTTTCATTAACTATTTATAACAACTAAGTGTTTTTTACAACAAAATAAATCTAATCCTACTTTCATTCTCAATCAACTCTACTAACAAAACAAAGTGAATTGCAAAAGGGAAAAAAAGTATTACTCACAGGTAATAAGGGTGAATATGACTATAAAGAGAGGTAGCAATAACAATGGTTACAGTGTCAGGGTTCTCCCGATGAAAGAGCCATGTCCGACGGAGTCACAATGAATGGTCTTCTACTCGTTGAAGTCGCAGTGCTTCACCTAAAGGTCGACTAATTGATTCTCGAATTCTTTCTCTAAGAAATTTTGATGTTAATGGTTGTTAAACTAAATGCAAGATAGATAGTCATGTATGACTTTTGTCGATGAGTGGGCAGCAAGAAGTAAATTTCAGAGATGGTTTGGTCGTGTGTTGTCGTGAGAAGTAGGATTTGAGAGATGGTGTCGTCACATGTTGTGCGTGTCGCATGCAATTAAAGTTTTAGGGTTCACTAATGTTGTTGTGTTCATATGCGGGCAAGCTCGTGGACAGCTTAAGCTCAACCCATGCAGGCACGGGCCCAAACAGGCCGAGCCCAAAAAATCCGCACTCTAAATGGTCTTTTAGTTTATATGCACGTACCTACAAAAAATGTAATAGGGTACGGATACCCGCGCATTAATCTTGTTTTGACAATGCTACCTATAACTTTAAAAGAAGTGTCCTTCAATTCAAGGGGTACCATCACTATAAATTTCTAACCAGTATAGTAGTGTGTACACTTCAAACAAAAATAATTTGAAATCATCATGCATTTAGGTATTACGTAATATTCATTATTGATTTTATAGTATACGATTGAATGATATTAGTTGTAATTTGTTGTTTTCAAATTACAAACATGTAAATTCACTTAGATATTTTGATGTATTTCATCTTCAATTAGTTAACACTTTTTCATAAATAATAAAGATAAATGGATTAAATTCAAGAGAGAATTTGTTAAAACAATAATAATAATTTATTGAATTATATCACATGATTTATTAAAAATAATTATAAAAGTATATTTTTATGCTCATCAAAGCACAGTTTACCTGTATTACAATTACCATTTTATGTTTCATAATTATTTTCTCTAAATTGGTAAAATTACTGGAGTTAGTGTGATATAATCTTCTATAAATTAAGGCACCGTATGTGATATCTTATGAAGAAAATTGGAGGAAAAAAAAACAAATGAAAAATAAAATGAGGGTCAATGGGAGAAATTAGTTATCCATCTTCAACACAAAGGAAAAATATTTTAGGTATCAGTTTACACCAGCTAGTTTAATTTATATGTAGTTTCCATTTCATGTTTTATTTTAAAAAAAAAATTGAAAAAAAAATAATTATATCACTTTTGCGGATATTTTTAAAAAATAATTAAAAGATAAATCTTTATTTATTATTTTGATTATATTTGTTTATTTTTTATATTTAATAAAATATAATAATTACTATATGAAAGTTCTCTAGTTATGTGGTCTATGACGCCTAAGTTTACATTCCATATGGGGTAAGGCTCGACTAATAAAATAGAACTATAAGAAAACATTATGTAAGGCATAAGAATGAAAATATAGCTCTTTGGTTTGCTGAGTGTATTCGCGAGCATAATGTCATCTTTTCACATTTAAAGCACTTGATCTTGGTCTTTTTCCTGTTCTTTCTACCATTACAATCAATTTTTTTATTAGGATTACTAGACCTAGGCTGATTTGGGTTGGCAACCCCTTTTCCTTTCTCTTTCTTGGAGCCTCTCTGTCCCCTCTTGCTCTTATTATTTCAGCACTTTTGTTTCTGCCATATAAAGCTACCCTAAGAACTTGGCCGTTTCTAAGTGCTTGTCCTCAAGCTCTATATGACATGAAATATCATCAAATGTTCTGTTACGAGTCATATTGATCTTCATATTCATCCGATATTAGGTAAGGATTAGATCACAACCTGTACTTGCCGCTCATCATTAAGGAAATGCACGGCGATTTAAAACTTCTAGATCATTTGAGTCATCTCCTGGAGATGTTGATGCATTATATAATCTTGGCGCTTCTTATAAGTATCAAACTTAATTGTTAGTAGACACAGTTTAGTGGTAAAAGTACCACCATAATTGTCCTTTAGAGTGACCCATATGTCTTAAGTCATTTCATAGTCCTCATAGGCGTATATAAGGTCGTCAGCCATACTCGAGAGGATAGTAATCCTCACAATGATGTTTATATGTTTTCAAGATGTAAAAGCCTGTATATCATGCCTTGACTAAGCAGATTGTCCACGTTTAGATTCCACCATGGTGTTAGTTAGAGTCACAAAAGCTTCCTGTTCCTCGAGAATGTATCAAATTTTCAGTGCCATATGTCATAGTTATCATCGTTTAGTTTCTCGCGCTTGTTCAACTAAACCACAATCGATTCGAAGTAGATGCCATGAGTGAAAAACACACAAAAATTAAAGATTACCTAAGTTCTTTATCTATTAGAATTTTATCTGATATAAGTATTGCTCTTAGCCTTTATCAATCATGAATGTAGTGACAAAAATGAGAAGGGGATTCTAAAAAGATAGTCCAGGATACTTAATCATCATCTATGTCTTTAGAATTATATCACCATATTGAATCAAGTAAGGGAGCAATCAAGTCCTAGTTCACAACCTATTAAGACTTCCACATCAAATAGCAAGATTCGAGCATGTATGATAAATAAAATGATCAAACATAGTATGTATAATAAAGTATTTTTGAAATAAGCATATAAACTAACACAAATAAGTCTAAATAATCATGGAAAAAACATATAAAAAATCATTATCACTATATAATGATGTCAACAAAAATAAATGTCATGATAGCAATATGAATGTGCTCCATGATCACCATCTGATCCTCTAAAGTCTCAAAATCTTCTTTATGATCCTTCTTTAGCTCATCTTTGCACGTCCCGCTCAGCCAGCTCCACCATCAATATCTAGCCAAAAATCTATCACCCTTGGCTGCAAAGATGTGTCATATCCAGGACATCAAGACAAATCCCCTAAAGGAGAGGATGGCATATACTCGGGAATGGTAGAGGGTATATCCGAGTAAAGTAGGGTATACTCTGCCACAATGACAAGCTTGAAAACGAGTAAAAATTTGTGTGAATTCGGTTTATTTTCCCTTGAGAAATGCACATATTTGAGACACTTCTGTTTATTTTCAAGCATAAAGCTTAA
This sequence comes from Cardiospermum halicacabum, assembly GCA_031304145.1. Taxonomy (NCBI): domain Eukaryota; kingdom Viridiplantae; phylum Streptophyta; class Magnoliopsida; order Sapindales; family Sapindaceae; genus Cardiospermum; species Cardiospermum halicacabum. The sequence goes on along the minus strand of CM062399.1, from coordinate 3,739,900 downwards.
ATTGGAGACTTGAAGTCATTAAAGAAGGGAAGCGAAAGTTTTAGAGCAAAAAGATGTGAAAAAGAGCAAGAGAATAAGATCACCGGACTATTTACATGATTCATTACCGAGTTACAGATTAGCATTTGAAGAAAAAGGAATAGGAACCTCTCTGTCTGAACTAGCTACCGAGCTAGATACCGAATTCACAGTTCGGTGTTTGAAGAGTTTAAAGAAGAATATTTCTGTTTGAGTTCAATACCAGATTACATACCAGACTACAGCTTGGCACAGTAGATTGAAAGATGCAGACCCTCTGTAACGTCCGACCCCCGCCTCCGCCCCCGCCCCCGAATAGACCCAAAGCTAAGGAATTGAATTGAGGCAGGATTAAAAGGAATTGAATTGCTACCCATATCACCAATGTGCACATTGTTTTTCGGGAGCCCAAAACTTGAGAACTCTAAAGTTAAGCGTGCTTGACTTGGAAAAATCTTGGGATGGGCGACCTTTCGGGAAGTTTTTCTGGAAAGCATACGAGTGAGGACAAAGCATGTTGGAAAGCATAATGGTGGTATGTTGGGCTAGTGGTCAACCTTAAGACCTGTCATGTAATGAGGTGGCGCCCTGCCACCGCGCTTCAGGTTCATCCGGGCGCGGGGTCAGACGTAACAAATGGTATCAGAGTAACCTTGCGACCGCGAGTGCACCTATGGACATAAGAGCCTTGGGTAATTTTCTAGTGGGGATAAAGATTCTGGGAATGATGTAGGTGAACCAAAACAAGGACGTTGTGTCTTAAGGGGGTGGATTGTAACACCCCACATTGAGATAGGGTTAAAAGGAATTGAATTGCTGCCCATATCACCAATGTGCACATTGTTTTTTAGGAGCCCAGAACATGAGAACTCCAAAGTTAAGCATTCTTGACTCGGAGCAATCTTGGGATGGGTGACCTTCCGGAAAGTTTTCTCGGAAAGCATGCTGAAAAGAGTAATGGTGGTCTGTGGGGCTAGTGGTTAGCCTTAAGACCGCTTGTGAATGACGTGGCGCCCTGCCACCACGCCTCAGGTCATACGAGGGCGGTGGACCAACCACAACGAGGACGTTGTGTCCTAAGGGGGGTGGATTGTAACACCCCATATTGAGACAGTGTTAAAAGGAATTGAATTGCTACCCATATCACCCATGTGCATCTTATTTTTTGGGAGCCGAGAACTTGAGAACTCCAAAGTTAAGCGTGTTTAGCTTGATGTAATCTTGGGAAGGGTGACCTTCTAGGAAGTTTTTTCGGAAAGCATGCTAGTGAGGACAAAGCATGCTGAAAAGCGTAATGGTGGTTTGTGGGCTAGTGGTCAGCCTTAAGATCTGTATGGTAATGACGTAGCGCAATGTCATCGTATTTCAGGTTCATCTGGGGGTGGGGGCGGGGGCCGGACATTACACCCTCTCTGTCCAAATTTGACACCAAACTCTTTACCGAACTACAGTTCAGCATGTTTATGTGAAGATAAGAAAGCCTTCTGTCTAAGCTCGCTACTAAAATACATACCAAATTCAGAGCTCGATGAAAGACTTGAACTATTGAGAAGCTTTCTGTCTGAGCTTGACACCGAGTTGGCTACCAAATTAGGAGCTCGGTAATATCTTAGAATGCAAAGTGTGATTTTTAACCAAATTACTTACCTAGCTTGATACCGAAATCTATCTCGGTAATAATGAATTTCAAAATAAAGTTGTGTTTTGGAGATAATTCGTGTGTAATTTGAATTGTACTATAAATACTCATCTTAAAATCTAAGAGGGAGATCTATAGTTTTATTAGGATCATTCTTACACACTTGAGATTTTAGAAAGAAATAGAATTCATTTTGTTGTTCATTTTCTCTCAAATCTTTTAGTGGATTCCAAGAGGAAAAGTGTAAATTGAAGTTCAATTCATCAAAACCCAAGGATTCAAGCTCTAGATTCATTATTATCACCAAAAGAAAAATGATTCTGAATACATGTGAATACCAAAACAATGATAGAAATATTAAATAATAATTAATTATGTCATTAAGAAATAGGCATACACAAATAAATAAATGAATAAAATTTCAATGTCGTTGCCGGTGTGTGGGTCTAATGCATTACCGCGTGTGGCTGCATGCAGCCACATGGAAAGCCGTGAGAGTGCCACGTGGTGCTAATATTAGCGGCCACAAGTGATGTTTGGCATCCACATTAAGGCTGACGTGGCACCGAGTGTGCATATGCGTGTATGCTGACGAGATGTTATGCCAGTGCTAACTAGGCAGTCAACCATCTAGTCAACGTGTAAGTCACACGCTGCATTGTCAGCTTTCAACAGTTATCAGACTGCCACGTTGTCTTTTTTTTTTTAGTCCGATTTTGGGGAAGGACTCAATTTTTAAAAAAAAAGGTAATATGTTTAAATGTCAAATTCCTTGACTGCACTAGTTGTGATTTTTAAAACTATTCTTTTGATTTTCTTTCAATCCAAATTTCAATTAAAAAAAAAAACTTAAAACCTTGATTTCTTCGTTTGAAATCCAAAAAAGTCATATAATATACCGATTCAAAGGGTTTTTTAAGATGAATCTAGTGGTATAGTTTTCGAACTCTTTTGAAAAATAAACAAAAATAATATCACTCAATCAAATTTCGGTAGCAGCATAATAAAACAAAAAAAATAATCATACATCATTATATTACAAAAACAGTTAATTACTATTAATTAACATACTTGCATTCATTAACATCTATCATAATAATCAATGCACTAATACTAATATTAATTTACAAGATAAATATCATATATAATTAAAGAAGAAAAGATTATTTACTGTCATGTAGTATTGTTGATGATGTGCATTCACGTGATTAGATCCAAGTCACACTATTTAGGAAATGGACTTATAAACCACTGTTTAAGAACGACCACTAATTAACTTAAAGATTTTGCATTGTATTTTTCTAGAGAAAATTTTTTGCGATCGAGCATCTTTTTTTTATATTCTAAAACAACTTATCTTTTTATGATTCACGTATAAGAAAAACCGATTAATTTAGTGGAAGTTAAGTATTTCCAATCATACCTACTTTGTCCACCCAATGAGGACATGAAGTAAGATAGGCTGGACCATTGGTGTGGCCCATTCAATTAAAACAAATTCAACAAAGGTCAACATGTCTAGTACGTTTAATAAATGGGTGGGTTTGGATTAAGCTATATGGGTCAACCTGTCAACTCATTTAAGGTTTTTTTTTTTTTTTATAAGGCCGTTTGGATCCTTAAAAGATAAAATTAAGAGATAATAATTTAAACAGGGCTCTTAAGAGGCCTCTTAACTTTTAAGAACATGGTCTCTTAACAATTAGTTTATTAGCTGACCCAATTCTACTAACATCTCTTAATACCTCCTAACATATTGCAAAAGACTCAATAGCCCGCACAATCTCCAACCCCTATTAATTATTAGCTAGCTAGTTAGTAATTAATATGGATAGGTTGGTCATTAGACACTATCTGCTAATTAGCTACTAATGGATCCACACACCCTCTATTAATTATTAGCTAGTTAATTGTTAGTAGCTCTTAAAAATTTGTCAGTTAATTATTAACTTTTAAAAGATCCAAATACCCCCTAATATTATTCTTTATTAATTTAATATTATATGCATCCTAATTAAATTTAATAGTAAATAAATTACATATATTAAAACTTTTAATTATATTTATATTTTTTATAATGTAAAAATTTAATAATTAAAAATTATATTTAATTTTTTAAAATAAATAGATTAAATGGGTCAATTCACAAACTCATCTAATTAAACAGATTAAGTGTGGGTTTAGTTTTTCCAAATAGTTTAATAAATAAGTGGCAAATCAACCTATTTATTAAATAGGCCGAGTTCGAATTGGATTAATACAATACACCGACCCGAATTGCCACCTATAATTGACACTCGTCTCATTCAAAACTCATTTTAAAATAAATGGATATTTCCATTTTACCACCTAACGTTTGCACTATTAGTAATAAAAACCTTCATTATTTCACTTTTAAAAAAAGGCATAAGGGCCTGAGAAGCCCCCAAACTTGACCTTAACTTTCAATGTAGCCCCTCAACTTTGCGTTGGGTCAAATAAGCCCCTCAACTATGATTTTAAGGGTCAAACAAGCCCCTGAATTCACTTCCCCAATCGGATCCAAGCGCGTGTTATACAATCTCGGTCCAAGTCTGATATATTAAACCTGTTGGATTGCCACGTCAGAGCTTTGACAAACGGTGTTAGGTTACCGTCAATTTCAATTTCTGAAGTTCAAACACACCATTAAACTTATTCAGATTTGTTTCATCGACACCTTCTCACATATTCTCTATCGAACAATCGGCTGGATTTCGACAGGATTTGACCGATTGACGGCGTCGGCTTCACAATCTCTGACAACAGATATCTGGATTTCGGCTTTCCCGTAGTAATCTCTGTAATTTGGGTTGTTCATCGCTTTAGTTAGGTTAGGTCACCGGTTCGTCACTTTACTGTCATCGAAGGTACGTTAGCTTCATATGTTATGTAATTTTGTTGGTGTTATGTTGAAAAATTGTGTGCTTTTACAATCTATTAGATACTTCCTTGTTAGGTAAGGTAACAAATATACGTTTCTACAGGTTAGAAGGCGAACAATGTGCATAAAATTGATGAACAATGTGCAAATAATGTGAAAACCTAATCCCCAAATCATTTTAAACAAACGGGAAACGGACGTTAAATGTCCAGGTGTGCATAAAAATAGATCAAACGCGCTCTGAAAATACAATTTGTCATCTCAGCCTCCACGTCAGCTTCAGGGGCTCGTTTGACCCTTAAAATCATAGTTGAGGGGCTTACTTGACCCAACGCAAAGTTGATGGGCTATATTGAAAGTTAATGCCAAGTTTGTGAGCTTCTCGGGCCCTTATGCAGCAACAAAAAAAAAAACACCACTTTTTAGAATATTCCAATCATTTTACCGTTCATCCGTTAGTGGAGAAATAGTAATCAAAAGTACTTCGGTAATTTGTTTTAAAAAGTATTTTTTAAAAAAATAATTTTAAAATTAAAATATATATTTAAAAAATTAAAAATTATGAAAATACCCCTATTTACTGTTAATTTACTACTGATAATTGACAGATAAACAGTAAAATTAAAAAAATTAAAAAAAATTTAAAAAGCAATTTCTTTTTTTTTTAGTAAAAATAAAACAATAGAAATTTTTGGTAATATTATAAATCTATTCTAAAATAAATTTGCGAATCCGCACACAAGCACAATCAGAAGTTCGCAACTTTATGGAGTTAATATAATATTTTTAAACGAATCAGTGACGCTGTTTGATGCAAAGATATAAGATAGTAATGTAATAGGAATATGGCATCATCAAATAGCTTTGAAACAAAGTGTTCCAACATACAAGGGGATTGGGATTCTCATTTGTGACCTGTAAGTATGGCATCTTTCTCCTATCTAAAGTGATTGATTGCTATTTTATTAGTCACCTCGTAATGGTCATTCCTTTTAATCGTGGTAGGACTACTTATAGATTATAAAAGGATCCCGTTTAACTTTTTAAAATTTATGAATTCTTCTTCAAAAAAATTTCACAGTAGACTACTGATACAAAATTGCAATACAATAAAAAAAAAAAAAAAAAAAAAATTGAATTTGTTTTTCAAATTTGTGTGTCCTATATTAAATTTTAATAAATTCGACGAATAATAATTAATATATATTTTAAATAAATTTATTTTTATCATATTATTTAAAAAAATTAGTTTTACGTGATTTTCAAATTTCATCCATTTAAAGTTTAATGGAATATGGTTAATGATAGTTGTAAAAATTCGTTCAGTGAATTTTTTTTTTTCGTCAAACCGTGAAAACCTATCTTTTAAGACAATAGACCTTTTTTTTAGTGGTTTGTGAATGAATTTTTAGTCTGTAATGATTTCTATTTATAAAATTTATAAGGAGAAAATATCTAATTTGATTTTTTTTATTTTTAATAGATTTTTTATTTAAATGATTAAAAAATATTATTTTTATTATTATTTAATCATTAATAACTTAAATTTTATTATGGACAACTGGCCCATGTGGACTTCAAATTACATGAGGGCTACTTGTGATTTCGCACCTCTTCCTATCAAGCAAGAGTGTCAAATTTGACCCGGTGTCATATTTGGTCTTAGGTCTCCATTTAGTCTTTATTTTGAGGCAAAGCCTTCACTTCGACTCTAAGGCCTCATTTTGGCCTGAGCTGTCATTTCGAGCATACATCTCCATTTAGACCTCAAAGTCTTCAATTCGGCCCTAAACTCTTACTTCAATCCTAAGCATTCATTTCAGGCATACGACTTCTTTTCAGTCTTAAGCCCTCATTTCATTCCTAAGACATCATTTCAAACATACACCTTCGTTTCAGCCCCAAAATATTCATTTCGCCCCTAAGCCCTCATGTTAGGCATGCGCCTGCATTTCGACCTCAAAGCTTTCATTTCGGGCATACGTCTTCATTTCGACTCAAAGCCCTCATTTCAGCAATAAGCCTTCATTTCGACCCCAAAATCTTCATTTTGACCCTAATTACTTGGATTTAGTAATTGTGCCATTCTGAAGGTATTTTAGTTGAAGTCTTCTAATATCAAGCAGAGTTGGTGTTGAAATAACTTGAATCTAAATCTGTTTCTAATTAGGTTTTTTATTTTTGTTTCTAATTAGGTTTTCTGTTTTGGTCTCTAATTAGGTTTTCCATTTCTGTACCTAATTAGGATATCTGTTTTCTGTTCCCTAATTAGATTTTCTGTTTTTGTCTCATTTAGGATTTCTGTTTCTATCTCTAATTAGGTTTTCTGTTGGAGTACTATAAATACACTCCTATATTTGTAACCTAAGACATAGAGAAAATACATCTGAAAAGAGGGAGTCTGTTATTGTAATCTGTTTCCTTCTAATAAAATTTGGTTTCTCTGTCAGGTGGAGGTAGCTAACACATTGTAAGTAAACCACGTAAATCTGGTGTATCTTTTATTTTGTTGTTATATCACAATCTTCTGCACATCCGTTATAACAAACTAGTATCAGAGTAAGGTTAATCAAGGTTTGTAATCTGGTGAGAAAGATGTCTGCCTTAAACGTGAAAATTGACAAATTCACGGGAAGGAATAGTTTTAGCTTATGGCAAATTAAGATGCGAGCCTTGTTAAAACAACAAAGTGTATGGGCGCCATTATTGAAGGATAAAAAGGGAATGATTTCTAATGACACTAAGATGGCTACTCTGGAGGAGAAGGCACATTCAACTATCATGTTGTGTCTTGCAGATGATGTCATCACTGAGGTTGCAGATCAAGAATCTGCTGCTGGTCTGTGGTTAAAATTGGAAAGTCTATACATGACAAAGTCTTTAACCAACAAGTTGCTTTTGAAACAACGTCTGTTCAATCTACGAATGTAGGAAGGTACGCAACTCAGAGATCACTTAGACAAAACGAATACGATTCTATTAGGTCTGCGTAACATTAACATCAAGATTGAAGATGAGGATGCTGCCTTAATTCTGTTAGTATCTTTACCACTATATTATGAAAATTTTGTGCAATCTTTTATTGTTGGGAAAGATATTGTTTCTCTGGAAGAAGTTAGATCATCTCTTCATACTAGAGAGTTGCGCCATAAGGCAACTGCTATAGATATAAATAATCAGGTTGTCGGATTAGTAGCCAGAGTTAGCAAAGGATATGGAAATTCGGAAAAGAAGAAATCCAGGAAGGGTCATAAGCCAGATGATGTTTGTAACTACTGTAAGGAAAAAGGACATTGGAAATATGATTGTCCGAAGAAGAAGCAACAAGGACAAAAATCAGATTTTGTTATTGTAGCAGAAGTTGACACCAATTCTGAAGAGGAGTTAGCTCTAGTTGTTGATGAACATTCTCATAATACTAATGTATGGGTTTTAGATACAGGAGCCTCTTATCACATATGTCTGAAGAGAGAGTAGTTTACAACCTATGAGCAAATAGAAGGAGGTAATGTTTCCATGGCCAACAGTTTCATTTGCAAGATTGTAGGGATAGGCTCTATTCAGATTCGGACACATGATGGTAAATTTTGTACGTTGGACAATGTCGGGTATGTTCCACACATGACGAAAAATCTGATATCATTGAGTTTGCTAGACAACGAAGGGTTCAGTTTTAAAAGTGAAGGTGGAGTTTTATATATCTGCAAGGGTTCTAATGTGATAATGAAAGGTGTCAAGCAGGGTACTTTGTATTTTTTACAAGGTTCGACAGTTTCAGGTTCTGCTGTTGCATCATCAGAGGTTCACGAGGATGATATGACCAAGTTGTGGCATATGAGACTTGGTCATATGAGTGAAAAGGGGATGCAGATTCTATCAAAAGAGGAATTCTTGGTGGTCACAAGACTAAGAGTCTTGAATTTTGTGAACATTTTGTGTTTGGGAAACTACATCGCAGCAAGTTTCCTATGTCTGTAAAAAGAACCTTCCGATATCTAAAAGGAGATGTTGACAATCGAAGATCAGTGACTGGTTATGTTTTCACTCTTGGTGATTCTATTGTTAGTTGGAAGGTTACTCTGCAACCGACGATGACTCTATCTACTACAGAAGCAGAGTACATGACACTAACAGAAGCAGTTAAAGAGAGAATCTGGTTGAAGGGATTAATTAATGATTTGGGTCTACATCATGATTAGGCTATAATGTATTATGATAGTTTGAGCGCAATATGTTTAGTAAAGGATCGAGTTCATCCTGGGAGGAGTAGACATATCGATGTTTAGTACTATTTTCTGAAAATTGAGAAGAGAATCAGGGTGAAGAAACTGGATCCCGCTGATAATCCGGCTGATATGCTCACCAAGTCAGTTCCGCACGGCAAGCTCCAACATTGTTTGGACTTGCTAAACATCTCAAGTTGTTAATTTACTTCTTAAGGCAAATCTGGGACAGAGGAACATCCGTTACATCTGTTAATTGTCAGAAGACAAATCTGGGACAGAGGAATATTTGTTACATCTGATAATTGTCAGAAGATTCAAGTGAATGTGAATATTTGTTGAAATAACTTGAATCTGAATCTGTTTCTAATTAGGTTTTCTGTTTTTGTTCCTAATTAGGTTTTCTGTTTCTGTCTCTAATTAGGTTTTCCATTTCTGTACCTAATTAGAATATCTGTTTTCTATTCCCTAATTAGGTTTTCCGTTTCTGTACCTAATTAGGATATCTGTTTACTATTCCCTAATTAGGTTTTATGTTTCTGTCTCTAATTAGGATTTCCGTTTCTGTCTCTAATTAGGTTTTCTGTTGGAGTACTATAAATACACTCCTATATTCGTAACCTAAGACATAGAGAAAATACATCTGAAAAGAGGGAGTCTGTTATTGTAATCTGTTTCCTTCTAATAAAATCTGGTTTCTCTGTCGGGTGGAGGTAGCTAACACATTGTTAGTGAACCACGTAAATCTGGTGTATCTTTTATTTTGCTGTTATATCACTATCTTTCGCACCTCCGTTATATCAGTTGGTCTGAGATTTGATCTTAAAACTCTTCAGTCGAAAGTTTAATACAAAGTTTAATACCCAAAGTCTCAGCTCCTTTTGCAAGACTGTTCATTTAAGGACCGTGCGCCTTGAGAAGAGCCTCCCAATGTGTGGGCCTCAAATCTTTAGTCCATTTTAATTTAGACCACTATGTATAATCCATATTGTAAATCCGTCATATTTTCCAAACTCTAAATATAATCTGAAGATAAGAAAAATTAAAAAAAATAATAATAAGATAATCATTCTTGTAAAAAAAAAACTATTTTAATTAATTTATATTTTTGAAATATTTTTTATTTAATTTCATCTTTAGAAATACCATACATATTATCATTACTTTAAGCATCACATACAAATTTAAAATAAAAATAATAAATAATACTACTAAAGATGAAATGATTTTTTCTATCACACACTATTAAAATAATAAAGAAAAGTTCTGCATCTTTTTTCCTTTTTTATTCGTTTAAAAATAATAATAACAATTATGGTAGCCCTATTAGTAATTATTTAACCTAATATATTCTTGTTCAAAGCAGAATTATTCTATATATATTCAAATCATCATCGTCATCGATTCATTAATATAAATTAAAAAAAAAAAAAATCATATATTATACCAAAATCTAAAATAATTGAGCATAATCTCACAAATTACTTATTTTATTTAAAGAAAAAAAAAAGTTATAAATCATGCCAATCTAAAAAATTAAATGAGCATAATCTGAGAGAAACCTGACCTGATTAGCCAGCCCATAGCAAACTATTGATGGAAAGGAAATCAACATTAATAATCAGAATCAGGTCAGATTCGCAAATCTAACGGCTCACATCGTCTCCAAAGCCTATAAAATGCTCCTCTTCGCATCAACTAAACAAAAATAAAATATTTCTTCACTTCTTTTATTTTTTTTAAATTATGGAGTTTGAGATCTGCAAATGGAGCTCTCTGAACGACAACTCTGAAGGGTAAATATGGTAAATCACATCTGCTAACTCATGAATACCCATGTATATGTCTCTGCAAAATTGATTGTACATATTAAGGGTTTGCATGATTTTGGAGATGGGATCACCGTTTTCTTTTTAGTATTGTTGTGAAGGGAGCTCTAATTTCCTTTCAAAATTTTGTAATATAATATTAACTCCATTGATTTTAAAATAATTATTATTATTTTTTATTGGAATAGAGAAATTGATATTCCCCTAGTGTTTGTTTTCCTATTTAAATAATAAACATAATTTGCCCAATTTTATGTACATAAAATATAATTATGTATATGAATTAATTATTTTAGTTAGTTAATATATGAATACAAACAAAGTAGAAAATAATAGTAATTTTCTTTTATTTAAAGCAGATTAAATTTATTTTATGATTTAATAATTATGAGGTTATTTATATAGAGTTAAATTATTTTTTTAATAAATATGTTTATATTTTGATTTTATTTGTATAAATTTACTCATGTAACTTTTTTACTCTATAATTCAAATTGTGAAAATAAGTAAAATTAGAATTTATCAACTTTTTTTCTTAATTTTAGACCAATTCTAAATTTTTTACACTTTTAAACCTTTTTATAAAAAAAATTGCAAAACTAAACGTTTTAAAAAAAAATTACAGAAAATGAGTTTCCCGGTATGTACTACCGGGAAGCAGTCAAAATTGAATCAGCTTCACGGTGTGTAATACCAGAAAGCTGAAATTCGCTTCCGTATGTTACACACCTGGAAGCAGACAAAATTCAAGCCTGCTTCCCGGTGTGTAGTACCGGGAAGCTAAAATTTGCTTCCCGGTATTACACACCGGGAAGCATGCTTCAATTTTGCCTACTTCCAGGTGTTATACACCAGGAAACTACTGGATATATTTTTTTCTAGTATTGAAAGGTAAAATGGTCATTTTGGTCTATTTTTTGAAAAAAATATTTCAAAAAGTTTAGTTTTGTAAAAATTTTAATGTTGGTCTAAAAGTATAATTTTTTTTTAAATAAAAAAGTCTAAAAGTGCAAACCACCCATTCAAATTTTATTTCATCTATAATTTTTTTATAAGTATGTTGTAAAATATATAATACAATTCAGAAACGTTTAACATGAACTCAATTTTAAATAAAATAATTACGGGTTTTGAATTAAAATTTCTTTTATACATAATATATTGTAATTAGTTGATAAGAGAATCTCCAATATCCTCGATTGATTGGCATAGTAATATGCACATTCAAAATTAGCTTCGATGGTAATATTAAAATAATAAAAGTTGTGATAGAGCTTCTATTTTTTAGATTCCATATGACAATATGAATGATATTTTTAAATTTCAATATTGTAATTATTTTATTTCATTTAGATTAGGAAATTATAAATTGAAAAGAAAATTCAAGTTCAAATTTAATTAGTTATAAATGAGACAAACTCCCATAAATAAAGTGTTTTTCAACTTTTTCTTCTAAAAATATAATTATTTTTGACACATCATCCAAAACCTTATAATGTTAGGTATACTTCACTTCATTAAAACAAAATCTAAATTATAAAGAATGTGAAAAGATTTTACCCGTATTGATTAAATAAAAACTTGGTAACTAATTTATATAGTTATACCCTATTTATCATCTTTCAAAAATATACAACTGCACCTGAAAAATATACAAACTTGAATTATACATCGCAATATACACACGCATAGCCAAGATGCTTATTAGGCGACATTAATATTTCGGTGATAAGTAAAGTATTAATTAGTGTTGTGAAAATTATCTGATTTTGCTCTTCACATAACTTATAAGGCTTTTTAATTTTAGAAAGATATTTGTTGATATGATATTATTGTTAAGGACCGTGTTTACAAACCATATTAAAAATCTATTATATTAAATGAAAATTCTAAAAGATGGATTTTTAAAGTTCAAAATATAATTATAGGCCTGTTTTTGAAAAATATACAAAAACAAACTTTTAAAAGTTTAATTTTCATTTCATAGACTAAATTTTCCAAAATACCTCTAAATTTTTACAATTCACAGATTATGTGAATTACGCTCACAGTCTGTGAATGGCCTATGGAGTGAAAATCAAATTTTAGTTTTGCAAACTTTTCAAAGGTGGTCTATAATTATATAGTAAACTTTTTATGGCCTAAAAAAATTCCCTTATATTAATATTATTATAGTTTTATTCATCATAATATATTATATTATATTATATTTAGAATATGGGGCACTCAAATACAGTCAAACCCCTCTATAACGGCATCGTTTGTCTGACAATTTTTTGGCTGTTATAATGAATGGTTGTTATTCGCATATAACGGCCATATGCAGGTCATAGATCTCACTTGACTGTTATCAATTTATAGTATTTTAAAAAATAATAATAATAAACACTAAATAAAATAGGCATAATTTAGAACATTTTTAAAGTTAATTTTATTCAAATATGTTGTTAATAAAAGTCTATGATTGTAACTTGTTTGGAAAATTCCAATCTCTTGTAATATAACGCTTGAATTAACAAAATTTTGGTCCAAGTTTTCAATAAGAGGTAGTCAATTGGCTCCCTTTGAAGACAATCCAATGCGAATAGACCATACAGAATATCTTTTGTTAGATGAGAGACTCCCTCATAGACTAGCGCTTGCAGATGATTTAAATTTTAATGTTTCGAATTATTTTCATGGATTATTTATAATTATGAAGTCTTTTAAACTCAATCATATTCATTATCATTGCTTATGCAATTTTTTCTTTGAAGTTTTAGATATTAAATATATAAAAAGTTCTTTTATTTATTAAAGTTAATTACAATAAATATTTAAATTTTTAATTTTTATATAATTTCATTAGAAAAATAATGTATTATATTTGTGTAGGCCACTACAAAGGATGAGTTTTATACATAGTTTTTTTCAAATTACAGCTATTGTTTTTATAAGCAAATTGTTGTTATAGAGGATTAAAATAATATTGAAAAAATCAGTTCATGAGAATGGTAGTTATAGAGGAGTTTGACTGTAACTCCAACATAACATAATATTAATTTATTTTTATTTTTTAAAAAAATATTATCGTAAGTATGTAATTTTACTCGGAATGAACCATAAATTGCAAGCTTACATTATGTAAGCTTGCAAGCAATTTATGGTTCATTTACATACAATTATATAAGGAAAAAAATAAAATTAATTATTAGAATAAAATTTTTTAATAAATTATTATTTAATCATGAATTATTTTCCATCACATTTTGTCACACATTAATAATCCTTCCTTAATACAATAATTTTTGTCGTCTTCGTGGTTTTTACAATCCTTTACTAAGGTTGATTCCGAGCGTGGCTGATTCTTTGTTGCATCTAATTGTGATATTTTTCTACATATTGCCCAAAAAAAAATTATGCTTTGTTTTATTGTTGATCCTTTGCATGGTTTGGTTTCCGTTCACTTAAGAGCAGCAAAGATGGGTATAAAATTCAAAGTAGATAATTCAAGCCAACATAAAATTTGAAAAATAGTAATTATAATAATTATAATAATAATAATAATAATAATAATAATAATAATAATAATCAAATAATAAAAATAAGAATAAAATAAAAACTCGTCTTAAGAATCAGGCTAGGTTACATTACATAGATAGTGGAAGAAGTTGCTACAGTAGGCCTTTTAACATCCAAACGGCCCAAATACAGAATAAAACCCCACCTAAAATCCACAAATATGAAACACATATTGCAAAAACAAAATATAAAAATCTTAACTAATGAAATATTTGATTGGTAGAAAACATAATAAATACGGAAAAATGAAAAAACGAAAAATAAATAATAATGAAATATAAAAAAGATATACGGTTTGAAAAAAAAACCTTAAATTATTTTATTTCGTAAATATTTAATAATATTTACTTAAAATGATAAATAAAAATATAATTTAAGATTAATTGTTTGGTAATTAGTTGGTGATGAATTATAATAACGATAATTTGACATACTTTTATTAGTAGATTGATTGTATAATATTTGATAATTATCTATTCACTATCAGCATAACACAATATAAAATAATTAATTATTTAATTAAATATTTAATAGTGTAAATATTAACCAAAAATATTATATTAATTAAAATAAAATTAAGTAAAAGTTTTCTGACAAATTTCAATATTTTTTAATTTTTTTTCTTCATGTATGCATGTTTGTAATTCAATTGATTGGGTGGATTTTAATACAAAATAATAAACAACTTCAAAATTCAGTTCAACTTCTTCTTTTTTTTTTCTTTTTTTTATTATGAAAAGTTCAATTATCATTTGGAAGATTTTAATTTTTTTTTATCCACTATTTGTTTTGAACATCTAGAATCCACCAGGTGTCTAGACCCAATTCTTATATTTAATGACAAATGTAATGTATATGTGATAACTCCTCTAACTCCTGATTCTTTAAGTGTGTGTGTAAGGAATTGTAGTGGGTGTTAAAATAAATTAAAAATCCACCACTTACACGAACTCTATCAATTTCTTTTTTATTAATATCATCTTTTCTATGTTTGATTACAATCATGGACAATACTACTATTCAGCGAAGTTTTCTACGTATGTGATTCATTGGATTCAATTATTTCATTTTATTATTTTCTCCTTCTGCCCATACTTTGTTTTATTTTTTTATAACACAGTATCAGCCTAAGAATAAGAATACTCTCTGATTGTCACTTAATTAGATCTTACAAATCAGAAAGTGTTCGGTGAATGTAGTTTTGGTTATAAAAAAATAATAAATTTAAAAATTTAAAAATTATAATTATTCACCTAAAGTGAATAATTGAATTATGAAAATAAGAAAATTTAAAAAAGTATTCTTATCTTACAGAAAATGAATCACTTCAAATTTGCACCATTGTTGGTGTCTAGAGCAAATTATATGTGATGGTTGAGTGATTGTGGAACAGGATTGAAATTCAAAAATCTATATAAAACTCTGGATAAGGAAAATGAAACAAGTGAGCAACAGAAAAACCAAGCTTTGATTATAATCCGAACTCACTAAGCGATGACTTGCAAAATAAGTACATGACTATCACTAATCCTGCAGATCTGTGGCAGGTATTGAATTCCAGATCTAATTGCCAAATAGAGATCATCCTGCCTGAAGCACAAGATGAATGGAACAATTTGAGATTCCAAGATTTTAAAAGCGTGAGTAAATATAACTCTGCGATGTATCTTATTGTGAACAAACTGAAAATGTGTGGGGAAACAAAAACTTATCATGAAATGTTAGAGAAAATACTTACCACTTTCCATCCTTCCTATACGGTTTTACAACAATAGTATCGGGAAAGAAAATTCTAGAAATATGATGATTTGATTACAATTTTGGATATTGTTGCAAAACATAACCAGTTGTTGTTAAAAAATACTAAAAGACGTCCTGTTGATACCCAAGTATTCCCAGAAGTGAATGCACATTATAATGAAAGTTCAGGCCGTGGATGTGGTCGTGGTTGTAGTTCTGGGCGTAGGAATGATTATGGAAATGGACGTGGGAATGATCGTGGAAATTACCGAGGGTCTAGAAGTGGCCTAGGTTCTGGAAATGATCAGGGGCGAGGTCATAATTTCAATACAAATTATGAACATCCATATAATAATCTGAATACTCCTCAAAGTGGAATGTTTACAATGCGAGTTCCAGCAAAGGGAAAGAAATTTAGGAACCACAAAGTTCAATTGTGGTCCCTATTATAGATGTGGTTCCCCCACTTGTTATTCAATGACTTGTCGCGCCCCCAAACATGTAGTTGAAGCTTATCAGAAGCTGAGACGTGATGTTTTTAGAGATGGTGAAACTAATCCTGTCGACATATCAAATCTGGAAACTACTGAATTTCTTTGAAGATCCTGATGGAAGGATAAATCACCTGTTTGGAGATGGAAACATTAATTACAAGTGAATGTATTTACTTATTTTGAAATGTACATAGAATGGAATGTAATTTTGGTTTTTTATTGTAAATATTTGTGAATACTTATGAATATATCTAACATTTGCATTTAATTGATGTTATGTTTTCATTTTATTAAAGGTTATGGATCAAGAATTAATTATATCTAGAGATATATGTTTAGCCGATAGACCGACAACTTATACCATTTTGAGAGAACCAAAATATTTTCTGGAACTAATACCAATTCAAGTTAAAGTAAATACCATATCAGGTCCAGTATATCTGATAGAAGGCTCCGAAAAAAGCTTTATTTTTGTTACCAAATAACACTAAATCGAACATAGAGAATGCTTTGTATTCTTACAAGTCCAGAAGAAATTTACTCAGTTTCAGATATATAAGAATGAATGGATATCATATTGAAATAGTTGATGAAAACGGTATTGAATAATTGTGCATTATTTCGAACAGGCCACACTAGAAGCTTGTGATTGGAAAGATGCCTATTTCATCATCTGGATCATATTATACAACCACCAGGCATAGTGAAACCCATGTTATTGAGAACCAGAAGTTCTCAGATCTCAAAATATTCCAAATTTGGCATGATCGGTTTGGGCATCCGGGATCAACAATGATGCGTAGAATAATTGTGAATTCAAGAATCCACTAAGAAATTATAAAATCCTCTTGAATAAATAGGGAGTTATGTATTCCATGTTCTCAGGGAAAATTGTTAATAAAACCATCTAATAAGTTTAGAATACCTATATTTTAGCATGTTTCATGAGCTTTATTGTAAAGAAATTCAGTTGTAAAGAAAGATAATTGAGTAAATCTCTAGTAATTCCAGACTATTTGATGAGACAGAGACTTAAATGAAAAAAGGAATAAAACTAAGTTAAAAGAAGCAAATTCATATAAGAAGAAGGACTCGGAGAGAAAACATTCAAGTTCAGTAATCTGGCAAAGATCAAAGAGTCAAAGAAATAATGCCATAAGCCTCGCTAAAGAAAAGATTGAGTTTGGCGATAGCAAGAAGTAGTTGAAGAGCATCGCCTGAAGCTAAAATATGGAATTGGCGAAGCAAGAAGTAGTGTCTATTGTCTATCGCCTCAACAAATACATTTAGACAACACTGCAATGGCAATAGGAGGAAGCCTTGCCAAAGCACCTGGTCATAAGTGTTGGCGAAAGAAGCAATCAGCCTGACGTTGACTTCTGAGCAGGCAAAATACTTGGTGAATATTTCTTGTATCACCTAGTATTAGGAGAAGGAACTAGCAATTGGTCCTGTCGTTATATTAGTTTCTCCATTTTATGTTTCTTTGTCTCTTAAATTTTATAAAATTGCCACTGGGTTCAAACTCTGTAAATATGTGCCTAGTTAATGCAATTAGGGTCTTTGATAAGTTGAAATTTGTGAGTCTTAGACCTATCAACGACACTTTCAATTTAGTATACATTCTTTTAATTCTAGTTCTTTATTTGAGTTAATTTCTGAGATTTAGTAGAGGTTTAAGAAGAAAAAGCTGTGACAGAGCTTATCTTCCTTCTTCTTCGGTAAGTTCTTCATTAAATTTCATAACTATGGTGAAATTGAGTTTAATCGTTCAATCAAATCTAGTTATGAGTAGCTAAATACTCATGGTGATCTGTTGAGGTCAATTATTGTTGCTTGAATTGTATGTTTAATTCTAGTTCATTCATGTTTCAATTCACTGAATTTTTTATGAGCTTATTGCATTATAAGGATAAGGGTTAAGCAATAATGTTATGACATCTTTTCTAGACTAAAGATGGCATTTAGGCGTCATTTCTAATAATAGAGGATTGAAATGTTGATCTAGAGATAGACAGTATCATATTCATTTTTCTACGGAATAAAACTTCATCAGTTAGCAATTCTGTAGCATAGAGATATATGCAGATTGTTAGCAAGGATAAGTTGAGTCAACTCGAGAGATCTTGGATTGATCAATTATGATGATCTAGGATGATGTTTTGAAATCTTAAGTAGGCAATTGAGATTAACAAATCAACCTGAACTTATATTGAATCAATTATTTACTAAGTATTGGTTTTCACTGAACTATCAATAATATCTGAGATTTTATGATTCATTACAATTCTTCAATCTTGATGATTCTTTCAACAATTCATCATGAATTTTGATCAATTCTTTTCTTCCAAAACATGCAATCCTCGTGGAGACGATATCTTAAATACTACAATTAGATGTTGATTCGAGAAGTGTACCAAATTTCTCCATCACCTTCATTTACTAAAACAGGATTTGAATCTCTAACATTTTTATAGAGAATGCAAGAAGATATATGTGGGCCTATTCATCCACCTAGTGGACCATTTTGTTATTTTATGGTTTTGATATACGCATTCGCAATATGGCCCCATGTATGCTTTTTATCAACTAGAAATGTTGTTCTTGCTAAATTATTAGCACAGATTACTCGATTACAAACTCATTTTCCAGATTACCCCTATTAAGAGTATAAGACTTGATAATGTTGGTGAATTTACATTGAGAGCATTTAATGAACATTGTCAAGTATCTGGGATTGATATTGAACATCCAATTCCACATGTTCATACCCAAAATGGATTAGCTGAATCGTTGATTAAGTGTCTTCAGATAATTACGCGAACTATATTAATGCGCTCGAAATTACCAGTAATTGTTTGCGAACATGCTATATTGCATGCTGGTGCACTGATTTGTATTCGCCAAACAGCTTTTAACCAATATTCCCCATTATAGTTAGTATTTGGGCATCCTTCTAAGATCTCGCATTTGTGAACATTTGGGTGTGTTGTATATGTACCCATTTTTACTACAACTCAAAGAATAAAAATGAGACTCCAGAGACATTTAGGAATATATTTGGGCTTTGATTCTCCATCAATTATTAGATATAAATAACCATTGATAGGAGATTTGTTTACAACTAGATTTGCTGACTGTCAATTTGATGAAAGTAATTTTCCATCACTTGAAAAAGAAAAGATTTCTCCAGAGGAGAAACTTGAATTAGCATGGAAAGTTCCCACTTTAGCGCATATGGATCCACGTACTCCACAATGTGAACTAGAGGTCTAAAAGATCCTACATTTACAAATGATAGCTAACCAAATGCAGATGCATTTAATGATACTTCAAAAATAACCAAATCTTATATAGAAGCTGCTGATGTACCAACAAGGGTAAATATTCCAGAGGGACAATCCCAAAAGATAATAGCAAATGAAACTTCTATGCCACGCCAGAAGCATGGAAGACCACCAGGTTCGAAAGCTACAATTCCAAGGAAAAGAAAGAAAAGTGATCTGGATCCTAAAATCACATCCAATGAAATCCTAGAAGTTGTTGATATCTCTTAAAGCAATCTTCATGAAGGAGGAAATTATAAAAAATATATATATATAATCGAAAAATAAAGAAATTTCTATAAATTTCAATCAGGAATGACAGAATAGAAATGAAATGAAAATTGACTATCTATTTTCCTACACAATGGTAATAGATATTTTATATGGTGATCATGAGTCACGCAGTGTGGAAGAATGCAGAAATAGACATGAGTGGAAAAAATGGGAAATAGCAATCCAGGCAGAGTTAAACTCTCTGAATAAACGAAAAGTTTGTAGACTCATAACGAAAACACCAGAAGATGTTAACCAGTTGGTAACAAAAGAGTTTTTGTTCAGAAATGAAATGAAAGAAATGAGATTATAAGATATAAAGCATGTTTGGTTGCTCAAAGTATCCCCTAAAGACCTGGAATTGATTATGATGAAACTTACTTCCCAGTAATAGATACTATACGTTCCGGTTTTTTATCAGTCTAACCATTTTTGGGAAATTGGAAATGTGTCTTATGGATGTAATTACTGTATATCTGTATGGATGTAGTCATACAATTGTTTGTTTTTTGGAGCCCAGAACTTGAGAACTCCAAATTTAAGTGTCTTTGACTTGGGGTAGGTTATGATGGGGGACCTTCCGGAAAGATTATCCGAAAAGTATGCGAGTAAAGACAAAGCATGCTGAAAAGCGTAGTGGTGGTCTGTAGGGCTAATAGTCAGCCTTAAGACCGATCAAGTAATGATATGGAACCCTGCTACTGTGCCTTGGGTCATCCGGGGATAGGGGCCAAACGTTAAAACTCTCTGCTCGAATTGAATTCCGAATTACGGACTCAATTGGTACTTCGATGACCAATCCCAAAATTTACTCCAGAATCCTTAAGTAGAAAATACCGAACTCTTATCAAATTACCACAAAATTGTAATTTGGTAAAGGAAAATTTTACTTTAGAATGTCAGGTCTGGTACTTACCAAACCAGTACCGAATATATAACGAATTATATTTTTCGTGAACAATTTGAAAGACTCTAGAACCTAAAAATTTGAGAGTTACTAAATTGATGCCGGATTATACTCAGCACCTAGCAAAATTGTCCCTGTTTTAGATAAAACAAAACCTGCACTAACCCAACCAAAACCCCAATATTCAAGCAACATTTCAAGTGCAAATAAATCACAACAATGAAGCAAAAATGATGCCCTAAGACACCCAACAATCACAAATATCATCAATCATTAACTTAGTTCATTTGAAACTCTATATATGATTAGTTTCCCTCAATTCTACATTTATTACTAATTATTTAGTTATGAACACACCAAACTCAGGTAGGCCTTAAATATTCATTTTTAAATTCCATGATGACTAAGTAAAATATTTATGATGAGGTATAACATGCATATAACCATTATTGCACATTTATACCATTAACACAATTATTATTAAGTTACCAAATTTTAAATCATTGCCAAATATAAATAATAGACTTGAAAACAAAAAATACAATATGGACCAAAGTCCCAAGTTAGGCAAGCCCGTAATTTAATCGAAGTTACAAGTCGAGCCTCCTAACACCGCAAGAACGTTTTGGAGCCTTAGTGGATCTTCATCCTAAGCCAGATAAATTTTTAAATAAGCCACCGTCACTCCGTAATGAACAATCCTCGTCCACGTGGCTACAAGCTAACCACTATATTTTCATAAATTTAAGTACTTCTAAATTCCCTATGCATGTCATATATTCTACATAAGGGGTTAGTTTAAGTGCAATTAAATTTATTAGCCTTTTTATCAAGCAAGGAATCATTTCAATCCTTTTTCTCAATTTCAAGCCTCCCTTAGAGGGTATCAATAATTAGGCGTCAAGTTTATGCGCTTTTAATCATCTCACTAATAATCATATCATCCAATTCAATCATCAAGCACTCATTTCATCATCAATATTCATCAATACCATTCAATATAATCAAGTTCCAAGCATTTCAATACAATCTCACCATTTTCACCTGATATAGCATTTGATTACTAAGTGACCAATCAAGAAACCTAAATAAGTTCAAATTCAATTCCTTGAAGTAAAAAAATGTCAATCATCAATCAATATTTGTGAGCTTAAAACGAATTTTACAGATCTTGATTGAAGCTTTTGACAAACTAGTTTGCACCCCCTTTTTGGACTCCCTCCTCT
Organism: Cardiospermum halicacabum; assembly: GCA_031304145.1. Classification (NCBI taxonomy): domain Eukaryota; kingdom Viridiplantae; phylum Streptophyta; class Magnoliopsida; order Sapindales; family Sapindaceae; genus Cardiospermum; species Cardiospermum halicacabum. The sequence continues at coordinate 3,717,762 of CM062399.1, read as the reverse complement.
TGATGGCGGCCTAAACCATTCAACAGTTGGAATATCATCAAAACAAGTTCAAAAACTATAGCAATATCAAGAACAAGTCATTTCAACATCAATAATAAAAAATCAAGAGCATAAAAGTGATGGTTTCATGGCAATTACAATCTAGAGCCTATTGGAAGCTCAACACCTACTTAGATGACTCAAAAACAACTAATTAACATTTAAATTCAAGACCCGCACCTTTTTTTTAGAAGGAGCTACTTAGATGACTCAAAAACAACTAATTAACATTCAAATTCAAGACTCACACCTTTTTTTTAATGGAGAAAAATAGAGAGAGAAAAGTTACCTTGCAAAATGGAGCTTTTAAACACAAGAAAGCACTTAAGATCCTTAAGAAAGATTGTCGGAGCTTTAAAGATAGTGGTTGGTGGTTATTCACTGCAACAAATTTAAGATTTTATATCTGAAATTAATACCTTATACTTTAAATTAGATATAAAAAATAATATTTATACCTGATATTTTAGGATAGGGTATAAATGTTATAAAATTTCAAACCTAACACTTAAAGTTAGGTATAAAAATATTATAAATACCTTACAACTTTAAATTAGGTATAAATTTTTCAAAATTTCATACCTATCAATTTGAATTAGGTATAAAAAATTTATTTATACTTAATATTTTATTTAGATATAATTTTTATAAAATCGTATACTTGTCTCTTAAAGTTAGGTATAAAAACTTTTATTTATACCTAATTAAATGAGGTATAATTTTCATGAAATTTCATACTTACTTTTTAAGACCAGTTATGAAAAGGAAAAATGTATCTATATTTTAAAATTAAATATAAAACTAACTTAACAATAAAATTTTCAAGTTAAATATTGGAAGGTTAGAATGTAATTTTAAAACTTAGCAGCAAAATAATTTCAAAAACAATCATATTTTTACAAAATTGAAATGACTCTCAGCGTAATTCTCTCATCTCGCCCTCCTTTATATCAATTCCAATCAATTTCATCGTCCGATCACAAAGATGTCAATCAATGCTCTCGTCTGATTCCTCCATGATCTAAGTTGTTGATCTGTTCCTCCAGGAGCTTTTGAGAGTTAGGGTTTACGGTATGTGAATCAATTAGATTTGCTAGTTAATCTAAATTGCTTTTTCTCTGATGATTTTAATGTATTCTTCTCTATTGATTAGATATTTGGCTCCTCCATGAGCTAAGCTATTGAGAGTTGTTTTGCTCGGCGAGTTTGGCATAACACGCCGATTTAAGTGGGGTTAATGGTGAAGTTTGAATATATGAAAATGTGATTTTGCTAATTTCATCCAAGAAAATGTTTGTTTATATAGATAATTATTATCAAAATTCTAATAATGTTCTTGTTTGAATCGCCAATTTTAAGTGATGTTAAAGTTGAAGATGCACTTATAGGATGAGATTATGATGCTTGTTCTACTTTTTTATATTACTTGTTCCTATTAAAATGAGAAGTTTATGCAAAGTAATGTATGATTTTTCTCGTTATCTATACTTATTAACTATTCTTGAGAAATTTTTTCTCTACAGACCTATGATCAGACATTTACTAATTAGTTGTGCAGAAATCTTGTCTCTGCAGATGAGATTCAACTTACATCTAAGGCATGTCTACTTTTAATGTTTAATTATGTGTTGCAGTGGATATTTATATTTTGGTGCAACATTTTTCCTTTATAAACTGGTTGCATTAGATTTTAGTTCATTGATTAAATGTTATAATGAAACAGATTATTTTTAACTTTTACTTGATACTGATTTATTACTAGTATTATTTTATTTATAGAAATTATTATGGCGAGGAGTTGTTGAAGAACTTCTAAGGTTTATATGTGGTTCTACAAGTGCAAAGGTAATTGTATTTTTTTAATATTTAATTATTATTTTTTTGTATTGATGGTTGCAGAGGTTGAGTTTATACCTTTTGTTACTCTCATAGCTTGGACCATAAGAGTGAGCACAAATGCTTTATTTAGCTAACTTCTTATGTGATAGTCTTCCTTCACATGATAAACGCATTTTATAAACTTTGTTGACTCCTAGGGCAAGTGTATCTTCTATATAGATTTGGATATTATTTGATTGTTTTATCTTTCTAAGTTTGAAGTGTCAACTGCTAGTAAACATTTTTACTAGTTTATTATGGAGAGTCTGACATGCCTTGTGAATGCAATAGAGGCAATTGTTACCTTTATTTTTGCGGGAAATTTATGCATATAACTGAAGATCATAGTGTTTATTTTTCATGTTGCATAATGTTAGCTTCTTACACATCTCTTTTTAAGAAAAAGTTAGAAGTTTGTGAATTTCTTATTTTATGGTTATAGTTTTGTACTATCAGGTTCCTTTGCATTGCTTCTTTATTTTTTTTACTTAAACTTGGGAATGTTGTTCATTGGATTATATTTTTCAACAGTTATTTTGTTTGCAAATGATTTCATTAGTGTGATTAGGTCTCAAAATTATTATGATGAACATTAGGAAAGTTTGTTTAATTGAAAGGTTCTTCAAGAAAAGAACATTCATATTTGGGAAGGTAATGCATCTAGGTTTTCCTAATTTTGTTTATTGTATATCTTAGTTGGAAAGAAAACAAATTAGGAAAGTATATTTGATGATCACAGTAAATAAAGTTATCTCATAAAGAATAAAGCATCCCATCCTTTGGGGGGGTGATCATCGTATTGGAATCTCGTCTCAATGGGGTGGTGATCATTGGATTGAGGTCATGTCCAGTGGGGGTGATGATCATTGGGGTTGGGGTCTCGCCATTAAGGAGATTTTGTATTGGGGTTGTCTCGCCATTAAGAAGATTTTGTTTAGGGGTTGTCTCACCGTAAGGAGATTTTGTTTCGGGGTTGTCTCATCGCAAGGAGATTTTGTTTAGGGGTTGTCTTGCCGCAAGGAGATTTTGTTTGGGGGTTGTCTCGCTATGGTGGTGTTGTTCATCTAAAAGAGATTTTGAGAAAAAAAAAAAAGCACTTTTGTGTGGAGAGAGAGTTGTCTGAATGACTTGTAATTCTTATTTCTCATAGTAAAGTTGTTATCTTTCCGTGGATTAGGCAATTTGTCGAACCACGTTAAATATTGTGTTTATGTTTGCCTAATTATTTTGGTTAAATTGAATTAGAAATTAAAAAGAAAATGGGATAGAACCGGAAATTTCTTAACATTAACAACTAACACTTCATTATAGTGTAAAACTGTACATATGATCAAAATAAATTTCAAAAGATTCGGTAACACTATATAAATTTAAATATTTTAAATAATAGTATATTAAATACTACTTTAATTAGCTATTTTCAAAATATTATTCAAATTGCTTGTCTAAAACTCTTAAAATAACTTTCATGACATAAATAAATAAATAATTATTATATAGATATGGATTATTATATGTATATATATTATTTGAGGATGTTGGCTACTGTTCAAATGAACAGTAGCCAAACTTCCTCTATACGTTTTCAAAGCGATACTGGCCTCATTATGTGTTTAGCCCATGAACATAAAGACAAGTTTCCAATATAAGAATATGGTTGTTTGGCGTTAATGTTGGTGTGTGATTATCAACTTTGATGTATATATTTTTGTTTTATTTGTGTCATTCTCATCTCTCATTATTAATACTTTTAAATTATAAAATTTTATTATTATTATTATTATTATTATTATTATTATTATTATTATTATTCTTTAAATAATAATAAATTAAATCGACTATCTCTTTATTAACTAACTAAAATGAATAAGTAATTTCAAATTATAAAAATTAATTACCTCTATAATACTATAGATAATAAATTAATTTTAAATTAAAATTAATAATTTTATAATAATTTTAAACAAGTTTTTGTACTATTTTAAATTAAAAATAATTATTATATTTAATAATAAAAATAATAATTATATTTAATAATAAAAATAATATATATTTTAAGATTAAATTAGAATTAAAAATTTTAATTTGAAATAAATTTATATTTAAATTTTCAAAAATAATAAGATAAATTTCTATCCAATCTAGAGTTATGTACATTTATTAATAAAGTGTATAACAAGAATTTTAACTCTTAATTTTTTTTTTAAATTTACTCATGATTATTTTTATTTTAAAATAAAAATAATAGTGGAGTAAATAAATATTTCAAATTGATGTGTCAAAGATATTACAATGTTAGTGCAGGTTTAGGGTTTTTTAAAAAAAAAATAAATTATACCAGTTTATTTTATTTTATTTTTTCATTTACCACTGTCCTCTAAAAAATGTTAAAATTTCTAATAAAATTTTTTATTTTATTTTAGTAGAGCTCTAACAAACGAGTCTCATAGTAGTGACTTCTCTACAATTGGTGGCTGAAGGGATGAGATTCGATGAAACTAAAAATTGTGAAAAAATTGATTTCTCTATATTTTTCCTCCGTCCAACCACAAATTGCCGATAGATCACCACCATTCATTCAACCGTCAATTGTCAATAGACCACCTTGAACCATTTCTTGATATCCACCTAAATGCAAATTTTATTTTTAAAAATTTTAATAATTTTCTAAATAAAAAATTGATGTGATTTTTTTTAATTCAAATATATAATAATTTTTTTTGAATTATCACCATATTTTAAAATTTTAAAATTAAATGCACCCGCATGGGTGGTGTACATCACTAGTAATATTATATTTAAAAACAATCTGAATAGTTACCATTATCATTTAATAATTACTAGCGGTGTGCCACACCACACCACTGTTGTGGTGTATTAAATTTATTATTATTTAATAATTATAAACATAAGTTATTTAATTTAAAAACATAAATTAAATATTATTATTAATTCATATTTATTGTATAGTGATACCACCGGGTTATATTTAATTTGAAAAATTATTTTTCTTTTATTGTTTTATAAATATATTTTTATATTTTTAAATTATTTTTTTAGAAAAAAAAAGATAAAATTCAATCTAACTTAAAAAAATTAAATAAAAATAGATAAGAAATATTATTATAAAATTGAAAAAATTGCATAAAAATTGAAAATATAAAATAATTAGTTTGGTTAAAGGTTAATTAATTAAATAAATTACAAATTATTTAATTAATTAAATTTAAATTGATAAAAATTGAGATATAAACATGGAAAATATTTCATCTTATCTAACATGGAAAAAGAAAAAAAAACAGAAAATTGATACTAAGGTTTAATAAAAATAAAATGATAATATTAACAATAATTGAAAACAAAAAAATAGTTATCAAAGATTATGGAAATATCAGCTGGCAAGAAGTGTGGAAAGTAAGTGTCACTATGTGGTTGGTGTTGTTGCTGTTTATATGAACAGTAACCAACATCCTCAAATAATATATATAGTATAATTACAGACTTCTACAACTATTTTCAATATTTCATAATTACAATTATTTAAATTATTATTTTAACTCTTGCCACGGAATAAACTTACCGCTAGGCCTAGTTTGTTTCCCTGGATTAGATTGGGATTGAATAGGATAGTTATAAAAGTAATGTTATGTTTGGTGTAAAAGATGATAGGATTAAAATTTATGTAAACCTATTATTTGTTTAATAGTGGGTTTTGACAAAATAATGCATTTCGGATAGCATTAAAAATAAAATATTTTGATACAAAATTTTATACTTGCATTATATTTTACGAATATATATATAAAGAAATATGATTCTAAAAGTTTATTGATTATTTCACTAAAAATAATATTGATACACATGTTGAGGTTTCATCCAAATACATTATGGACTATCTCCAGAAACTTCAAATTTGTCAGGCACATAAGAAACTACTAAATCAAATCTAACATCACTGATCAAATGCATCATTGAGAAGTAAGGCATTAAACTACACCATTTTATATCTATCTATAATCAAAAGATATTCTGAACTCTTATCCAACCAGCGAATGTTTCCTATATGATCAGGAACTAATGATCCAGAATTATGCCAAATTTCCTCATCAAAACTGCATACAAAGAACATTCAAAATCTAATGAGTCGAAATTACTGATAAACTAAGCAAATCACTACATTTGCAAAACATAATAATCCATCATTAATAATAACATAAGAAAATCCAAGAACAATGACATGAATGGTTTCTTGAGTAAGTTTTACTACTTTCTCTATTATTAAAATCATGAGAACAAAGCGAAGTTATACACATAAGAATCCATCATTAATCTAAAACGAACAAAAATATATATAAATCCACCTAAAAGCATATTTAGATTTGGGTTAAACAGCAAGAGCTTGGCCTGTAACTTCACACCAAAATATGAATTAATCTTTGAGAGAAATTTTGCATTTTTATCCAGAATGTTGACATCATAAGCTAATACAACATCTTTAAAAAATAAAAAATAAAAAATAAAAAAATTCATTGTATCTATACGAAAAACTAAAAATTTCAATTCCACATTTTGGCACTAAATTTTGTCATAACTATTTCTTAATAGCAATACTCGAGCATCAAAAGCTTAACCAAACAAGCTATAATGACACAGAAGATTTCATAAAGCAGAACAACGAAGCTATAAAAATTATCAAATTCATACATAACTCTCAATTGATGTGAATCAGTGGAATTCTCAATCCTAATTTCAACAGTTAAGGAGAGAGACAAAGCGACTGTTACCATAGACGAAGCAAGATGTAGTGTTGTCAATTGTGAAGTCCAGTCGCCCTACTTCTGCGAGAGTGAAGAAATCAAAAATCTCAAAACCTAACCTCAATAGATACAGAGGTGGAAATGAAAATCACCTGTGACAAGGATATAGGTTGCCTAGCGAATCGTTCGTGTCGCTTCTATGAGGTAGAGAGAAAGGTTGTCAACTTCTATGACAGAGAGGTAGAGAGAGGCATGTATCGCGAGGGAGAAGGGGATAGATGGTTGTGAGGTTGGATAGGTTAAAAGTAACCTCCTGTTGTAAAAATAAAATAGAATGGGCTAGAAGAAGATAGTTTAATATTAACTGGAAATAAATTCGGATCAGAAAATACCTGGTAATGTAATCTTGGATTGGATTCAGAATCTTATCAAATTAAATATCTATTAACAAATTCAAACTCAAGTACCACAGAGATGAAGCAGAGAAACAACAATTGTGTGTTGTGTATTGTTATTCATTCAGGTTATACACATACATATAGAAGATTATCAGAGCACGTGTCATACTGTATGCATATAAACATTGCATGTAAGACACCTAATATGTATAGTGGAAATCCACTTAATAATCAACATTCACAATACTCCCCCTTGGATTTCCACCATTTTAAAAATTTGACTGCCTCGTTAAAATCTTGCCAGAAAAACTCAGTGGGACAAAAACTAGACGAAGGAAAAAGAGTACAGTTGGTGAAATCCAATTACAAAAACTCCCCCTGTTAATCACACCCATAATCTAATTTACTAATTTGGAGAGCTTTCGCATTCCGATCTCGTAAACTAGCTTTTCAAATGTTGATGTCGGTAACGATTTCGTTAGTAGATCGGCGAGATTATTACAGGATCTGATTTGCTTCACATCAATTTGTCTAGTATTCTGAAGCTCAGGGGTGTAGAAGAATTTTGGGAAAATGTGCTTGATTCGATCTCCTTTGATGTAACCTCCCCGAACTTGGGCGATGCATGCAGCATTATCTTCAAAAATGACAATTGGCCCATTCACAGTTTCGGAGATACCACATGAATTCTGGATATGTTGGATCATTGATCTCAACCAAATACACTCTCGACTCGTTTCGTGTAATGCCAAAATTTCAGCATGATTCGAGGACGTGGCTACTAAAGTTTGTTTCGTAGATCTCCAGGAGATCGTAGTACCATTATACGTGAAAACATAGCCAGTTTGAGAACGTCCTTTATGCGGATCCGAAAGGTATCCAGCATCGGCATAACCAGTCAAACCCAGAAATTTATCAGAATTTGTATAAATTAATCCCAAATCTTTCGTACCCTTCAGGTAACACAAAATATGTTTGATTCCATTCCAATGACGATGTGTTGATGCAGAACTATATCTCGCTAATAAATTTACAGTAAACGAGATATCTGGTCTCGTACATTGAGCCAAATATAACAACACACTAATCGCACTCAGATATGGTACTTCAGGACCAAGTAATTGTTCGTCATCATCCTTCGGTCGGAATGGATCCTTTTTGGGATCAAGTGTACTTACAACCATGGGTGTACTCAATGGATGGGCATTATCCATATTAAAACTTTTCAGAAGCTTTTCAATGTATGCTGATTGATAAACCAATATCCCATTTGGTTTATGTTCAATTTCCAGACCAAGACAATATTTCATTTTTCCCAAATCTTTCATTTCAAACTCATTTTTCAGATATTCAGCAGTTTGTTGGATCTCTTTTGGAGTCCCAATGATATTCATATCATCCACATAAACTGCTATAATTGCAAACCCAGACCCTGATTTCTTAATGAAGATACATGGACATATCCTATTATTCTGGTATCCTTCCTTAACTAAATACTCGCTCAGGCGGTTATACCACATTCTCCCATATTGTTTCAATCCATACATGAATTTTTGTAACTTTATGGAATACAAGTTTCGAGATTTTGATCGATGAGATTCAGGTAATTTCAGTCCTTCTGGGAGCTTCATGTAAATATCAGAATCAAGTGATCCATACAGATACGCAGTAACTACATCCATTAAACACATTTCTAGTTTTTCAGCAATTGTAAGACTTAACAGAAATCGAAATGTGATTGTATCCATGACTGGGGAATACGTTTCATCGTAATCAATTCCAGGTATTTGTGAGAATCCTTTTGCAACCAAACGTGCTTTGTATCTTACAATTTCATTTCTTTCGTTTTGTTTCCGAACGAATACCCATTTGTAACCAACTGGTTGAACATCTTCAGGTGTTCGGACTACGGGTCCAAAAACTTTCCGTTTATTCAACGAATTTAATTCTGCCTGGATTGTTTCTTCTCATTTTTTTCCAGTCATGCCTATTTTTACATTCTTGGATATCACGTAGCTCATAATCATCATATGAAATATTAATTGCCACTGAATATGAAAATAAATCATCAACGATTGTTTCATTTCGATTCCAAGTCTCTTGGATGAAGTCTATGGAAATTTCTTCATTTTTTGACTCTAGTATTTCCGTATTATTTTCTCCTTCTAGGAGGCTATTTTCAGGAATCTCATCAACTTTTGGAATTTCATTTGATGTGGTTTTAGGATCCAGATCATTTTTCTTTCTTTTTCTTGGAACTGTATCTTTTGAACCAGGGGGTCTACCACGCTTCTGGCGAGGGATAGGAGTTTCATTTGCTATTGTCTTTTGAGATTGTCCTTCTGGGACAATTACCCTTGCTGGTACATTAGCAGCTTCAATATAAGACTTGGTTATTTTCGAAGTATCATTAAATGCATCAGGCATTCGATTAGCTATCATTTGTAAATGTAGGATCCTTTGAACTTCGAGTTCACATTGCGGGGTACGTGGATCCATATGCGCCAAAGTTGGAACCTTCCAGGTTAATTCGGATTTCTCTTCTGGAGAATTATTTCCTTTTCCAAGCGATGGAAAATTACTTTCATCAAAATGACAGTCAGCGAATCTAGATGTAAATAAATCTCCTGTCATTGGTTCTAAATATTTGATAATTGATGGGGAATCAAAACCCACATAAATTCCTATACGTCTCTGCAGCCCCATTTTCGTTCTTTTAGTTGGGGTAATGGGTACATATACAGCACACCCAAATATTCTCAAATGTGAGACGTTAGGAGGGTTCCCAGATACCAATTGTAATGGTGAATATTGATTATAAGCAGTTGGACGGATACGAATCAAAACTGCAGCATGCAATATAGCATGTCCCCAAACATAAACGGGTAATCTTGAGCGCATTAACAATGTTCGCGCAATTAATTGAAGGCGCTTAATTAATGATTCAGCTAATCCATTTTGGGTATGAACATGCGGAACTAGATGTTCAATATCAATCCCAGATACTTGACAGTATTCATCAAATGCTTTTGATGTAAATTCACCAGCACTATCAAGTCTTATACTCTTAATAGGGTAATCTGGAAAATGAGCTCGTAATCGAGTAATCTGTGCTAGCAATTTTGCAAAAGCAACATTACGAGTGGATAACAAGCATACATGGGACCATCTTGCAGATGCGTCTATCAATACCATAAAGTAGCGAAATGGTCCACTAGGTGGATGAATGGGTCCACATATATCTCCTTGAATTCTCTGTAAAAACGATGGAGATTCAAAACCTACTTTCGTAAACGATGGTTTCGTTATCAATTTTCCTTGGGAACATGGGATACACAGGTCCCTATCATTCAGTAGGATTTTATGATTTCTCAGTGGATGCCCTTCTGAATTCGCTATTATTCTTCGCATCATTGTGGATCCCGGATGCCCAAATGATCATGCCAAAGTTGGAATATTCTGGGATCAGAGAACTTCTAGTTCTCAATAGCATGTGTTTCAATATACCTGATAGTTGTATAATATAATCCAGATGATGAAATAGGCAGCTTTTCAATCACGAGCTTCTGGCCTGATTTATTCGAAATAAGACACAAATATTCAACACCCTTTTCATCAACTGTTTCAATATGATATCCATTCATTCTTATATCTTTGAAACTAAGCAAATTTCTTCTGGATTTGTAAGAGTATAACGCATTTTCGATTTCCAATTCAGTGCCATTTGGTAACCCAATTGAAGCTCTTCCGGAGCCTTCGATCAGATCTACTGGACCTGATATGGTATTCACGTTAACTTGAATTGGAATCAATTCCAGAAAATATTTTGTATCTCTCAAAATCGTATGTGTTGTAGCGCTATTGGCTAAACATATATCTCCAGGTATAACTAAATCTTGATTCAAACCCATAACCTTTAATAAAATGTAACATAACATTAATTGAATGGAAATATAATATTCATAACTATTTACAATCAAAACTAAAATTACATTCCATTTTATTTACATTCCAAAAACAAGGAAATACATTCACTTGTAATTAACAGTTCCATCACCAATCAGGTGATCTATCTTCCCATCAGGATCTTCAAAGAAATCAGCGGTTTCCAGATTTGATATGTCGATAGGACCAGTATCACCATCGCCAAAAACATCAGCCATATTTGCTTCGTTATTCTTTTCTTTTTCTTGTTCACGCCTCAACTTCTGATAAGCTTCAACTACATGTTTGGGAGCGCGACAAGTTCTCGAATAACAAGTGGGGGAACCACATCTATAACATGGACCACGATTGAACTTCGGTTGTTCCATAACTTCTTTCCCTTTGCTGGAACTAGCATTATTATTCCACTTTTGGGGAGTATTTGGATTATGATATGGATATCCATAATCCCTATTACGACCACGTCCCTGACCATTTCCAGAACCTCGACCACCTCGGCCATTACCACATCCATTTCCAAAATCATTCCAACGTTCAGAATTACGGCCACAACCACGACCACGGTAACCACGACCACGACACGGCCTGGATTTTTATTATAGTGTGCATTCACTTCTGAGAATGCTTGGGTGCCAACAGGGCGCCTTTCACTATTTTTCAACAACAACTGGTTGTGTTTTTCAGCAATATCTAAATGTCTAATCAAATCATCATATTTTTGGAATTTCATTTCCCGATACTGCTGTTGTAAAATTGTTTGGGAAGGATGGAATGTGGTAAATGTCTTATTTAACATTTCATGGTCATTTTTCGTTTCCCCACACATTTTCAGCTTATTCATAATCAAATACATGGCTGAGTTGTATTCACTCACGCTTTTAAAATCTTGGAACCTTAAATTGGCCCACTCATCACGTGCTTCAGGCAACATGATTTCATTTTGACGATTGTATCTAGAAATCAATGCTTGCCATAGATCTGCAGGATCAGTGACAGTCATATACTGATTCTGTAAATCATCATTCAGATGGGTTCGGATTATAATCAAAGCTTTATTCTTTTATTGCTCAGTTGTTTCATTATTTTTATCCAGAGTTCCATAAATGTTCTTGGATTTCAACCTTATCCCACAATAACTCAACCATCTCATATAATTCGCTCCAGAAACCAACAATGGCTCAAATTTGTATTGATTCATTTTCTGCAAAATAAGAACACTTTTCTTAAATTTTCAGATATCCAGAATTCAATCTCAAAAATTCAATTATTCAGCTCGGTGAATAATATTATCATTTCAAACTTTTCAGATCCACCATTTATTCAACTCAGGTGAATAATGGTATTTTTCTAAAAATTTCCGAAATTTCCCAGAACATACTCAGAAGAAAGAAAACATCATCACCAAACACTTTCTGATCTGGAAGATCCGGCAAAGCGGCAACCAGAGAGCATACTCGTACTGATAACGTGTTGTAAAAAGAAAATAGAATGGGGTAGAAGAAGACAGTTTTATATTAACCGGAAATAAATTCGGATCAAAAAATACCTGATAATGTAATCTTGGATTGGATCCAGAATCTTATCAAACTAAATATCTATTAACAAATTCAAACTCAAGTACAACAGAGATGAAGCAGAGAAACAACAATTGTGTGTTGTGTATTGTTATTCATTCAGGTTATATATATATATATAGAAGATTATCAGAGCACGTATCATACTGCATGCATATAAACATTGCATGTAAAACACCTAATATATATAGTGGAAATCCACCTAATAAACAACATTCACAATACCTCCCATTTTCAAGAGATAATTTCATCTCATTGCTGTGGATTAAAATAGAGAAGGGCTAAATTTAACCCATCTAATCTACTCAACCAAACATGGGTTCGGATAAATTTTTATCAATTCTATCCTTTTCCAAGCAAACAAACTAGACCCTGAGGTATAGGGGAGACCGGATTGAGAGTTGTAGCCGTCCATGTTTACTTTCTCTTCTTCTAATAGTCAATTTAAGCCGTCACTAAAGTCGACTTGAGGTTGCTTTTCGAGTGCGCCTAATAATATACACAAAATGATGCACTACATGTATTTATTTTGGTGAAAGAAACAATTTTATTTTATCATTTGATATTTTTTATAGGTGTAATTTTTCTTTCGATACTTTTAATGGGCACATGAAGATGTTTGTTTTCTCCTGATTATGGATGGGATTGATGAACTCGTCAAATCCACCTACGTTGTTATTTCGTTTCATAAGCTTGGTCCATCCTAACTATTGAGCAAATTATTTATTACTAGTATTATTATTTTAAGTTTGGTCCATACAATTAATTAAATTTTAAAATAAATTTGAAATTTTAAGTAAATTAAAAATATTTTAAATAGTTAGTTTTGATTTCATTCATTTTAGAAAAATATCAAACTCATATAGATACAAATATGTTAAATTAATATTTAATTATTAAATAATATGTAAAAAATTCTTTCATTAATATAATATTTAAAATATTTTTATTTTGATCTTGAATATAAAAATTAAATTAATATTTGATAATTAAATAATATATAATATTTTTGGCAATAATTTTAAATAATTAAATATTTTCATATTTGAATAATATCAATAGGAGGGTTTCTGTGACTATAACCTTTACTTATAATAGAAATTAAATAAAAGAAAAAATAATATCATTTGTGTGCATCTCAAATCATTAATTTAAATAATAAAATTAAATAATTTTTTTTGTGAATCTATAGATGATTAGATAATTAAATTAATTTTATGGCTAAATTTAAAGTTACCTTTGGATTAAATGAGTTATCAATGGTTTGATTGGTGTTTTAGCGATTTGATTTGCAATGTTTTGATGTGCTATTCAAGTTACCTTTCTCCTCAAACCTTCTTTCAAAATTATTATTATTTTGTATTAATAAATACAAGTTAAATAATCGCATTAATTTTTTTTATTAATAATTTTACATTCAACGGTTATTTTTAACACTACAAAATAGCTACCATCGAATGACTATTACAACCGCTATTTTCACAATTATTTTAAATGCCAACCGTTTCAACTATTCAAACCAGTATTTTAATTGCTGATATAACTTTAATTCAAATTCAAAGTATCCAATTTAAACCATTAATATTTATTCAATTGAGAATAATAAATACAATGAAATACTTAATAGTATAAAATTAGATGAAATTTGATATCTTAATATTAATTATATGATAACTCACGATAATAGAATTATTCTTAATTAAATATAATACTGTATTTTAAATTAAAATTAAAAAATAAAATATATTATTAATTTATTATATGGATATTTTTTACAATGATCTTTTTAATGATTAAAATATAATTATAGGTATGTTTTTAAAAAAAAGATAAACAATAAATTTTTAAAATTTTGGTTTTCATTTCATAGACCGAGTTTCCCAAAATATCCCTAAATTTTTACGATTCACAAATTCTGTGAATTACGTTTGTAATTTATGAATTACGGTCGCAGTCTGTGAATAACCTATGTAGTGAAAACTAAAATTTAATTTTGCAAACTTTTCAAAATAGTCCTATAATTATATACTAAACTTTTGGGATAATCCTAAAAACCCCATGACAGTTTGATAATTTCTCCATTTTACCATTTCAGTTTCAATTTTCACCATTTTACCACTATCCGACGAAAAATGTTGAAATTTCTAAAATTAAATTTTGGACTTTGGTAGAGTTCCAAGAGACGAGTCTAATGGTGATGTTCCTCCGGCAATTGGTTACTAGACGGAGGAGAAATGATAGAAAAATCAATTTTTGACAATTTTTAATTTCATTGAATCTCCCTCGTTCGACCACCGATTGCCGAGAAATCACCATTATTAAACACGTCTCTTGGAGCTCTACCAAAGTCCAAACTTTAATTTTAAAAATTGTAACATTTTTCATCAAAACAGTGGTAAAATGGTGAAAATGAAACGGTGAAAATGAAACTGAAGTGGTAAAATGGAAAAATTCTCAAACCTTCATGGATGACATAAAAAAAATTTATTTATTATTTTATTTTCTAAATTTGTTAATATATATTACTATAATATTTAATTTAAAATTAATAAAAATAATAATATTTTTTCCATCTATTTTATTGAATAAATTAATTTTAAAATAATTAAAAATAATAAAATTTATAAACATTCATTATTTTAAAATATAGATATAAAAATTTTAGATAATACAAATAATATTTTTTCTGAAAAAAAAATTACGTTTATCGTAATTTAATTTATAAATAATTCAATTGATACTGGATAAATAATTAAATAAGTACTAAATTATAAATTTATAAACCTTATTTTAAAAGAAGGCAAATAAGAATAAACAAAAGAATCCAAACCCCACCGTAACTGACCCAACATAGCATTTTTAAAAATGCAACTAGATACGCCGATACGTTAAATTATATAGTTAAGACAACACCTAGCAATTCTAGACACATAATATAATAATTAAATATAATAATAAAAATAAAATTGGAAACTATAATTAAAGAAAAAGAAAATAAAAATGAAAAACAAATAACAAGACGACCGATTCAGTTATGAACATATGGTGGAGAGGAGTATTGAAACCACAGATAACGCCAGCTCAACTTTCTAGGGTTTCGCTTTGCTTTGCTTTTTCTACCATTTTTGCAATTCATTTCCCATTCGTGAAATAAATTTCGAGCGAGAGAGAGAGAGAGAGAGGGGAGAGGAAAGGAGAGAGAGAGAGAGGTTAGGTTTTCCAGGAGGAGGTAAATGAGAGAGACTAATACGGATCTATTTGACCCGAGGACAGATATGGAATCCGATTTCTCTCGAGGTGCTTCGTCTTCTGATGGAGATTTCGGTTTCGCCTTTAACGACAGTAATTTCTCTGATCGTCTTCTTCGGATCGAGATCATGGACGATGCACCTGATGATAGGCCCGATGGCGAGAGCTGCAATAGTATCGCCGATTGGGCTAGGCACCGCAAGCGACGCCGTGAAGATATCAAAAAGGATAACGGTTCGTTTTCCCTTTGCGTGATTTCATTTATATTTATGCTTAATCGGATTTTAATATGTTTATTACCGAGTTTTCTCTTCCATTTTTGTTTTTATTTTTTAATTTTTTTGTTTTTAAATTTTGGTAATGTTGCGTTTCCTTGTGTGGATGATGGATTGGATTGAGAAATTACAGGATTTATTGTGTCGTCCTGATTATTATAGCAGATTGATAGCTATAGGTTTCTTTATAGCTTTTTTGAAGGTTATAGTTCGCGTTCATAAAAGATATTGGGGTAACAAATCTACTGGCTGTTAATGATCTTATCGTGGAAGATTATAGTATTCATATTTAGATTCTTAAATCAAACTGTGTCTCTGTATGCTTGTTATAGTTAGTCGTATTGTATTTATTTTGCTGCGTGATTCTTCGTTCATAGGTATGTAGTGTTATTGGACGGATGTTTACTTCTGTTTTTGATTGTTTTTTATTAACATTTTTCAGGTGCGGATCTCGCTGATGCTCCTGCAGAGGAGCAGATTTTAAATGGTAATCAGCCTGATATAGATGATTGCGTGGTCTGTGAAAATCAAGACGAGGAAGCGGATGCAATGATTGAAGAGTGTCCATCAGGTAATTGGACTATTTTAAAGTTTTGAATCATAGTGTTGGATTTGTTTTCCAAACCATAAATTGTTTGCTTTTATGGTCAAGATTAGTTATGTTATTGTATTTATCTCTATTTTTTAAACTAAAACTCATACTCATGTTTTCACTGGAGGTTCATGAATAGGTTAATCTTCTCTGAACTGCTGTTGTGTAATATTTCTCAGTTTTTTGTTGGATTTTGATTGTTTTTTATGAGTAAATTTGTTTAATTATGCATGATTGATTTGAGAGTAATTATCAGGCACATGTTTCGATAAATTATACAGTTATACTCCAGCATACAGTTATATTCCAGCGCTGGTATTTTCTTGGAAATCTGAATGCATCTTAGTAAGAGAATAACATCAGTTATACTCCAGCATACAGTTATATTCCAGCTCTGGTATTTTTGTGGAAATCTGAATGCATCTTAATAAGAGAATAACTTTCTCCTTTGAGAATAGTCCAGAGCAGGAACTGATTAATTGGAACGTGAAAACAATCTGGTAATAATGAAACAACCGTGCTTCAGTGAATTTTGCTGTTTCTCTGTTTTTCTTTATTGACTCCATTATTTCTCCGTGTTTTGGTGTTGGGGGTTGGAGATACAGTACTGAATAGTTACTTTGCATGCTCTTTAGCTTTCAGCACTCAATTTGTCATATTATGCATACATCACATCATCTACCAGTTTCATTATTTGATAACTTATATGCAAGTAAATTTTCTAACTGAACAATTCATTTCAATATGTTTTAATTCTTTCTATTTATAAAAGTGTTTGTTGTTTTGGAACTTTTGCAGGTGATGAGGCTCCTCCTGGAAATGACCATAACTGGAGCATGGATTGTTCGACAGTTGTGAGAGTTAAGACGTTACACATAAGTTCCCCTATTTTAGCAGCCAAGAGTCCCTTTTTTTACAAGGTAGAATCATAAATTCTTATGCATATTTATATTTTTAGTATTAGTTACTACTGATGATTTTTTTTTCTGTCTTAGCTCTTCTCAAATGGCATGAAGGAATCAGAACAACGGCATGTAACCCTGCGAATCAATGCCTCAGGTATGGGCAAGTCTGAAGTCATTGCTTTAGTGGTCTGTTATTTGTCCACACTGAATCTTGGTTTAGGTTATTTACAGTCCAGTTCTAAAATAATTGATGGAACTATGCAGTGTTGGTTGACATTTTTGTTTATTTTTTCCCTGTTCTGTACAGAGGAAGCTGCCCTCATGGAACTTCTAAACTTTATGTACAGCAATACCTTATCCACCACCTCTGCTCCTGCGTTGCTTGATGTGCTGATGGCTGCTGACAAGTTTGAGGTTGCTTCATGTATGAGATACTGTAGTCGGTTATTGAGAAATATTTCGATGACACCAGAATCTGCTTTGCTTTATTTGGAGCTTCCTTCCAGTGTCTTAATGGCTGATGCAGTGCAGCCATTGACTGATGCTGCCAGACAGTACCTTGCATCCCGGTACAAGGACATGAACAAGTAAGTTCCTCTTGGCAGGTGTAGTGTTTACTCAAAATTGAATAAATATATCGGTTTGAATTATTTTTGTTCTTATTTTACATTAAACTATTCTTTTTCATATTTTTCCTTACCTGGAAGCTTATTTTTATTTTATTTGTGCCTATGATCAGGTATCAGGAGGAAGTGATGGCTTTACCTTTGGCTGGAATTGAGGCTATATTAAGCAGTGATGAGCTTCAAATTGCCTCAGAAGATGCTGTTTATGATTTTGTTTTGAAGTGGGCCAGAGCTCAGTATCCCAATATTGAAGACAGACGGACAATCTTAGGCTCCCATCTAGGACGGTGTATTCGCTTCCCTTATATGACCTGTCGGAAGCTTAAGAAGGTTTTAACTTGTAACGACTTTGATCACGAGGTTGCATCCAAGTTGGTTCTTGAAGCCCTCTTTTTCAAGGCTGAGGCTCCTCACAGGCAACGGACATTGGCAGCAGAGGAGTCTGCATCTTTGAACCGTCGATTTGTGGAACGTGCTTACAAGTATAGACCTGTTAAGGTGGTGGAATTTGAGCTTCCTCGACAGCAATGCGTGGTTTACTTGGACCTGAAACGCGAGGAGTGTTCCAATTTGTTCCCATCTGGACGGGTGTATTCCCAGGCATTCCATTTGGGTGGGCAAGGATTTTTCTTGTCTGCTCACTGCAACATGGACCAGCAGAGCTCCTTCCACTGTTTCGGACTGTTTCTAGGAATGCAGGAAAAGGGTTCTGTGAGTTTCGCAGTCGATTACGAGTTTGCTGCAAGGTCAAAGCCAACAGAGGAGTTCGTCAGCAAATACAAAGGGAACTACACATTCACTGGGGGCAAGGCAGTTGGATATCGGAACTTATTTGCCATTCCATGGACTTCATTCATGGCAGAAGACAGCCTTTACTTCATTAATGGAATCCTTCATTTAAGAGCCGAGCTTACAATCAGACACTAACGGTCTCTCTGCTATTTATCTCCTGCTCTCCAACAGATCTATAGCTTCTAGTAGCACTCACTAACCACCTTTTTTTTTTTTCTCTCTCTCTCTCGAGGCTGCAATGTAATAATTAGGCACTTGCGGACTACATGTTTTGAAAGAGGTTCCTCCTATGCCTTATAGAGTTTACCTCTTGTTGTAGCTGTATCTTGCTTTGAAAATGATTGGGAAAGAATTGTAAATGCCAAATTGAATATTTTTCAATTTCCTTTCCATAGTCTCCTCACTAGAATTTCACACTTGCCAGAATCAGTATCCGGATATAATAAGGGAATCGTAAATGCATTCTTGCTCTACAAGTAATTTGTGGCAATAACTTGACCCTCAAGTCAAACTCTCCCTTCCAAAGAGGGACAGCTGTCTGTTTCCTACACGGAAAAGAATCGGAATAAACTTGACCAACACGCTAGGGATAGAATAGTAATTCGGTTTCGTTTTCAGAAACCAAATCAACACAGACAGTTGCAACTCTTCTCATGGATCGATCTCTATATAAACCTCTGCCCTCTCATTCCAAATTTTCACAAAGAAGATGCCGAAGAACAAAGGTAAAGGAGGAAAGAATCGCAAGAGAGGAAAGAACGAGGCCGACGATGAGAAGAGAGAATTGATATTCAAAGAAGACGGTCAGGAATACGCTCAGGTACAACGTATGCTAGGAAACGGCAGGTGTGAAGCGATGTGCATCGACGGTGTGAAGCGTCTGTGTCACATCCGTGGTAAGATGCACAAGAAGGTTTGGATTGCTGCCGGTGATATCATCCTTGTCGGTCTTAGAGATTACCAGGACGATAAAGCGGATGTGATACTCAAATACATGCCTGATGAGGCTCGGCTGTTGAAGGCGTACGGTGAGTTGCCGGAGAATACTAGGTTGAATGAAGGTATCGCTGCTGGTATTGACGACGACGATGATGCTGGCGCTGATGATTATCTTGAGTTTGAGGATGAAGATATTGATAAAATTTAAACAAGCAAACAATCCTTACAACTTTTCTTTTAAGATTAAATTTCTTATTTTGACATACATTACTGTATTATTATTATTACTTGTATTCGATTTGCTATAATAAGATTTTCGAGATAATGATGAGTTCTGAGTTGACGAATATTGCTAGTAGTTGCTTATCAGCATATATTCTTCCACTTGAGATTAAAAACAGAATCAACCTTCTGCACATGCCATTAAATTTTATTTACTTTTTTTAAAAAAAGATGAGCACCTTTGCAGTTCGGTTCAATGTCAACTGATGCCAAATTATGAATTGAGAAAAGACATGAAAATAAGTCTGGAATTGTATTATGACTGAATTAACTGGGGAACCACATGGACGAGAAGATTTCATAGAGAACCTACTACTCTACATTACATGATACAGATGCCTCTTATACAGAAATAGAGGACCAAAATAAATTATAGCTGAGACAAACGGAAACTGTTGCTGGATCATTATATCTATTCCGTTCCAGCAATCTTCTTCTTCAATGTGTCGATATCCTCGGCCAGTTCTTTTCTACTTTGCTGAGGAAACATAAATATTAAATCATTAGAATCAGAATGCATTTAATTAACAGTCATTCTAAGCATCAAACTTCATATCTCAATTTTCTGAATAACGTTTATCAAGTTCCACGGAAAATACTATGTAGCCTAATGCGATATTCTACGGCGATTAACTTAAACTTAGCAATCCCAGAAGAGATCAACTTAAACTTAGCATTGGTAACTCAAATTTGATCTTACCTTGAAGAGAAGGTATCTGTACACAAACCATCCGGTGTAACCAAGGCCAACCAACTCCATTATCTTTGGAAGCTGGTAAAATTAAGAGAAAACATTTCAGATTGGTCTCATAAATCATTGGAAGAGAAACTAGAACGATGTCTGTTGTATTTAAGAGATCACGTACCAGAGGGATAGAGTTGATGGCACTGACAACAATGGATGAGAGCCAAACTGCAACTATAGCCCCACCTCCATAGAGAAGAACAGTGGACTTGTTTTCAACTGCATCCCACTAATATATGTACAGGAAACGTAAATGAACTTGTAAAACAATCAACGGAACTTATAATGAATTCAAGAACAAAGCTCTAATTCTCACCTTTTCCTTCAAATCTGTAAAAAGTTCACCAGCATCAACTGATGTCTCTTCAGAAGAAGCTCTGGTCCGAACAGAAGAAAACCTTCTCGATTCTATTGGTAAATAAAAGCAAACTACAATTACCAGAATAATCCACAAGAAAAGCAATGAAAGAGAGACTGTGAGACTATCCTCATTCACTATATAAGGTTATGCTTGGAGGAGATTGCAATCCAAGCAAATCATATCAGCATGAAGAAACAAAATTGGTTTTATGATTAGGTTTAAATGCTTGTTTTCCAAACCAAAAAACCATGTCTCTGTTTTACATAATCAAAATCAATTCCAAGTCCTCTACCTTTATATTCTACAGCAATTCAGTTCCATGTAATGAAACATGAACACAGAACACAACTACAACATGATTAAAATCCTGAATTTAAATGCTTGTTTTCCAAACCAAAAAACCATGTCTCTGTTTTACATAATCAAAATCAATTCCAAGTCCTCTACCTTTATATTCTACAGCAATTCAGTTCCATGTAGTGAAACATGAACACAGAACACAACTACAACATGATTAAAATCCTGAATTTAGCTTTCCATTAAACATATCTTAAGCAAAACTAACATATAATAACTCCTAAAATAGCAATATTAGAGCTACCTCAAATTAACAATCTTAATCTTTCAAACATCACAACCACATCTCTCCTAAACTGTATCAAACCCTCAAGCTCCTACCGAAACTGGATAAATCGATTCCTCTACAGCATTATCAGACTATATACATACATTTTCCTTTACAGAACTCAGAACAATGTTTATACCTGAAACTTGTTTGATGGAGAGAGAAGAGAAGGAGCCACGAGGAGGAAGATGAGGAAGAGCGGAGCAGCGAGGAGTGAGCTTAGGGACACGTGGAGTCAAAACAGCTGAGGCCGCCGCATACGCCGTCGCTGCCGCCATTGATTCTTCTTCTTCTTATCTTGACTTCGATTCTCCTACAATTTTAATTTTTATAAAACTGTAAATATTTACGAATTTTGTATATGGAGATGGTTTGGTGGTGGTTTATCCATGATTGATATTTCGGTGCGCATATACACCGATTTCGTTGGTTGACACGTGGACTCAATCGCCATTCTGATTGGTCGTTTCCCTATCTGTAATCCACGTTTGAGGGGTCTCCAACGCTTGGCTCTCGCTTCCCCACAAAGCCCGTACTCGTAATCGTATCTTCTACTTTCATGTTTACATTACATACCCTTTAATTTTAAATAAATTGTTTGGGCTGGTGAAGAAAGGCAGGCAGGCCACATCATCAGGCCCGGACCGGACATTGCGAAAAGCCTGTCTGTTAATAATAAAATTTTATGATCAGTGTTTGACTCAGCTTCCTTCACAAACGCATCACTTTCCAAGTGTCGAGCAAATTATAAGCCGGCCACTTAACCAAAACCAAATAATGACCAACCAATTCCACTCATCATCATCATTCAACAATAATTCATTCCAATCCAAACCCATCTATACACACTCAACTCTAACTCCGATTTCAAAAATCGCTGGCACCAGACACAAACTATAGATATAAAAACAGACAATCGATCACAAAAGCAGAAACACAACTCACAAAAGGGTCTCTCTACTCTTTTTCATTACCTTTTTTATTATAGTTAGTCCCACTGTTGCCAATTTTGCTACTTCTCAAACAATGCCAAGAAGGTCACGACATATATATATTAATAACATTTTCGAAGCATTCAATGAGATCCCTTTTTCATATTCCCAGTGAGTGAATTTGGTTCACCTTCCTTTTCGATTCGTTCAATAACTTCACAAACATCTGGTGGGTTTGGTCGAATCAGATACAGAATATGAGTCTCGTCGATGTGTTCTTTTTCGATTGTTATTATTTGACATGAATGGCACAAAGCAAGCTTTGATGGGGTCTATTGAAAGTGGTACACACATCATCTGTGTTTTGATCTTTTTCATCATCTTATCTTCTACAATGGCACAAAGCAATGATCGTGCATCATTAGAAGCTCTGTTTCACAGTTATGCCAACAAGACTGTTTCAAAACATCGAACAGGTGATGTGTTCAACATATCTCTTCCTTCAAACTTCACAAACGTACAACTTTCTGTCCTGAGAATACGAAGCTGGACGTTGTGGTCGAAAGGAGAGAGTTTGGGGTTTTTTCAAATTCCAGAAGGAGCTCTTACAAAGCCTTATTCAAAACGAGTCGTTTTAGTTTATGAAAATCTAGGAAATTTGTCTTCTCAATACTATAATGTCGTTAATCATTCTTTGATCGCTCCTGTTGTTGGATTCATTGCTTATGACGCTTCAAAGCTTACTTTAAACAACGAAAAGCTTGAATTCTACATGAATGCCGATCCGATTTCGATTACTTTCTCAAGTATTGATCTTCAGGGTCAAAACGTGACACCGAAATGTGTTAAATTTGGCGATGATGGGTCTGTTGAATTCAGCAACATGACAAATTATAACGTGTGCCGCACGCAAAGTGCAGGGCGTTTTTCGGTTGTGGTGCCAACGCCACCGTATACACCAGACGAGACGAGTAATAAGCATTCGAATATGTTGGTGATTGTATTGGTGGCTGCTTTATGTGGGTTTATTTTGTTAGGTTTGGTATTTGTTTTTGTAGTTTCTGCGGTGGCGAAGAAGAGAAAGATTAGAGAAATGGAAAGTGAATCTGAGAAAGGTGTGGCTTTTGAAACATTTTGGGTTGGAAGAAGTAGATTGCCTTCTGCTTCTATGATAAGAACACAACCTGTTCTTGAACATGACTATGTTCCTTAGTTCTTTCATGTACATTTTTGTTCAATTAAACATACATTCATTGTTACCTTATTCAATTAGATTAACTCAATCAAACATATTGTTCCAGATGTGCACTTCTTTCTTATTAATTAAAACCTGACAATAACAAACTAGTCAATAGGTCGGAGGTCACAGAGCTGGTGAATAGGAAAAGGAGGATCAAAACAAGAGCCATTAAGAATAGCTTGAGTCACAAGCTTATTCGCAGCTTCTGTTGCGTGTATTCCATCCCAACTGACATAATTTTCCGGGTCAAGACAAGCTCCAGCAGTGACAACGCTTCCATTGATCACCTTCGTGGTTCCACAGTAGACTTCAGGATCATAGTTATATTCACCACCACCATGTCCACAACAAGCCTTTGTTCCATACTTGAGTCCTGCTCACAATTTCGACAAATGAATACCCCAACTAGTAACCTAGTCATGCTATATTGATGCTTAATTAGTCATTACCATGTGAAGTAGGATGTTGAAAAAGGTCAAGCAACACAGAATGTATGTCGACATATATCAAAGAAGCATCAGTTAGAGTTGATCTAGTTTGTGTTAACGCCAATTTCAACTTCTTGTTGTATTGGACCACGGCTTCATTGTAAGAAATCACACAACTGTATGAGTCAACATTGGTTCTGTTATGTGGAAGTTGCACGATAAGCGACGGATAACAACCCACAGGTGCCATATTTAATACCAGAAATGTTCTCCCACCAATTGCATAGAGCTCCTGCTTCACACACATCATATATCAGACCATTAATATTTACCCATATGGATATTATATTTATATTACCTTGATTGAATCAGCAATTTGAGAGACGACTTGATGAAGGTCATTTGCAGATAGATTGGATGTGAAATCGTTTTGACCGATGTAAAATGTGTATAGTGATTTTCCGAAAATGTGAGGGTGTGGTAGCTGTGTTGATGTGCCTATATATGATACAAACAATTTCATATGAATATGAATACGGATTGATTATATGTATGAAAATTTTGTAGATAGTTGTACCGTTGGATTCGTCGACTTTGGACTTGAATTGCTTCATTTGGTTGATTTGAATAGCGAGAGAAAAAGGACTGATACCAGTGACGAAAAGGGAAGTTTCAGGCAAAAGAACAGTAGATGCTAACGTGGCGTAGTTCGCTCCATGTCTAAAATCCGACCCGATTGACTGTAAATATGGGCTCAGGGACGGTATACCTATAGCTTGAGCTGTAAAAAAGAAAATTAAATATATCAATTCCAATATAGACAGTGATTCGAGTTATGGACCATAATACTTTATGCATGCGTGATAGACATTGTTCTGGTTGGAGGACCTCAATATTTGTCGTGACGTGGAACTCCAGGCTGGATTAAATCAAATCTAAATAAAGATATCATGTTGAAATGAACAGAATTGTTGCTTTTTTAGTCCATGATAATCCAATCAATATGCATTAGATTGAATTTATGTTACCTAAGAAATCAACGATGAGTCTGCCGTCAGAAGCGCGACCAGATGGTTTTTTAAAGTAAGTCATGCCAAAGGGACCTGATTGTGCCGGAAATGCAGCCCAAAACCCACCTGTGTCTGTGTTTGAGTCTCCGAAGTTGAAGATTGCTTCGAATTCACATTTTGAATGAATCTGTAGAGACTGTATTGTCATGGTTATTACACAAACCACTATTAAGGACTTGAGACTGCATAAGGGTTTCGGTAAGAATGGTGTCATTTCTTTGGTCAATGATTGTATGAATATACGAGTATGGAAAGTGAGTGTGTTAGATTTAGATTGATGTTATATAAAGACAATTACATGAATGATGACAAAAATTCTATGGGCGTTTCTGTATACGCGGTAATGGCAGCCCAAATTGTGTAAGGACCTGGGTCGCGTTACAACTGGGCCAAATCAAATTAAGCCCATCAAAGCCCAGCCCGTAAATCAAAAAGAGGCCCAACACTCAATTTATCATTCGGTGGGCCCAATATGTTGGTTAAGTAGACACATCCGTACTAGTACTTGAGTTGGTCAAGTCTTCAGTTCTCGGTCCACTAAAATTAAAGTCCAACATACTAACCACCTGCTGTAATTTCATGTCTGTCCACGTGGAGCAAACCGGTCCAATTGTTCTCGTAGCGGAAGGAAATCTCGCCGGTTGAGAACCGTAAACAATGGTTAATTTTATTTATCCATGATGTCTACAAATTTCAAAGGCATAAAAATGGAAGAAAGACAGTCCAAGACGAAACCATCCATTAGTATGTAATCCAAGAGTGAAAATATATTTTATATGGTGGATAAAGAAAAGACGTGTTTATCTCTTGAGTTCTAAATTCTATCCTTAATGTGGTTTTATGTTGATGTGTCATGTCAATATAAGGTTGGATGACGACTAATACGTGATTATCTCCATTTGTTAGCACCAATGAGAAATTGAAAGGTTGGTAATTAGATGTGAACACAGGACGCTAACAATATCCATTAAAAGCGGCGAGTGGAGGGAATTTTCGTGAATATAAAATTAAACGGTGGATATTAATTGAAAAAAAGAAAAGATACGGGAGGGGTTATACACAGATTTGACTCAAATGGGGATCGGCGGATCTGAACATTAACAACATACATTTAGCTTAAGGTCCACGTCAACTGGGGCCCACCAATATTTGCTTGGTAAACCATGTGCCTGCAGGACACGTCATACTGTCGGGA
Organism: Cardiospermum halicacabum; assembly: GCA_031304145.1. NCBI lineage: Eukaryota > Viridiplantae > Streptophyta > Magnoliopsida > Sapindales > Sapindaceae > Cardiospermum > Cardiospermum halicacabum. The sequence goes on along the minus strand of CM062399.1, from coordinate 3,690,915 downwards.
GGTTGATTAATCCTTCATATATGAGAAATAAATAAAGGATAAAAATAAAAAAGCATGAGGTGAACACGTCAGATCCCTCCAATCAAATGTTTGTTTCCTAGTTTACCGTAAATCACGCCTTACCGTTGATATCACACAGCTAATCTACGGCTCAGGTTATTCATTGACGTGGCGACCTGACGCGAATGTCACACCCCACTAGATAGGCCCACTCACATGCACGCTTTTATTATCGGTGTGCTTCCGGACATTACCTCCCCATATTGCTCTTTCAAATTTCCATTATAAACTCTCTTCAGTTCCGGGAAATAATCAGCTATGCCCGCGTCACACTATAATTCCAATTTGAATTTTAAATTGAAAATTTGAAATTTACTTCAAATTTAACCATGTTTTAAAAATATAATAAATTGTAGTATAATAGTTTTAGGATTTTTTTTTTAAAGAGTGTTATGGTGGTGGAGGCACTCTTTAAAAAATTGAATTTTGGTTCATCCAACCAATCAAATGGTTTCCTTTTCCACAAACTCCAATACAATTTGTATTATTTATCCAATAAAAAATATTTCCACCAATCAAAATCAAATAAGATCTTAGGCCAACTCCAATCCCCTTCTTCCCTAATCCTCATTTTAAAAATTTTAAATTATATTTTTTATTAAAAAATTCCTTTTTACCCGAAATCTATTCCAACACATCCATTCCTTATAATAGGGAAGGGACTAAGAGTTAAATATTTAATTTTATATTTTATTTATTATATACATATACTATTCTATTGTTACTATTATTATGAGATGATATTATTAAATAAAAATTCAAATTAATATTTGAATAATAAATTTATTTAATTTAAAAAAATTGTTATATTATAAAATTTAAAATTAAATATAATAAATAAAATAAATAAATTTAAAATAAATATAATTTGATTAAAGCAATAAAAGGAAAAATAAAAACATAATTTTTTTAAAAAAAAATAAAACATACAGTATTGGACATAGAAATCCAATTAATTTCCCAAATTACCATATCGAACCCATAAATGCTCAATTAATGCATTTCTAAGTGCATAATGGGCATCTATATTCCTAATTTGCCTATGTCGTGCTAGGAATTGTTGGAAATTATTGGATTCGGTATGAACCAAATCAACATCGTGAATTGGCGCTTCCGTCGAAATATTGATACTTGCTTCCAAATCATGTTCATCTTCAATGATCATATTATGCATAATAATACATGTTGTCATTATATCATGAAGCATATTTTTCTCCCAAAATTGTGTCGGTCCTTTAATGATTGCGAATCTTGACTGTAGAACTCCAAATGCACGTTCCACATCTTTTCTGTAAGCTTCTCGTTTCATAGCAAATAATTTCTTTTTGGGACCTATTGGATCATGAATGGTTTGAACAAGTGTGGACCATTTCGAGTATATACCATTAGCTAAATAATATCCAGTATCATACTCAATTCTTTTAATCGTGTAATGGGCTTTAGGAGCTATACCTGCTGCAAGGTTTGCAAACAAGTGAGATGACTCTATCACATTAATATCATTGTGATCACAATCAGATAGTAATACTTCTAAATATAAAGGTATGTCATCATTCAACTTAGATTTGAACGAATATTTCATTGATGAGCATATAAATGATGATGGTAATTTGTCTACTCGACCTTCCGGAAGAAATAAAGAAAAAATGAAGAAGAAACAAAATGATGAGACCAACCAAAATATAAAAAGGTTGCAAGAGGAAAATCAAGAATTGAGAAAAGTGTTTGAAGCTACTTCAACTGATTATAAAAACTCAGAAATTTTAATTAAATAACATAATGATATTCTAACTTTATGAGCACAAAATGAAGTAAAAAAACTACAATTGAAGGAAAAGAGACATAAGGATAAGATTATGATGACCAATTTGGATCCCATACAAGATCCAACAAACCGTCAATATATTGCAGCGGAACAACGTAGAATTTACAACAAAAGATTTCAAGAGCAACAAACCTATGAAGAATCCATGCCATTCAATCTTCAAAACCAAAACTTTAGTAATGTCGGAGGAAATGGTAATATCCTTCCGGAATTTTAAATATGTCTACTTTGTTTTTATTAATTTATAATTGTAGTTTGATGTAACTTTCCATTTTCTTTTGGTTATTTATGTTTTAGTTGTAGTTATTTTAATATGTTCAAGTTGATGTATTTTAATTTTAATATTATTTAAATTAATATTTTTAATTATAATTAGTCTATTATTATTTATAATTATTTATCTACTATTTATATTAATAAGTAACTATATTAATTTATTTAATAATATATATCAATATTGGACTTCAATTAAAGCTATTCTATTATATTTAATAAATCTATTTTTATTTTTGTAATACTTATTTTATAAAATTAGTTACTAACCAAATAATACATATATGTATATATGAATTGGGTACAAAATGCAATTAATAAATGTTAAGGATAAAATTTATAATTTAAAAAGTTAAAAAGTGTAAATAGGGAGGGGTGGAAATGTGACCCTATAGATAGGGAAGGACTTGAGAAAAAATATATTCTCTCTCCCTATAATGTTTTGGAAATTGTAATAGGGAATTGGGTTGGAGCAAAAATGACCATCATCTCTCCTCATAGTAAGGATGAGGAGGGTGGATTGGAGTTGGCCTTTGGCCAACTCCAACCCTCATTCCCTATCCTCATATTAAGGAGAGATGGTGTATTTTTTCTATCCAACCCACCTCCCTATTTCAATTTTCAAAAAATTATGAGGAGTGAGGTTAACTTTTTCTACAAGCCCTTCCTTATTAATATGGTTCAATTTTGACCCCTCCCTATTTGCACTTTTTCACTTTTAAAATTATAAAATTTACCCTCAACTTTTATTAATTGTATTTTATACCCAATCTAGACATTCCTTATTTGTTTAATAACTAATTATATAAAATAAATATTATAAAAATAAAAATAGATTTATTAAATTTAAAACAATACCTTTATTAAAATTTAATATTGATAAATTAATATATTTAATTATCGATATAGATAATAAATAAATAATTATAGCAATAATAAATTAAATAAAATTTTTAAAATATCCGTAAATTATACTTTAATTAATATTTAGGAAACTTTTTCCTAAATTAAATATAATTAAAAATATATTTAAATAAATTTTGAAATTAAAATATATCAATGTGAACATAAACTACCGACATAAATAAAATTTTAAAAAAGAATACAACATGATATTTTATTCATTTCTACCCTCCAACCCATTTTCCTAAATTAAATATAATTAAAAATATATTTAAATAAATTTTGAAATTAAAATATATCAATGTGAACATAAACTATAGACATAAATAAAATTTAAAAAAAGAATACAACATGATATTTTATTCATTTCTACCCTCCAACCCATTTATGTTGTATTTTTTTTTTTTTAATTTTATTTATGTCTGTAGTTTATGTTCACATTGATATATTTTAATTTCAAAATTTATTTAAATATATTTTAAATTATATTTAATTTAGGAAAAAGTTTCCTAAATATTAATTAAAGTATAATTTACGGATATTTTAAAAATTTTATTTAATTTATTATTGCTATAATTATTTATTTATTATTTATATCGATAATTAAATATATTAATTTATCAATATTAAATTTTAATAAAGATATTGTTTTAAATTTAATAAATCTATTTTTATTTTTAAAATATTTATTTTATAATATCTAGATTGGGTATAAAATACAATTAATAAAAATTGAAGGTAAATTTTATAATTTTAAAAGTGAAAAGGTGTAAATAGGGAGGGATTCACCCTCCTTTATGAAATAGGGAATGACGGTTGGAGTTCGCCTTAACAAATGCCACCATGCCACTTGTTAAAAAGAACCCATAGTTTTATCCCAAACTGGTAGTCGTAATTTGATAGATGGTACAATACGTCAAATCAAAACAATCTGCAGAGTTGATGCGTTCTTCATGATGTTCTCTCGTTTGCCATGAGCAGATTCCCAATGAAGCGCACAGAAATTAAAATATACACGCACTGGGATGTTGTACTTTTTCTATTTGCAAAATTTTAATTTTCTTTCGCATCCGATTAAAACCGAGAAGAGGCACGAGGGAAGCTTCCAATTAAATAGAAGCACGTGGAATACTCCACGTGGAGTTCAAACAATGGACAAGTGGGTCATGCTAAATCTCTAGAAAGTGTGAGCTGGCTACGCAACCACAATCTCCTGCTTTTCATGGTGGGCCCTGGGTACTCTTGATTTCACCACGTCAGTAATCGGACAGCTATCGATACGCATGGGGCCCACTCGCTATCTCAAGAGTACGTGTTTTGATGCCTTTTTAAGCCAGCTGACGCCTCGCTGGCGCTGCCAGAGATACTCTCTGGTGGCCGTTGGATTTCACGATTCGTGGCCGTCAGATATTGTCGGGTAGGGCCCATGATGCACTTATTATATTTGTTTTAATTTTTTAATCTCTGTTTGTTATTTACTCTTGCCTTGAAAATCTGATCCTACACGTGGGCTTCTGTATGTAATTTGAGAAGTGGCACCTATATCGGCCCAGTAGTAAATGGACGGCTAGGAAATTGTGTCAAACATTAACATGGTGTCAGCTCTTGAAATTATATAAATACCCTTCTCTTCTTTGTAATAGTGAAATATTAATTAAAAACTTTGGAGATGGTGATAAACATTACAATTCGATAAATATGAAAATAATAATAATTATTATATAATATAATTTAGGGTTAATAAAAAAAACCACCCCAAATTTATTAAATTCTCCTTAAAAAAAAAACCGCATCGAGTTTTTTCTTTTACATTTTACTAGTTCTCTTTATAAGAGCATCTCCAGTAGTCTGTGAGTTAAGAATTTCTCCACACCCACGTCAGTAACGTGGAGAATTTTTTTAAAAATTGATCTCCAATAGTTGATTCTATTTTCAATGTGAAGTTGACGTGACATATTTTATTATTCAAACCGTGAACTTCAACTGCTATTTGTGGAGGGTCGAATCCACATCCAACTCATCTAAATAAATATTATTATATTATTTTATTAAAGTAATTTTATCATCTCTTTTTATACGGTTGAGATTTAATTTAATTAAAATTCTAATAATTATAAAAATAAAAAAATATATACTAGACGGTGACTAATGCGTCACTATTTTAAATAGACGCCTTCTATTTCTGAACATTCAGCCACGTTATGATTCACGTCCTCTATTTTCCACGGCCACATCATCTCACGTTCTAATTCTATTGGAGATGCTCTAAATATATGATCAATAATCCCATCAATTAACATAAAAAGTGGTAAAATGGAAAGAAAAAAATCAAATTAGTGTAATTTTTTTTTTTAGAATTTAACAAATTTGCGGTGTTTTTTTTATTAATCTAATAATTTATTATTATTATTGTAAATTTTTTATTTATACATTACAAAATAAAAATATATAAATTATTATTTTACTAAAATAATTATTTAATATTTGAAAAGACATGTTCAGCTAATTAAAGGCATAAAGATCTTAAAAGCCTCTGAACTTGATTATATTTTTCATGTTAGTCCTCTAAGTTCACTAAGGGTCAATATAGCTTCTTAACTTTTAAATTTTGTGTCAATTAAACTCTTTTTACTTATGTGGAAAACGTAACTGACATTTTAGAGTTAACCTTTTTTGTTACCAGATCAACATCCACATAAGAAAATGCCTTAATTGATCCATTATTTGGAAGTTGGACTAAATTGATCATTTTAAAGTTTGAGTGCTAACTTAAAAAATATAGTCAAATTCGAGGGCTCCTATAACCTTTATGCCTTAATTAAATAGTATAAATAAAAGAATATTTAAAAATATAAATAGATGATATTTGTACTTAAATAAAATTTAGTACTAATTGTATTAGTTATACATAAATGGAGGTTATAAAATTTAAAAAAAAAAAAAAAATCCATTCGTAATTTTTTCTTTATTCAGGTAAGTGGTTTGGGATCAAAGATTAAACTTTACTCTATTTCATGGTCATGAAGGAATAGAGCATTTGAAGCCTACAATAAATATATATATATATATATATATATTTTTAATTTCTTTTTTTTTTTATTTAAGTGGTGGTGAGTAAGGTTGCGGCAAACATTAGATTCCTTAGATGATGGGCTTCGATCTCTTAATTGGATTATCTATTATCTAGAATTTAAGAAACGGAGGAATACTGGTGCGATATTTTGTCAATTGGTTATTCGATGTTCAGGTCGGATGAAATTTCTTGAAAGAAAAGTAAGAGAATAGGGGTTTGAGTGGATAGGTTCAGAATGACTTACCTACGCGTTGTTGGAAAAACTTGACTAGCTCTGATACCACTTGTTGAACAAATTGCTGATCCATTGCAGCAAATACGAGTATTGATAACCAAAAAGTAAGTAAACATACATAAGGCAAGAAAATAGAGATAGAAAATAAGACAAAATGTTTTATGTGAAAACTCAATCCGAAAAAAAAAACACCACCTTCAGGACAACGAGAGACTAATTCACTATGTAACAGTAAAGCAACGATAACTAGAATATTCTTTCTCTCACTCCCCAACCCAATTACATTGGTCATAATCTCACACATAAGCTTTCCACTTATGGCTCTCACATGATATCAGGACTCGATCCTAAAACTCAATATCCCCATAGTCTCCATAGTTCTCAGGTCTCATGGGGCACCCCACAAACCTAACCAATAAGATTTATATTGATCACTCAGGATATCTAATAATAGATACAAGCACCATATTTATAGCATTAGGTTACTTAGTCATGAAGTAATCCTAAACCATTAAGAAAATCTTTTCCTATTTAGGATTCTCAAGATATCTTTTTACTAATTAAAATCCCCTTTAGGGAATACCTGACCAAACTAAAACTCAAGGATCACACAAACGCTAGCTCACAAAACAGGGGCTCTAATATCAGTTGCTGAGAAAATTCGGCTATCTCTGATACCACTTGTTGAACAAATCGGTGATTCATTGCAGCAGATATGAGTATCGATAACAACAAAGTAAATAAACATACAAAATGCAAGAAAATTGAGATAGAAAATAAGATAAAAGGTTTTACATGAAAACCCAAAATCGGAAAAAAAAAAAAAAAAACAAAAAAACAATGTCGTCAGGACGACGAGAAACTAATTCACTATATAACAATAAAACAATAGTTACAACTAGAATACCCTTTCTCTCACTCCCCAACCCAATAACAATAGTCACAATCTTACACATAAGCTTTCCTCATATGGCTCTCAAAAGATATTAGGATTCGGTCCTAGAACTCAAGATCTTCATGGTCTCTATAGTTCTCAGGTCCCTATGAAGCACCTCCCAAACCTAACCAACCATATCTACATTTTTCTCTCAGGATATCTAATAATAGATACAAGCACCATATTTATAGCATTAGGTTACTTTGTCACAAAGTAATCCTAAACTATTAAGAAAATCCTTTCCTATTTAGGATTCTCAAGAATCTCTTTTTTCCTAATTAGAATCTGTGGTGGGAAAACATCCATAAGGCATCAGATGTGAAGGTCAAAAAGGGCAAAGGGAATCAGAGTCCATAACCAACAACTCGGCCGAAACTGCCAAAGGCCCAGAAAATGAATCCAACTACTCTACTCGGTCGAAAAGGCCAAAGGCCCAAATAAAGCCCAAAGGACAGGCTCGGCCGAAATGGCCAAAGGCCCAAAGTAAACCTACTCATTGAAACAAGGACCCCTAAAGCCTAATTGACAGAGGAAAACCTATCTCACTGAAACAAGGACCCCTGAAGCCTAACTGGCAGAGGAAAACTTATCTTACTGAATCAAGAACTCCTAAAGCCCGATTGATAAAGGAAGACCTTTCTTATTGAAAGAAGAAGACCAAGTCCTAAGGGAAAGAAAAGTCCTAATCCTTCTAGAAAAGAGATTGATAACCCCTATAAATAGGAGATAGAGGCAATTGTAAAGCATCCGATTTTTACTCATTAGAACCATACTCAGTGAGATTGTATCTGTAAACTTTTGAGCTATCGTATTCAAGCAATCTTAGCCTGATATTTGGCTGTGGTTTATTTAGCACCACAGAATCCACTTTAGGAAAAATCATTCCTAATCAAATATGATACTTCTTAAATAGTCTTCGAGTCATTCCCTAATTACAAACCAATTATCGATACCACAGTATACGTCAATTCTCGTCACAATCCTAACATGCGTGAGGGTCAGTATTTATAGAGCATCGAATGTGATGAAGATGATATGTTAACGATCTATGAGTATTCATGTTGGATCCCACTTGCATGAATGAATGCCCACTTGCATAGGCAAATGGGTTAAGTAGTCAGTTACTTGAAGATAAGGCAATTATAAATCAAGGTGGTTGAAGGTTAGTTAAGGGTTCCAACTAACTAAAAGAATTAACTACGACCGAAATGTCAGTGAATGAATCCGTTAGGTGCGACTACACAAGCATGAGGACACACAATTGCGATTAGGGCTGCAAACGAGTCGAGCCGAGTCAAGTATATGGGGTGTTCGTGTTCGGCTCGTTTGTCAAATATCGAGCTCGAGCCGAGCTCGAGCTCGACGAGCATTATAAATGTTTGTTCAAGCTCGGCTCGATAATTTTTTTCTATGTTCGAGCTCGGCTCGTTTAAGCTCGTTTAAGTTAATCGAGCTCAGCTCGTTTAAGTTAATCGAGCTCAGCTCGTTTAGTAGCTCGTTTGAGCTCGTTTAGTAAAATTAAAACAAAAATAAATTGAATTTAAATTAAACCTAAACTAAAATTAATTCAAACCATGAGTTCATTTCTCCTTGTTAAAAATATTAATAAAAAAATATTAATAGTATCACACGGATCTAAGTTCAAAATACAATTTAAAAGAGTATTCATAATTTATTCGAGTTGAACCAATATAAAGTCATCAACCATGACATTTTGATATAATCTAAGTTATATTAAACAATGAAATTTCGAATTATTAGACTCAATAAACAAACAATCCAAGTGAAATCTATATCAAGACAAATAAAGAAGAAAAATAAAAAGATAGAAAAGTAATTTAATTACCAAGTGGTAGAGAAGCAAGTTGGATTGGACGCAAATTTCCGAGCAAGACTAAAGAGAGTGAAATTGCTTTATGCTTGATGACGAAAAAGTAAACAGAGAGAGACGACAGTGGTAGAGATGAGTGGTGGAATTACTTCAGGGCTTGATGACAAAAAAATACAGAGAGAAAGAAAGGGTAATAGACATAAGTGGTGGCTCTCTTGACAAACTAGTAGTCTTAAGAAAACTAAACCTTAGGTTATATAAATTATTTTAATTAATTCTTTATTTTTGATATTTTTTTTAATTCCGGCATCTATTTTAATTTGGACCTTTTTTAATTTGGACTTTTTTTATATCCATTACAAATTTGTCTATTTATTTTTATTAAAAAAATATTAAACGAGTTATGAATGAGCTCGTTTGCGAACACAAACGGGTTTTTATCGAACATAAACGAGCTGTGAATGAGTTTGTTCATGAACATAAACGAGCCGAACAAGGGTTTGTTTGAACTCGGCTCGTTTACTAAACGAGCTATAAAATTTTATTCGTGATCGTTCATTTAAGTGTTGAACAAGCTTTGACCGAGTTTTGAACGAACCGTTCACGAATCGTTCACGAGTGCTCGTGTTCGTTTGCACCCCTAATTACGATTGATCACACCTCACTATAAATGGTGTGATCACACCATATAGCTAAACCACATATACTTGGGCTCTCAGGTTGATCTTACCAATTTCAAAGTTGAAAACTTACTTAATTAACATTATTGGTTCAAGTGCAAAAGGTGATTCAACACTATGTCCCCAAACGTAAAATAATATAAGGGATCTTACGATCGAAGGGTAGAACCTTTGTACTGAAATTGACCCAACATGTAGTATTTACAGGATTTTTTAAGAGATAATGTAGCGTCCAACCCTCAACCCCAAAGAACCCGTAGTGCGGGGATCGGGACGCCATATCGTCTCGTACTCATATACTTGTATACACATACATATGTCACATATTGAAACACGAAAGCAATTTTGTATCAAGAAGCAATATAGTACTTTTTGAATATATCTTTGTTGGATAAACATTTGTTAGAATTTACAAAAATAAAATCATTAAATAACACCAAACTCGAATCACCACACAATACCGAACTTAGTGTTTAGCTCGCCACTAGGCTAAGTTTGCAAGTTGACAAGAGAATAACAAAGTGATTTGCCTTTACAAATTAATGGAAGTGAAATCGATTCCCTGAGATTCATTCTCCACGTGGGGATTCAACCTGAACTTCAACTGCTCGCTCGATCCAACTAAACATATATTCATATGGAAAAGAAAACAAATAAGAAAAGAAAAATGGAGAAAGGAAAGGATTAAGCTATCGATACCTAGTTAACACACTCATACTCAAACAAACACATACAAATATGCATATTTCATTAGCAAAGTGAGCACACAAATGCATCCTAATGTCTCAAACAACATCACATAGTCGACAACGTCCGAAGGGGATCACAAGACAGGAATCCAAAAGTGAGGTAAGTCACTCCCACCTTGACACGGGCCCTAGTCACCTTAACCAGGCCACCAGTTTTCTAACCAAGTCGCTGGAAATGGCTCCGTAGCATCCCAAACGCTCTAGGTGCCCTAGTCTCCTTGACTAGGCCGAGAAAAGTGGTATCAAGACACACCTAGTGCCCTGGTCTATGTGACTTGACCGTGAAAAATGGTACTAGAACCTCCTTAGCACCATGGCTCGCGCCCTAATTTTTGTGACAAGGCCGCCAAAAGTGGTATTGAAACCCACTTGGCGCCCGAGTCACTTTGTGAGGCCGCTGACAATGCCGCAAAAAGTTATACCAAAGTGAGTTAGAACATTGGTTCGTGCCTTGACTCCCTTGCCAGTCCGCCAACTAGGACATTCATCCTGAAAAACAGGGCAAATGACTCAGAATTCCACTTTTCCAACTTTTAAATTGCATCATTTGTCTTTTTATTTCATTTAAGTATCGTTTAATGTTTTTAAGGTGAAAATCAACCACATCAAGCAATCATTTACCAACCATTAAGCAATAACAAACCATTTCAATCATACAAGACACACAATTGTTGTAACGCCCAACCACCAGCCAGGCGGGGCCGCGAACGGAGACCGAAACGCCACATAACATTCATTCAATTCTTTTCATTTAATACGAAAAATAGTTAAAACAATTGAAATACTCGAATATAAGATTAAAAATCGATAACCTATTTAAAAAAACAATGATATAAACAAAATAATTCATTCGATACTACAACTTGTTCGCAATTCATATCCATCATCCAATCAATAGTTTATAGTCCCTAAAATAACATGTCCAAAACATAAGGACTTGATATATTTTAAAAGTTTACATATCCTTCTATTAAAACTAATCAATACATTGAAATAACAGTTTGTAATATCCTTCCAAAATCATGAAAAATGCAATGTTGGGACCTTCAATTTGCTCGATCACCTGTTTCACATTTCAATAGAAGAGATAAGAAAAATGGAAGAACGTCAGACTATCAATGTCTGGTTAGCGAGAAAAATGAAAGTAAAACAATGTAAAAAAGAAACAACTAGGCTGTCCCTAATTTAGTTTAGATAATGAAACGAGATCAATTAGGTCGAAGCCACACAATAGGGTCCGAAGACCGAAATCTGTAGCGTCGTTTATTCCCCATCGAGATGGTCAACTACCTTAGGATTCCATCAATTAGGTCCGAAGACCACAATATAATAGGCTCGCTGGCGGTGGTGTCGTTGCACCTAATAAGAGTCGTCACTCAATTCCAATTGTGGTTAGCTAAACCAAAAGTCTTATATTCTCAATAGATTGAGAAATCTCAGGTACCCTAATGAGATGTCATTCCATCACTATTTCAACCATGACTAGGGCAATCATTAGTTATTAATTAGGTGACAATGCACACAATACAGTTTAAAATTAAATATTACATTATAACAATCCATTAGCTTTCAATCAATACTTATCGGGAATTTTACAAGTGCCTTGTCCATTTATTTCTAGCTCTAAGTAACCAAAGCCTAAGTTTAACATGCAATATACTTTCAGCATTACTATGTCCAACAATAACAACACCAAAAGTAGCAATCAATATTCCAATCTAACATCAATACCTATTGTTCCAATTGACAGTTCATGTGATTAGATTGTTTATCCATATTAATGCACAACACGGTAAAACGAACATTAACCACCTATGGAGTATAAAACGATGTTGCTAACCTTTTTTCTAAAGACAAGCTAAGTTATGCATCGCCAATATAATCCTCGGCACCTTTCGCTTCGCGTAACAATAACGAGAAACAATAATTTGATTAGACAATCGTTCGAACACGTGGCGTGCGAAAAGCGTAACCCATTCTAACCGTAAAGATACGACGATCGAATGTCCAAGAGATGAACACACTAGCGGTTACTACACTGAACATAATGCAATATATTTTCCAATCATCCAATTCAATTTCCCCCACAACTTAGGGTTTCTAACAAAACCCTATCTAAACCAAGAACAATCTCAATCCTAAATCAACATCAATCCCCTTCAACAATCCTAACAATCATGCTTATATTCATGAGTGAGATTAAGGTTGATCGTGGAGTCGCTTCGATGAAACAATGGAGAGGAAAACGAGAGAGAGATCAATTGCACAAAGAAGGGTTTTGAAACGTGTGAATAAAATGAATGAAATTTGTGGTTTTGGCCAAAAATCGACCTGATACGTTCTCTGGCGACAAGGCTAGCGTAGTAAAGCCTATGTCACAATAAGCACCCGAGATGAGTAACTTCGCTTTGTAGAATTCGCTCGTTGGTGACATGTATGGCAATATAAGGCTTATGTTGCCAGCATGGCTACTGATGCGTACCTTTGTTTCCTCCTTTGTTCGACTTTATTTCCGCTACCAATTCGATGGAATACCACTGAAACATTTTTAGGCAATCTTATAACAATCAAATCAACAATTTAATCACTTTGATTAAGCAAGACAGATTCAAACATCACAAAAGAATGTTCAAAACTCAAAAATTAAATCGATTCAAAGTTATAAAATCGTTTAGCCCCAAAATTGGGAAGTTACAATTGTCATATTTTAATTTATTGCTCTTAAACTTAACTATTATAGGGAAAACATATATAAATAGGCCGAAACCCCAGGGGAACTGGAGATCAATCACATACATATACAGGGGGTCCGAAGTTCAAACAGGAGATCCTAAAAGATCGGGTTGATATTTTCGCATTCAGGAAGGACCACTGCCCTAAATTAAGCGACACTTCAATTCAAGTTCACATTTTTATGTATTGAAGTATACTTCTTATTTCTCTGTGGCATGCCAATACACTCACCTATATTAAGTTAAGAACAAGCGCATTCATTTCAGGTGATCAAACCAAAATTTTCATTTTCTTTCCATTATTATCAAAGCTTACATAGTGTCATGAACATCATATCAACTATGGCACTCAAATTATTCATATTAACATATAAGCCACAAGGCAAACCAGATCATTTATTACCCATGTCCAAAACAAAAAAGATGTAATGGTTTCAACAAGCCATTAACATCAAGATTCCACCATTCACTTTCAAAGGCCTTATTAGCCACTAATTTCACATACAAACCACACCAATCAACCCAATACACCATATTCACATATTTGAGTCCATTATCAATCTATCTCAATGAGTGTCATCATGACACCATAATTTATAATACTAAACATAACATTACATACCATGTATTTAACATCGTTTACGCATTATAATGCAATCAAACATCAAAATAACCATCATATGATGATTTAGAGCGTAAAAAATGAATGTGTTAAACTCTACTCCAAAGATAACTAGTTAGTCTCCTCGGTTTAGTGATCTCCAACACATTGGTTGCTTATTGATGCAAACAATAGCAACACAAATGGACACATTTTTCATCTAAAATCACCAATCTAACTCCTACGGATTCAAACTAAATGCAATTATAGACCACAATCCACCAATTCAATTATTCTGAAGTGTTAATAGACCTCTAAGGATTTTTATTATGTCATAAATCGAAATCAAAAGCTTTCAAAATAAAAAATGTCATTAGAGAGCTTCAAAAGCTTACCAAGGTAAATAGTGAAGAAGAGAACTTGAAATTACTTGTCAGAGCTTTAAATAAGGTTCTGGGTGGTGGTTGCGAGGCTAAATGAGATGGGTCTTTGATGGTTGGGAGAAATCAATGATAGGCGTATGCATGGGTCGGGAACGGGTTAAACCCGGACCGACCAGGAAACACACAAACCCTAAATCTTGAATTTTTATGGACTGGACCGAATCTGATTATTTTTCAAGTCAAGGCGGGTCCGTCCGGGTTTCAAGTTTTCTTTGTTAATTTATTGAAAAAGATGACCCTAAAAAAATCTGAAACTCTTATATTTAGTGGACAAGACCGAAACTAATTATTTTTTCAGGTCAAGGTCGGGTTGAGGTTGGGTCGAGCTCGGGTTGGTCAGAATTTTCAAATTCGGTCTTTTTATACGCCCTTAATGAACTTAGGGTTTTTGAGAGTAAAGAGAATATATGAACGCGATTGGAGTTTAGGGGAAAAAAGAATGAGAGCGAAGAGGGATGAGATAGGGGTGTATTAGGTGTATGATGAGCTTTCATGGGTTGTTGGGCTTGGACCATAATTTGGGCTCAATAACACCCAAACACATATTCCACTACCTAAACCGACCCAATCATTCATTTCTCTCTCAATCCCACTCTCGAAAATATCTTTCGGCTCCAAAAATATATTCATACCACCAAAACCATGTTTAAATTAAAAAGTCACATTTGTTTCAACAAAATCCAATTTTCCAAAGTTAAGCTCGATTTTACAAAAATCAATTCAAAATTATTTTCAATACCCCAAAATTGACTCTACACTCCAAATTTGGTATCTAATTACTATTTTACCAAGTTGGGGATTACCGACCGGAGTAGATTCGGTTGATTGGATTGGTGAATGAGGTTAGTAGCTGTGTTTACGCCCTCACAATTGTTTGCTATTGTCTGTTTGATTATTTGCAAATTGGTTAAGTTGATATAATCTGAAATTTGAGTTGATTATCATAATTTACTGTATTGATATGAACTGTGGGCATAATTGCTGTTATTTTATGTTTACATTATTGGACACAATCTATTGGTTTCTGCTGCTTATATGTGGACATATAATTGAGTGTCCTTATCTGTCTGTAAATCCAAAATTGGAATTCCGTAATCTGTTAAAGTCCTGTCCTAAGGTTAATACGATAAGACCAGCATGCTGTTAGGGAAAACTAGATGTATACATCGATGCGTGAAAGCGTATATGGTCTTGATTGCCAACCATTTTCTGGATGCGACAACATCATTTCTGGAGCTTGGCTCATTCAGGGTGCGACGACATCACTCTGGGATCTTTGATCCACTCTGACGGTTTAATCTTATCTGTCTGTTTCTATTTCCGCTTTTGTTATTATACTAAGGACAGGCCTGGTAAGTTAAACACCTAAATAATAAGGTAATCGGATCTCTGAGATTATGAATTGTTTCTACCTCCGAATATGTATGTTTGATATGTTGGTTTGATTCTGTTTGATACTCATTATTGTCTTTTGGGTTCTAACTTTAGGTAGTATAATTTATGACTCCTAACTGGCTGTAAGTGTTAGGATTAGATCCATTTGATAGCTAGAACTAATATAGCGAGCGACATAATCTGAAATAGGCTAAAAAAGTGCCTAGTGTCCGTAACCGAACTGTATACCGGATTGTCACTTTAAAACTTGAAAATAGGAAGTAGGATGGTCTCTGGCTGAGCTCCTTACCGAGCTGGTTACCGATATTCAATTAGGTCAACCTTAAGATCATTAGTTCCACTCTCTGACCGAAATTTTTACTGAACTAGTTACTGAGCTGTAGTTTGGTATAAGTTTCAAAAGACTGTTCAACCTCTCTGACCGAGCTCTTCATCGAGCTAGGTACCGAATTACAATTCGGTGTGTCTAGGAGACTTGAAACTCTCTGACCGAGCATCATATCGGAATAGGAATCGAACTGTCACTTAAACCTTCCTTGGGTTCGTATAATTGCCCTCTGACCGAGCTATCTACCGGAATGCTTACCGAACTACTATTCGGTAACTCTGGTGATGCTCTCTGACCGAGCTACCTACCGGACTGTCTACCGTATTATAATCCGGTAAGGTTGGTAGTGCTCTCTAACCGAATTACATGATGGACTGCTTACCGAACTACTATTCGGTTTCGGTCTCTCTTCTGAAAATAATTTGACAACTGTAAAGCCTTTTTCAGACGGTAAATGCATTAATCGGTAATCACTTATCCTAGATCACTTAAAGGGGATTATAATTGGGATATCTTGATTTGTTAATCAACTTGTTTGCTTCTGTTTGCACCCTTTGGTTGTTAACTAACTTGCATATGTGTGTGACATGCTATCTGTTTAATAAGACGCATATGTGTGTGTTTGTTGGGCATTCGCTTACTAACCAGACATCGATAGTCTGACCTTCGCTGTTTTCATTTTTGTTTTGTATATTTGAACCCTTTCTGGGAATGGAAACTTGCTGAGTTTAGACAGTCAGGTGGGATAGCAGGATATCACTAACATCGAGCATCATATGGCATCCTCTTCAGACTTGGATTGCATTTCTGTTTTAATTAGTTGAACTTATATCAGACTTTTGTACCCAAAGTAGAAAAAAAAAATGAGCGTCGGGATGAAGAAAGCCCAATTCACTATTTAGAAAAATTAAAAGCAATAGTTACAATAAAAATATCACTCTCTCACTCCACAACCCAATTACATTAGTCACAGCCTTACACACAAGCTCTCCTCAAATGGCTATCATAGGATAACAACAAATCGATCTTAAAACTCTATATCTTCATAGTTCCCAGGCCTCGGACACCTCCGAAAGGTAACCAATCCGATCTACATAATGCTCTCATAATATCGAATAATAGATGCAAATATCATATTTATAGTATAAGGTTGCTTAGTCACAAAGTAATCATACACTAATAAGAAATTTTTTTCCTATTTCTAAGAATCTTTGTTCTAACTAGAATCTACTTTTAAAAAAAATACAATTAATAACCAATTATGGCATTTCCAAAAGAGCAAATTACACATGGAAAATTGCAAATTACAAACGAATATAATTTTTGGGTTTATTAACAAATCAATCTTTCTGACCCACAAATTTTAAATGGAAATCGTCCTAGACTGTTACTTGTAATGACGGGTATGACAAAAGGGACTTCTACTTCAGAATTAATGTTAATATGGAAATTTAATTGGTGTCTGAGGGTATTTTTTTAAAAAAGGAAGTCCCTTTTAAAAAAAAAAAAGGGAAAGATTTAAGAATATGGAAATTTGTGCGTTGTTGGAGCTTTGAAGATGGTAGTCACAGTCACAAGCACTTCCTCAATGTCTTGTCTACACATTTTCCCTTCAAAGCAATCAACACCCCCCCTAAACAACCGCTGTTAAAAGTTTCACCCAAACCATCATATCTTTCACTCCATCATCGACCTACCAAAAAGCACGTACCTTTCAAAAAAAGCCGTGGTTTTCCAGAGTCTTTACCTCTTCACGCCAAGAACCCATATGCCATTTTCATATACAAAGATCCCACGGACAAAATAAGATTGAAGAAGCCCCTGTTGTGTTAGACTACATGAACAAACAAGACTTCCCTGTAAATGTCATCATTTTCAATACCCTCATTGTCACTTGTGGTCGAACCAAGTCCATTTGTTTATTCGTATAAATGGATTTTATAATAGTGAGTTACTATATACAAAGTTGTTCATATGTATATCTCTTGTGACTTTTAGATGATGCTGATAAAATGTTTGATGAAAGTTCTAGGAGAAAATATATTCATGAAATGAAATGCTTTGCTTAGAGGTATTGTTATTGCTAGTGGGAGAAGATACTTCGATGTGCTTCCTTATTATTTGAAATTGCATGAACTAGGCGTTGAATTAAGTGTTTGTGCTTTCACTTGCTTGATCAAGAGCTTTGCGAGTACTTCTGTATTCACAAAGGGTTTAAAGGCTCGTATTTTGCTGATAAAGAAGGGTTCTATTGATTATGATATTATTGATAGGTATGTTAGTTAAGTTTGCGCGAGCCCTGTTTGATAAGATTGCTAATAAGGATGTGGTCATGTGTGTGTTTTTTTTAATTAAAAAAATAATCCATCTAATCACAGAACAGAGGATTTAGCCGACTTCAACAAGTTGCTAAGGGTAACATGGTCTTTGTACACGGTCAAAGTGGTCAATGATGATTTATGTTTGAATTTTTGTGGGCCTTAGAGATTTATTCGCTAATAAACCCAAAATTGTATCCGCCTGTATTTAGCAATCCTTTAAGGGGTCTGAGTGTAATTTGCTCTTTCCAAAACAGTTTTAGAATACTTTCCGAATCACCAAACCCCTTGGATTTTAAAATTTATCCGAAATTATATATATCAAGCATATTTTGTATTTTGTTGTTGACGAAATTAGCAGAAATAGATATGTATGCATCCGGTCTTCAGACACTCTAAACTATACTTAGTCGAATTCGTCCGAAAATATAATAAACGAATGGCTTAAATCAAAATTCTTTTTTCGCTCCAATCAAAACAATTCGAGAAATCGAAATATATTCAAATTATCATCCTAATTCCAAATAATTCCCTAGAGAATTAACTTATTAAATTACTATATTATTCTTATAATTATATAAAAATAATATATTAATTTCAACCAATATAATTTTTTTTTTAACTTTATGTTCCAACTCTGAATTATTAAAATTTCGAACAATGCCATGCTAATTCAATTTAAATTCATTTCCACGTAATTTTAGATTCGTTCTCGAATCAGTCCATAAATTCTAAACTTGAATACTGTATACACCTTAGATGTAATTTGCACATCAATCTTTTTCGATTTGGAGAGCTATATTACAAATTTCCCACGTGAGAATGCCTGAAATTGAAAGACTTCCACGTGGATAAAAGCGGTTTGCTAAATTATTTGTAAAAGTTATTTTAAAAAATCACATTAAAAAATTAAAAAGGAAAATTCAATTAATTAAATTTGAATATACTAAACACCACACTAAAAAGATCAAACAAACAAATCAATCAAAGATCAAGCGTGAGCTAGGACACCCACATTGCTCATCAATGACTGGACAGTGGTGGATTCCAAATAGTCTATTCATTCTAGTTAATTTTCTCTCAAAAATAACTTTTTGAAAATATCAATATCCAATACTTTAATCCACCCAAAAATTTAATTCAAAAAAGAAACCACCACGTAAGCCACATGACGGGTGGAATAGATTGGACCCTAATGCAAGACGCGTAGATCAAGTGATCAACAAACACGTGTACGGTAGGAATTACGTGGGAATAAATAAAATTGGCCAGCGAGATAACCGGTGGGCCAACTCAACAACCAACTTTGCCCACGTATATACACTGTACTTGTATACGACACGCGTATGGTGACGTGGATGTTGCCTTGGCGCTCTTCCCTCTCTCTCCTTCTTCGTCTTCGCCATTTGTGTTTTATTTTTTCTCTCTCTCTATTTATCTGCAGAAAACGCGCCTTTGTTGATTTTCGTCTGTTTCGAGAGCGTTTTACTACTCCGCTGTAATGCAGACGTCCCGTACTTGTTAGCTTGAGAGCTTTGGTTTCTGGAAATCAGCTTTTTTATTTTTTATTTTTAATTTTAACATTGAATTTGGAGGGATAAGTTCAGCGTTCTGGTTCGGATACCGAATACATAAAGGTATAATTTCGAATCTCTAGTGTGTGCGTTTAATTATTTATTTATTTAAAGAAAATTTATTTTGTATAGAATGATTATGTGATCGATGGAGGAGACGATGAAAGGAAGTGTTTCGTTTTTGTTGTTTAATTTTCATTTTGCTGCTTGGTTGGTGAGAAAATACAGGAAATTGAGGAAATTGGATTTTGACTTTAGACTGTAACCAAAATTATTATTATTTTTTTATTTATTTAGTTTTTTTTTTTTTTCTGTTCTTTCTCTACTGCTGTGTTGAATTTGTAAGGACTGTTGCCTGTTTGGTGGATAATGTCCTCTATTTTCTCAGTATCCAAACAAAATTTTGAAGCACAAACTCGTCCAATTCTATTTAATTGAATTTTGAGATTCTGTTTCATTTAATTGATTCTCAAAAAGAAATTTATCATTCTAACTGTTTTAATTACTTTTTCTGTCATGTGTGTTTGTGAATTAATGAAAAGCATCCAAATCACCAGATCACATCACCACCTAGAACTTTTATCTTAGGGTACCGTAAAATTTGCAGAGGTTGTACTAACGTTGCCGAGGGTATTTTTGTCTTCCAATTCCTTATTTTTTTCCTTAAGTCATAGGTTTTGTCAACAGTGTTTTTAGCAACATCCAAAAACCTTCCCTCTCTCTCACTGGTAAAATGTGAAAAGACAGTTATACCCTTGACTTTCCAGACTATTCTGATGTCTTAGATTTTTCGGTCACCATCATCTTTCAACTACGATCAATTTTGTTGAAGGATTAATTTTAAGGTTGAATGGAATTAATATACTTGATTAATAAAATCAGCACAATTTTATTAATGAAACCACGTGTTTATGTAATTAATTATACCCAATTTAATTTTAATTTTCTGGACATATGGGTGTACTTGACTGTCTAATGATGTCTGAATCTGCCGTTGGTAATTCTCTGGTCTTTCTAATGTGCAGTTTAAGAATATGAGTCGTGCAACACTTGTACTAAAGCCTAATTTTGCTGTATTATATTCTTCCCTGCTCTGATAAGGATTTATTATTTGTATATCAGCTTAAAGATCCTATTAAGGTGTTTGGCTATGGGGAACAATGAAGATGGCAAGTCCACTAAGTCTGAGAAAGCGTCATCACCTACTCCAGCGGTGAGTTGAGGATTGTGATTGGATTAGTTTGTAGAATTCAAAATTTTCATAACTGGTTTTGCTTTTGGCAAATTCTATCCTTGTTTTGCTGGGGTTAGTTCTTTAATTCTTCTCTGACTATGCTTGAATTTTTCTATTCTCAGGATCAAAACAATATCCATGTGTATCCTGACTGGGCAACTATGCAGGTTTCCACACCTTATATTGTTTCACTCCTGTTGCAGACATATTTAAATCTTCTTACACTTTATTTACCTGCGAGTTGTTCCTGAGTTTTTCTTTTTCCCCTTGCATTCTCAGGCATATTATGGCCCTAGAATGGCTGTTCCGCCATACTATAACTCAGGCGTAGCATCAGGTCATCCTCCTCCTCCCCACCCTTATATGTGGGGACCACCACAGGTATCACAATTATTTTATTTTTTTAAAATGTTATTAGAAGCTATTCATTGATTTTTAGAGGTGAATTATCGTTTAACTCTTGATTTCTGTCAGCCTATGATGTCCCCTTACGGAACACCTTATGCAGCAATTTACTCTCATGGAGGAGTTTATCCTGCAGTTCCTATGGTAAGTTATTTTGTTACTACATTTTGAGTGAATAGTATTTGCACATATCCTCAGAGCTTTTACTTGATACTTTTGTGTATTGCATACTATAACCATTACTAAAATCTCTGTAACAATATGGAATGGAGTGCAGTTAATCTTAGCAACTGCAATTTTCTTTCAGTTGATTGAGCATATCAATAATAATATGCATATATTGGATGAAAATTTCTGATGTCTTTTGTATTCTCACTTGATTCTAGGGTTCACATCCACAAGCTCATGGGGTTCTGTCTTCCCCTGCTGTAAGTGTCTTGGTTCTGTGATCTCCCTTTGTTTTCTTGTTAATGTATATTCTTTCTGATACAAGAATTTGAGTTGAACTGTATGGTTGAGAGACAGGTACATCTGTTTGCTTATATAGGCACCTGTATTCAACTTCTGATGTAATAATTGCTCAATTATGCAGACTGGCGCTCCTGTGAATACCGAAGGACCTACAAAATCATCAGCAAACTCAGAGCGAGGTGTGATGAAGAAATTGAAAGGCTTTGATGGTCTTGCGATGTCAATAGGCAATGGTAATGCACAAAATGCTGAGGGCAGGGCTGAAGAAAGGCCATCTCAGAGGTCTGCTTAACACATATGTTTTATTTTGTATAAGTTATTATTTTTGTCTGGTTGACTGCTGCCTAGCTTCTCTGTTGTGGTTTAACTAATTGCAACTGTTTTAACAGTGAAACTGAGGGTTCAAGCGAGGGAAGTGATGAAAATACTTCAGGGGTATAGACTTTCTTCCATTAGCGCGTGTATATGTTGTTGTTTTTTTCTGCTCTCCTTTTGTTGTTATACATACTTACGATGGAAGGCATTTCTCATCTCTATCCATCTTATGCCAGGCAGCACGGACTGGAAGGAAAAGAAGCCGGGAGGGAACACCAACTCCTAGTATGTTGTCTATTATCTCTTATGTTTTTCATTTCTTAATTCTTGAATTAACTAATAAGACAATTAATCTTTTAACTCTTCACATGGGTGGAAGGGCAACAAATTTTAACTGGAAAGATACTAGTAAAATAGGTCCAGATATAACATTTTCTGAGGACCCGTCTATATCCTTACCCATGACAAACTCTTGATGATGGAAAGGCCAGTTCACAAATTTGTCTGCTATGTTGAAAATTGGAGATAATCATGAGAACCAGATCTTATTTTATTCACTGGCTGTCTCTAAATTACATTTATGCTTTTTTGAATCAGAGAATTTCAGGTCTGTTGGAATGAGTATGTATTAGCATCATTTCTGTGGTTAATTGTCTACCTATGAAATGTCCATCATTGTGCATTGGATCATAATATCTTCTTGGCATGTTGCAGAATCATTTTATTTTTTATTTTTCTTCTTGCTCATATTTATAGGAAGCAGAGTGTGCCAAATTATTAACTAGCACTAGTTAGAGTAGAAATCTTTGGTTGTAGCTAGAGTCTTTGTGGAACTTGACGATGTCTGAATGTGATTGTAATGAGAAAATGATGAATCTATTGCAATGAAAAGATGATTGGGCCTAGAACTACTGAATTGAAATTCATGCAACAGGAATTTTATATTGTTTGCTCTTCACGTGAGCAGGTAGTGATGCAAAAACTGAGGCACACTCCAGTGCTGTAACTGTGGCCGAGGCGAAAGCAGCTTCTTCTAATAAGATGTTGATTGTTGCTCCTGGAAAATCTTCTGCTGAGCCTGTAATCTCTCCTGGTATGAACACAGCATTGGAACTCAGGAATACTGCTGGCGTAAATGCTAAGACAACTCCAGTTACTGCTCCTCAACCTTGTCCCGTGCCTCCTGAAGTATGGTTGCAGGTATTACTTGCAAATGTTGCTTATTAATTAGCTTCAGTTTATTTAGTATTGAATGTTCCAATTAACTCAGTTATTGCTTCATTTTTACTTTAGAACGAACGGGAACTGAAACGCGAGAGGAGGAAGCAATCTAACCGAGAATCTGCTAGAAGATCTAGATTAAGGAAGCAGGTAGGGGAAAAAAATAATTATAAAATAACTTATTAGCTTCTGTTGTTTGATTCACTTGATTAATTGGTTTGCTTTAAAACTCACTCTTGTGCCTCTCTGTAGGCTGAAACTGAAGAACTCGCTCGCAAGGTTGAATCCTTGAATGCAGAGAATTCAGCACTCAAATCCGAAGTCAATCAACTGACTGACAAATCAGAGAAACTGAGGGCAGAAAATGCTTTATTACTGGTACAATCTCATTTCCGTTTTGCAATTCCTCTATTGTCACCAGCAACTATCTAACATAAGCTGTATCCAACCACAGGAGAAGCTGAAAGGTGCACAACTAGAACATACTCCTGAACTCGTGCTAAACAACAACGTGGACGAAAAGAGGGCCACTCCAATCAGTACTGAAAACCTACTGTCCAGAGTCAACAATAATTCCGGTTCAGTGGACAGAGCTGGCGTCGTAGGAGAAGAAAGTCACCGGTTTGAGAAAAACTCGAACAATGGTGCGAAGCTACATCAGTTACTGGACACAAGTCCCCGGGCAGATGCTGTGGCTGCCGGCTAACTGATACCAACTTTAACATAGCAGCAGGCTCTTCTTAACGTTTTTGGTTTGCAGAAATAATCTAATCTTCTGCAATGGTTACTTGCTAACAGAGTCTGCTGAGGATTAATACCTGAAAATATAATTATAAGTAGTATCTTTTAAGTTAGTTTTCAAGCATAGCAGACCTGATGTGTTTTTTAAAAAAATATCAGAGTGCTGAAATGGCCTATGGAGGTCATAGTTAAGCTGATGTATATTGAAGAGTAGTAGTGAACTCAGCTTCTAAGTTTAGAAGAAAATATTTGGAACTTGTTATCCGTTTGGTTTGTGAAGTCTTAACTACTAATGTCAGTGCTAAATGTGTGATTCATATATTTTGACTTTGCATTATTTATTTTATTTTCGTTGATTTGATTTTATTAGATTTTCGTTGCCTGAATCTGTGGTTTGATGTTTAGGTGAAAAGCTCAATCGATCATTTGTTTCAACACAATACAAGGAAACAGCAGACACACATGGATATTAGGAAATTTGTACGGATGTCAACAAGCGGGTTTTTAATCCATGCGAATCCGTCTCTATCTCGCATCAATTCGTTTAGTCGGGTAAAAAAAATCGGCTGCACCGTCCAATCCAGTAAAAACAATTGACCAATGTCTAATTTCATTTATAAAATATAATATTAAATAATATATTAATATATAATTAATTTTTAAAAATATATAAATTAAATTTTAATTAATAATTTTTTTAATATAATATTTTTTTATATGTAAAGAGATCACAATTTAAATTCAAATTTTCAAATATCTTAATTGAAACGGATTATATATACACTAAAATTAAAAATTAAAATCAAAATTGAGTTCGAATTTTCCTAAATCCACTCTTTTTTCCATATATATATATATAATAATATATTAAATATTTAAAATTATTTTTATATATTTTGATTAAAATTTAATACTATCTATCAATTTTTTATAATAATACGGTTAAAAAATACGGGGTTAAAAAATGCGGGGCGAATCTCCATCACTCCGCATAAATTGAATTGTTTTAATATAAAAATAATCCAACAGAACTGGACAAAATCCACTCAACCCATGCTATTGCTATTTAAAAAAATATTCTATATTTAATTATTTTAAAAATAAAATAATTATGGACATTACATTTTTTAAAATTATTGTTTTAATTTTTGATTAAAACACCGCTAGCCGACCCATATAAAAATGGTAGAGAGACCGTCTAAATGATGGTCCTTTCAAATAGAGTTTTTGTATCTATGAATCATCATAGTTATCCCTTCCTAATCATCGAATTCAATTCTATATTGCAATCAATGAGACGATAGTACATTATACAAATGTATTCTTCCTATTCTTTATAGTGTATTAATAATAGAGTAATTTTAAGCTGACAAAGCACATCGTTGTCGAATTGTCAATCAATTATCATCTCTAATAAAAGTGTTGTCGCTTTAAGACATTTTAATTCTTCACAACAATTCCATGATTGAGGCTTTTGTTGAATCGAACATCAAATGAGACCTAACCTAATCTATTCTATTCAATTCAATTCAACTATTCCTATATTTAAATAAATAAACCAAAATTTAGTCTTCAATAATCGCCCACCGGCAGCCCAGCCCAAACCAACCCAAACCAAACAAAATCCATGTAGTATCTAAGGATTCAGTACCTGAGCTGAGACATAAAGATTTAAAATAATTATTAAATATTGAAAACTGTGAATCGTAGAAAAGAAGGTATGGTGGAAAGTAGAAGAAGCACATGAAGCGTATGCCCCACAAAGTCTCAGGCTGCCCACATGATTCAATTCAAACAAACCCTAATTTATCCATTCTTAATATTTATTTGTTCTAATATTAATTTTTTTTTTTAAAATTAAGAAAATGAATTGTGTAGAAAATAACGGCCTTTAAATTTTGAAAATTATTCGAAATAAAAATCTGGAATTGACCCTTTTGTGAAATACTATTAAAGATTTACAATTGAGGGCTGTCATTCACTATTCAAATTTGTTTCTTTTTTCAGAAAAATCGCAATTTGAATTGAATTGAGTGACCGTTTTGTGGGGAGAGAGTTTTATCGTATCTCCATGTCCTAGATCTCTGCAACTGAATTGATAATGATATACTCTTTTTATTTTTTTATTTTATTCAAGTTAAATTAATCTACTTCTTCACATGCTCTCTCGACAACCTTGTTGTTCATGCTCCCTACACCATGTTTTCAAACCCTAGTTTGAATTTTAAATGTATATATTTTAATTGAACTACGATGCATTTGTCAGGTTTCATGTTTACTTCATTTAGTTGCTTCACTGTTCAAACTTTAATGGTTTATCAATTAAGCTATGATTCAGATTGCTAATAGTATATATTTATATATATATGTATTTGGAATTGGTACTGTAGAGTCCACTTCTTATTTTTGGTAGAGAGCTAGGTTTTTGACATTTTGTTAAATCTGGGAATATTTTATTTTATTTAAATTTTGATGGAGGGTAGCTTGCTTTTTCGATATTGAGTTCTGGTGGTTGTCTTTATTGTGGTATAAATAGGACAAAGTTTCGCTAATTTGTGATTTTGAATCAGAACAATTATAATAGGTGTTGGTATATGCAGTTGCCAGATGTTAGCTTGCTTTAATCACTTTGGATTCTATGGTTTCAATCAATGGAGAGAGAGAGATGAGATTGTTGTTTTAGTTGCTGTGGGGTTTCTCTAGATCTGGTTTGGGTTTCTGGTTCAGGTGTGTCTGTCTCGTGATTCGTATATATTGTGAGTCGGTGATTCAGTTCTAGGGTAATTAGGTTAGTGATTGGTTCTGGTTTCGGTGGAGAGAGAGAGTGGTGTTTGGATTGAATTGGAAAAATGGGGCATCCTGCAGCAGTGTGGGATTATAAGGCTGCAATGGAGATCACTAAAGACTGGAATGGGATTGATCAAGTTGTTCTGCGAAACCCACATGGGGCCTCTGTCAAGGTCTCTATTTTTATTTTTATTTTTTCAAATAGTTATTTTCAGTAAAGCTGTTTGGATTTAGAAAAGTGGATAAGTTTCATTGTTTTTTTTTTTTTTTTGGGCAGGTTAGCTTGCATGGTGCACAGGTGACTTCATGGAGGAATGAGCAAGGAGAGGAGCTTCTGTTCACTAGTAGCAAGGTTTGACTTTATTGTGACCTTAGTCTGCTCTGATTTGAATGGAATTTAGTAGCGAGTAATTAGTTCTTTCTACTGGACTTGTGTCTTGTTATATATTATATGGAAACTGTGTTCAGATTAAGATTTAATGGGAATATCATGTTTATTATGGATATAATCATTGGTTCTTATGGATATTCTCTGGACTGGATTGCAAGTTGATTGTTATATTTGAAGGAATATATATATATACTTTTGTGTTGGTGGTACCAAAGGTTTGTGGTGAGTTTTATTGATCAATGACAGGCAATCTTTAAGCCCCCAAAGTCGATTCGTGGAGGGATACCTATCTGTTTTCCGCAGGTAATTTCGATTATATGCTATAGGTATATGGATCTTCTTGAATGTGAAACTTATATATCTTGGTATCGTCTTTGTAGTTTGGAAGTTGCGCATCATTAGAGCAACATGGATTTGCAAAGAACAAAATCTGGACAATTGATGAAAACCCTCCACCATTGCATCCCAGTGATTCAATTGGAAAGTCCTTTGTTGATCTGCTACTTAAATCAACGGAAGAAGAGTTGAAGTGCTGGCCTTATAGGTATGTAAACTTGTTGGTTGAAGTGTTAATCTTGCCAAATTATTATTAAGTTCAGAATCACTTTTTATAATGGATACACAATCTTGTATACTTGTATTTTGCACAAGTGGTTGGTTTATTCGCACTGATGAACGTTTTTTCCATCAGTTTTGAGTTTCGTCTTAGGGTATCACTCGGAGCAGATGGAGATCTTTCATTAATATCACGAGTTAGGAACATCAACGGCAAGCCTTTTAGTTTCTCTTTTGCATATCACACATACCTGATGGTTTCTGACATAAGGTTTGTTATTACATCTGCTGTTTTTAATTAGTTCTTGAAACACTTTTCTCCTTACACCGGTAAAGTGCTTTTAGTGACTGTTTATGTTATAGTAATAGTAAACAATGTTACATTTGCATTGACTGACAGTGAAGTGAGGATAGAAGGCCTTGAGACACTTGACTACCTTGACAATCTCTCTCAAAAAGAACGATTTACAGAACAAGGAGACGCCATAACCTTTGAATCAGAGGTAAAAAGTCTTAACCTTTTGTTGTACTCTTACTCAGGAGATGCCATCATGTTTAACCATATCAATCTCTCTTGCTGTTATCCATTGAGAATTCCTGTTAAAGTTGTCCATCACTAAATGCTACCAGGTGGATCGAGTTTATCTACGCTGTCCTAGTGTGATCGCTGTTCTTGATCATGAAAGAAAGAG
This sequence comes from Cardiospermum halicacabum, assembly GCA_031304145.1. Classification (NCBI taxonomy): domain Eukaryota; kingdom Viridiplantae; phylum Streptophyta; class Magnoliopsida; order Sapindales; family Sapindaceae; genus Cardiospermum; species Cardiospermum halicacabum. Next base: position 3,662,146 of record CM062399.1, on the reverse strand, counting down.
AACATACATGATACGAAAGGAAGGTCTACCAGATGTTGGTAAGCAAAGCAGACCTTTCACTTATTAGTACATACATATCACACCTCATAAAATGAGCTCGCTCACTGTCTCTGCAACTTTTAATGGTATAAACTTTTCCCACATATACAGTGGTGTGGAATCCATGGGAGAAGAAATCAAAGTCGATGGTGGATTTCGGTGACGAGGAATACAAACAGATGCTATGCGTGGATGGCGCAGTGATGGAGAAACCAATCACATTGAAGCCAGGTGAGGAATGGACAGGAAGGTTAGAACTCTCTGCTGTTCCTTCCAGTTTCTGCATAGAGCACTTTGAAACTAGAAGAAAGTGTCTGAGAAACAACAGTGGTTGTGGTTTGAATCAACTGTAAATGGCCAAGGTTTTCTTCAATAGTAGATGTAGATGTTAGAAGAGGATTGCTCTGCGTTTTTCTCGGGCAAACGAAGTATGTACTGTGAGTTATGTGTTATATAACCACAACCTTAATAGTTTATTGGAAGTTTTGCTGTTTGAAATATCTACTACTAGCCTCTCTATATCTTCTTGTTCAAGAATGGCTATGTCAAACTTTGGTTGCATCTCAGTGGGCTGAAATGCTGGCAGTGGTTTTGGGTTGGGCCTGACGAAGTTGTTGTGGGCTGAAGTGTTTGGTGTCCCTCAGTGGCCGGTCCAATCCGGCTTTGACAACCTTAATCACAACTATCAACAGACAAAAGGTCAATTTTTCAATATTAAAATAACAAACTTAAAATCTAGATACTCATCAATAATTGGATTTTCGTGTCCTTGCTGGATACCATATGGGTAGTATAGTATGAGACTTCACCCAGCACAAGTACATCTCCATTTTAATTCACATGTTAATCTAATCATGAAACTTAAACACCATTTTCTTTCAAAGGGCAGATTTCGCTATCCATCTAATTGCGTTGAAGAGCATAAGTCAATATGATGATTAGTACCGAGGAATGAAACCAGAAAATTGAAGTCTCATCTCATTGTGGAGGCACACCAAACCATAGACAATTCAAATATTTGAGTACCAGTATTAAATAGACATTGCACCCTAAATTTACGTTGGTTGCCGTCTTCACATCAATTGAAAATAGCTAGTGCTCTGCCATTATATACATATATCATCCACGTTTTACATCATCAATATACATAGATTGCTCTTCACGTCAACACAAACAATACTAAACTTGTCTCTCAACTCAACTTTCCAGTTTCAACTTCACGACACGTGCAACCACAATACACGTGTCGATTATACTAACATTCTTTACTTCGGAGTAGTGGTAGCAGGGTTAAGAAGGTAATTTCAAAAAATGGGTTGATGATGAGCACAACTGTAGTCGAGTGTCGTCGGTGGAAAAGACAACTTAAGTGGATAACTGAAGCCAACTAGCCACGCTCCTCTTCCACGTGGACCAACATGCAACATTCAACTCTCCCATATTTTTTTCCATCATAGGCAAATAGGTAAATTCACAGCTGATTTGGCAGGAAAACTCCAGCCACGTCAGCGTGAAATTGCCGCGCGTGAATCTAGTTAAAAACAACTCTATTCTCGTCTCCTTTTGTTTTATTTACTTCATACACTTCACAACACAATTGTATTCTCTCCTTCAATCACAATTCATTATTTATTTATTTATTATTTATTTCTTTAATTTCCTTCTCTGAATCTAATTGATTTTCTCAATTCAAATTCACTTGAAGGAGTTGATACGTGCAGATCATTAATTGAAACGCGAATTTTGAAAAAAATAGTGAGAATCGAGTCGCGGATTAACATTTTCACTTGGTTTCAATTCAATTGTGGAAATTGAACTTTTCTTATAAAAGAAACCAAAATCAAAGCTTCGATTTCCAAGTTTGAAGATCAAGAATGGCTACTGAACCAGCCAAACCGGTTCTCCAGAAGCCACCGGGTTACCGAGACCCGACTCTACCCGTTCATACAGCAAAGCCATTGCCGGTGAGGAAACCGGTACGGCATCCGCCGTTGTATCAAACCAAAAGACGGAGGAGCTGCCGTCGTGTTTTCTGTTGCTGGTGCTGCGCGCTGACAGTAATTCTAATTTTTCTACTCTTTCTCGCTTTCCTCGTCTTCTACTTCTGGTTCGATCCAAAACCTCCAGTTTTCCACCTCCAATCTCTGTCGTTTCCTCGGTTCAATGTGACGGAGAAGTCGGACGGAAACTATTTGAACGTCCAGTCGGTGGCTAGAGTCGAGGTGCGGAACCCTAACGGCAAGCTTAATTTCAAGTACGGGAAATCGGAGGTGGAAATCACTACGGACGATAGCGACGGAACCGATTTAGGATCGGGCAGAGTTGATAGTTTCAGTCAAGCGACGAAGAATGTGACGAGGTTGAAGATTGTGACGAAGAACGAAGATGTTATCGAACAAGAAGCTGCGACGAGGCTGAAGAGACGGTTTCGAAACAAAGACCTCGTCGTGAAGGTAGTGGTGCGGTCGAGTGTTGGATTGGGTGTGGGAAGGTTTATGATAAGACCGGTGGGGGTTAATGTTATTTGTGGTGACGTCAGCTTAAGGAAGCTTGATAGTTCCATGCCCAAATGCACCATCAACATCTTCAAATGGTAATGTTTTATTTTTAATTATTTTTTATATTAAACAAAATGAAACTAATTATACAATCATGGTTTGTTAATTACAGGATCAATATTCAATAATCGAACAGAAGAAAACAGAGAGAGAGAAAGGGTATATGCATAACAGTCCAAATCTGTACAGCTTTGGATGCTTTTTAATGTTATGTGAACAGCTTACACCACCAGGTACATAAAAATGTTCATAAATGGTATTTTGTATAGATGAGATGGTGGGGGTGTTGTATTTTGGGTTTATTTTAATTTATTTTTCTATTTAAACGTTTGTTTATTGAGTTAAAGAATCTCTTTTCTTTTTCCATTTTCTTTTTTTAGTTTCTGGAAGAAGCTTGAGCACTTGTTGCTTGCTTGCTCGTAAATTATTTTCTTTAAATAAGAAAAAGAAAGCTGAAAATGGAAATTTAATAATTGTGGTGCGACATCAAATCTTTGTATGTTTTGGGAAAATAATGTGTCATCATCATGATTCATGTTGAGTTTAAGTGGATGGATTATGGATGAGTGATGGACCATTTACTAGAGTGTCGGTCTAGCAAAGTTAGATTACTCCCTCATGAGTCATGAGAGGGTGATATGGCATCTGCTTTTTTTAGTTTTCTTGTGTATTTGGAATTTGCGAGACTTAAAATATGAATTGATATGATTATTTTAATCATTTTCTTGTGGAATGTTCTCGGATGATAATATTAGCCTTCATGAGAAAAAGAATGCTTCATGAAGAGCTAGTTTTGCGAGTGGATTGTTGATTATGTGTGGTCACCATCAACCGGCCACAGTACACCAGTGAGTACAGTACAGAAGAGCTACAGCTCACTGTAGCTAATTAGCTATGCAAAAATTGATAGATGTTCAACAATGAGATCATAAGCAGCCAAAGGAAAACTGGACAGTGAAGTTGATTTGATGCTCTTGTCACCACGATTAAAAAGCAAAAGCAAATTATAATTTGAAAGAAATTCCATAACAAGATATGTAAATGCAACCTATCTAATTAACCTGTAGTATATAAAATCAAAACATGTAGTATATAAAATCAAAACAAAAGGCATAATAAAAAGTTCCATATAATGAAAGAAAGAAAATAGACGAACAAAATCCGACGCGGGTAGAATCCAATTGGACACAAGTCAACGTTGATGAGCGACCAATCAAAAACCATAACAGAATCTGGCGTGCAACCACAGCCGTCCGTTTTGAAAAGGGACCCACTGGGAAGATTCATTTCGTCGAAATTCCAAGCAAAGTCATCCCCTCCTACGCTACACGGTAATACATTTTACAGATTCCACGCCTACACTGATTTCAACATTCATCTGAGTTTATTCTCTCTACTTCCTGTAGATCCGAGACAACACCTTCTAGTTATCGCGTTATGGCTTCCAAGCGGATCCTGAAGGAGCTCAAGGATCTCCAGAAAGATCCTCCTACCTCCTGCAGCGCTGGTACCACATATTTCTCCTCTTCTATCGTCTTTTGTATTTCTAGGTTTTATAAGCCTCCGTGGTCAATCTTGTGTTCGATCTACAGATTTTGTGTATGTTGATTGCTTTTCTTGTTTTAGCATGTGATTTTTGGTGAATTAGTTGGTATCTGTGTTGCTGGATATAGTTGCTTGAGCAATTGAATGTTTTTGTTGTATTGTTTTGCGACCTTGTGATTACCATTTCCTCGGAAGTAGATGTGTCATAGGAGTTTGAAGAAATGGTTAATTCACTAGTTAGATGATGTTTTAGGAGGTTCCTGTTTTCTTGAATAATTAGAAGCAGCAGCAAGCTGAAGTAAAAAAGAAGAGCTCGGTGGTGGTAGTTAGACAGATTAGCGATACATAATAGTTGTGGGATTGTAGAATCCCGGTAGACTTGTAGTTACTGTTTTTTCATACAATTATAGGTGGTGTTTGTTGCCGTGCCTTTCGAGACTGAGTTGGATTACGGCAATAGGCAGTGAATTTGTTAAATTACTCGTTGAATTTGTGGATTGCATAGCTGTGATTGATTTTTTTTTTTTTTTTTAGTTTGTTTTTTCAATTTTCAGTTTTAATGTTCCGGCGGTCTACTCTAATAGATGATTGCTTGTGGAGGCTTAGTGCAAGAACTGTTTCCTGTATGGAATTGAAATTTTGTAATTAAGGTCCTGAGTTCTGTTTCATATTAAGGCTATGAATATAAGATTGTTTTATCATTGATAGGTTGAGAAATTTTTGCCCGCAAAACTAAGCTTGCATGTTTCTGCTTTGTATCCTTAAAATATATTGTGTTGTTCATGTAATATATGTCCCGATATGCCTTCTTTCTATTGTTTGTTAGTGCTTTTGTACTGAAGTTCAAAGTAAATTTTGGTTAAATGATTGTGTTAGTTGTATGACATTTGGTTTGTATATAAACGCTCCTAAGATGTCCAAGATTAGGTGGTGAAAAATATAGTAGCTGATACTACATTTGTGTACTAGTTTTGCGGATATCTCTGTCTTCTTATCTTATGATGTTGAGCATGGGATACTCTTTAAACCCTTACAATTCCCTTTCTGCTAAGTTGATGTAAGTAAGTATATTTCTAGGGTTCTTATAATTTGGACATGGTAAAACTTCCACCATTATCTAAAACCAGTTATTAGGGCTCATATATAGCTAAGGCTAAGGCATTTGTTCTACTCTGATGCCCAACAGCTAGGCAAGTGAGTGGAAGTTTATTGAGTAGTATATTTTCTGGCAAATGAGTCGCAGATTTAGTATAGCAAGATAAAGAAGCCATGGCATGTTGAAGTACTGTTTTTATTTTTTGAAAGTTTCTTTTTCTTCCTTGTTTCTTTCTTTATTTTTTAATTTCTACTCAGATCATTATTGCTGAATTACTGGCTTGTGAAATTGAGGAAATGGAAAACTTGTCTACTTTTGAGCTAATTATTTATCACTGTCTGAACTTATGCTACAGGTCCTGTGGCGGAGGACATGTTTCATTGGCAGGCAACCATTATGGGTCCTCCTGATAGTCCTTATGCAGGAGGGGTATTTCTAGTGACTATTCATTTCCCTCCTGATTACCCATTTAAACCACCAAAGGTATGGGTATCAACTAGTTAAGCTGGTGAAACAGATCTCTATCTTAATCTTGTTTTTCTTTTCACTTATATTGAGAAAAAAGAAATGTTTTTGGAGGTTAAAAAAAATAAATTAGGTTCACCTTTCTTGTCTAGGTACGGAGATTCATTTACAATGGCAATTGTTATACCTTATTTCTGTTTTCTTTTATTTTGTTTAATTATAATTCATTGAATATGGTTAATCAAATTAGAGCTTTATTTATTTATATATTTATTTAAATATATGATACATGAAATGGGTATTTGGGTAATTACCCTTTCATCTTTGCGAATATTATGAGTAGAGTCAAATAGTGAAAGCTAAAATATGATTCAGTAACTTATTAGTGTTAGTTGGTAGTATGATATAAATTAAATTCATAAACTGCACTATGTTCTATATCTGTAGTCAATAAGGCTCATTTCCTCAGCATGTTCTCCTGAAAAATAAGATAATTTGGAATATCAAATGGAATTGTAAAAGTTTTTGGCATTTTGGATAAAAAGTGAACTGTAAAGCCTCTGTTTACTAAATACTTAAATAATGAATATAGAGCTTATGTCCTCTCAATCTTGCAGGTGGCTTTTAGGACTAAGGTTTTTCATCCAAATATTAACAGCAATGGCAGTATCTGCCTGGACATACTAAAAGAACAGTGGAGTCCTGCGCTCACAATATCTAAGGTTCTGTATCTTGATTGCATTAAACTCTCTAATCTGAATAAATTTTTACATCTCATCTTATTATGGCTTGTGTTCTCTCAAAATGTCAAATTGCAAATACAAATAAAACTTTCATATGTTGCACTCAATGAAACCATTCAACGAAGTTTTATCATTTCTGTTTTTTAAGTTGGTGGGAAGGGTTTTGCTGTGTTGTCTTTCAGGTTCTGCTCTCTATTTGTTCATTATTGACGGATCCCAACCCCGATGATCCATTGGTGCCGGAAATCGCTCATATGTACAAGACAGACAGGGCCAAGTACGAGTCAACTGCCAGAAGCTGGACTCAAAAATATGCCATGGGCTAGTGCTTTGTGAGTTGTGTTAGACAATAGTGTTTGATTACTTTCTATGTATAAATGGTTTGTATTCTATACATTTTTCTTCTGCAAAAGCACACAATGATGTACTATATGTTCCAAACATGATCTTTAGAACCGTATGATGTGGGTAATTACTTGTCATGCAAACGATTGTTGTAAAACTGTATTCCATCTCCAAATTCTTATTTGGAATTTGAATTTGATTTCATTTGAATTTGCATGCTTTGAACCGTATGAGATCCAGTGGGTACATTCTTTTACAGTAAAGCAGGCTCTCTACTGACACATGCAATAACCACATCAACAGATCTTATTGTCCTGGCGGGGCGGGAAGTGTGCTTGATACCCTCACATGTTTACAGGCTTTTTCCTCCATTGGTTTAATGACTTTAAACAGTGTGCCCAGTCTTTCTTACTAGAACTCTGAAAGACTGATGGTTTGCATCCACATTGACCTTTGACACCCCCAGAACTTAGAAATGTCATTTTAAACTTTCTACCTGCCCATTATTATTATTTGTACACTTTCGCCGTAGTACCGTTTTCTTGCTGCCCAATCCATAACTCTTCCTTGATCCCCAAGTCTTTATATCCGTGCTTCCCTGACGTACTCCAATAGTGCCAATATATAGTTTACTATTTAAGTGATGCTTGGACACAGTCCTTGGTGGCCACGGTTTGGTCCAAACTAGACCTAACTGAGAAAGGAACATATATGATTTTTTCATCATAATCATTTTAATATATATAAATACTTATATTATTATGGAGTGGTACAGTACACCCCACTTCATTCCTTAATAAAATTTGAATAATTTAATAAATTAATCAAAATTATGCTTTAATGTGATAGATTTTTAACAAATTAGTGATGTTTTGTACTCTATACCATAACTAGACTTTGGGATAATAACAGAGTAATTAAATAGCAATTAATCGTAGGTGATTGAAATTGGTTCCAAGAATAAGAAGAGATAGAAACTTGGAGAACAAGGTACTGTATAATTCACTAATTAATACTAGTAGGATATTTGCCACAGATATTTTGAGTTTCAAAAAACCAACTTAAAATATGATTTCAAAGGTTGATATCTCAACAGTCAAGGTTACTCGGGTGACGTGTACAATGTTATTCTAATACCCACCGGCTGTTACATTCACCTCCACTCACATAAGGTGGACCCCGGGGAAATGAAATGACTAGACGAACCATATCAATTTCTCATTAATAATCCAATGGCGGTTAAGCATGACACGTGTCACGATAGGTGATGCGGCGAGCCGCTAATCTCCGATGTTAACCGGAATCTTTTGACTGTACCCACAGACTTACTACCTTGTAGTATTAGATTGATTGATTTATTAATTAATTATTATTATTATCTTAATTACCTTATTTAAATACGTGAATTAAGAATTCAAACTTGTAACCTACAAGTCAAATCAAACAAAAAAATAAAAAAGGAGTTGAGTTATTCATGATGATTCTCCTATAAATCTGCGATGCTTGGCTTTTGACTCTTCTCTGCAACTGAACTCTGATTTCTCTCCTCATCTTTCTCCCTCCAACTCTCTCTAAACTCTACTCACTTGTTTTATCTTCCTCATTCTCATTCAAATTTTCATCGCTTTAAAAAATGAATCAACACAGAACAAAATACTCAGAGCACAAAACAGTAACAAGCAAGCTGGTAAAAGCTTCAACATCCAAAGTAGTACGAATATCAGTCACCGACTGCGACGCTACAGACTCATCAAGCGATGAAAACGAAGCGCTTTTCATCTCTTCGCCTCCATTTCGAGTGAAGAAGCACATCAACGAGATCAAAATGGAAGACAGCTCGAAGAAACACACTCCAGAATCCTCGTCGTTCACCTGCAGCAACAACGTCGTCAACAAGGAGAACACTAAACCGGTGAAGCAAAAACCGAACGGCGTCGGTAGATCTAACGGTAACAAATACAGAGGCGTGAGACAGAGACCTTGGGGGAGATTCGCTGCGGAGATCCGTGACCCGATCCGAAGGACCCGAGTCTGGCTTGGGACTTACGACACTGCTGAAGAAGCTGCTCTCGTTTACGATGAAGCTGCTATTCGTCTCAAAGGTCCAGACGCCTTAACGAATTTTAAAAGACCTCCTGAGAGAATTCAAACTGAAACGACGCCGTTGGAAATCGACGTGGCGACTAATTCGGGTTATGACTCGGGTAAGGAGTCTCAAACTATTTGTTCACCGACGTCGGTTCTTAGATTCCAGATTAACGAAGAAGCTGAAGTGAGAAAAGATAGTACTAGTACTAGTGGTGTTGTTGAGAGTGAAAGCGAGTGGAGACCCGAGAGTGATTGCGGTGTTTATTTGGATCCGATTCTGTTGGATTCGGATGCTCCATCTCGTATATTTTTCGACGAAATGAGCGTGCCCGTGTCCAACTGTGATTTTGGAGATATTTTAGACATGGATTTGGGGTCATGCATTTGGGACGTCGATGATTACTTTCAAGATCATGCTTTACCTACCCATTAATTTTATATTATTATTATTATTATTATTATTATTATTATTTATTTCGTAAATTCCGAGTGGAGTTTTGGGTACATAACTCTTCCTCTTCTTCTACTACTACCATGGATGAGGATTTTGCTCTGTTTTTTATTAAATTTTTATTTATTTTTAATTATGTGTACAAGTGTTGAGCTTTTCATCTACCGAATGTGTATATCCTTTCTCTATTTATTTTCTTTTTTAGTGTGAAATGAATGTGTTTGAGCTTTTATACGTATATGGTACATGTATTTATTATACTACTACACTTGTCAGACGTAAGACACACGAGTTATTATTTTCATATTCAAGTATGTTCCTATCTCTACATACCCAAAATTTAATACTAAAATATACTACAGCCTACAATCATATAACCGTTTTCAACGGAAATTTACTTTATGCCAGTTTGAGAATCAAAAAACTACTGAAAATTACATGCTCTATTATTTTCAATTCCATTTATTGTTCCAATAATTTTCTATATAATAGTAACAGCCATGCTTTGCATTTATTATAAGATATTTGATTTGATTACATAGAGTTAGTTAAACAGTAAAAAGGTAGTCAACAATAGTCCATAACAGTGGAGAGGTGATGAGGGCTATTTTTTAAACAAGTGTGAGTGAAGAGAGTGACTAAAAAAGCTGCCATTTGAAACAGGTAAAGCCACAACACATGTTCAATGGTTGGGCTGCCTTTGATTTTGTTTCTTTTTGGTTATTCAGGCACAAAACAAGTTCATGTTATCATGTTTGGTTTACTTTGTGTCTCGTCTTATCTTATCCATCCAACAACCCTAAACCATCAATGTTTCCATTCCCATCTCTTGTATTTTCAATTTTTACTGACTTTTTCACTTTACTTCGCTTCACAAATTTGTGAAAGTGTTTCATCCTACCTACAACGTTATATCAGGATCTATGTTTATTGGAAAATTGTTATATTGTCCCTTATGCAGTGTAAGACAACCTCATACACTGGTTTCGGATGTCCACTGCATATTGGTTATAATTTAATTCAAATTTTCCCATTAATGAATTGTCACACCCTTGAAGGAAGAAAAAAAAAAGTTAAAGAAAAAGAAAATGAAAATAAAGGATCGATTTTGATTTTAAAATGAAAATAAAGGATCGATTTTGATTTTGTTCTATCTATAAGATATGGTGTGACAAGAGACAGAACTACAAAAACAAAACATCTCAGGAAGTGAAGGGACCACAGGATTTGAATCCTTAAAATGAATATATATTGTCGGCCCCAATCCAAAATCTCTGGTAACGTAACCTGGTTTAAGCCTCTTAAAAGCCATTTTCACATTAAATAACACCAGCATACATGGTCTACACATGACACGTTTCTTGTTTATGCAACTCCGGTGTGTTTGAATCTCTATCTCCAGGAACTAAAAAGTTAGGTGATGACATATCAACAAATTGAAGACAGACAAGACAGGCTTTATTATTATAAATTATTATGGTGTATGTGTGTGTGATGAATGTAGTAGAGCCAGTTTCAAAACTTCGACCACTTGGAATCAGATCATCAGACCCACTTGCTTACTTTTTTTGCTTGACTGTTTTTATTTTACCACAAATTTAATGCTTCACTATAGACACAACCTCAACAACAACAGGCAGGTCCCCACCTCACTTCATCACCAAACGGCTTTGTTGTCCTCAACTCAACTGAACTAAACTCGTTATAAGGAGACAAAATAAGTTAAACTAAGTGTGGTGTGTGCTACTTGTCCCTAAACAACTCCAATGAATGAATGAACCACTTCTACTGTTACAGCTAGCTACATCACAGCCAATAATTGCCGTACACGTTTGTCTCTCTCGGTCTATATATGAACTGATTCGGTTTAGATATAAGCTAACGTGTTCAAGTACAAGACTTGTTAAATCTTTGTCTCCTGTGTTCTGTTCTTCTGTCCACTTAGCAAATTGTTGGAGAAGAATAGGAATTAAAGAGTGTAATATATGTTCTTTTTGACCTTATACAATGATTATGTTTTTTGCTTTCATGTGAATACCGTGTAATGCTACTGTGATAAATTATTCCAAATGTGGATTTAATTAAAAGATCGGCGGTGGAATAATGAGAAAGTAATAAGCTTTATGCATGCATGGAAGCTTAATGTGTCCCATGAAATCTTATCAACTATCATGTTGATTGAAATTTAATGGAAAATAAATAATCAAATGGGGTCTTCTTCATTTCACCTACAAATTGATTTAAGTTTTCAGCAAAATCTTCTCTATGTGGGGTCTTATCTTATTAGCATCACTTAAAAATATATTGACCTTTTTCTCTAATTATGGTGCAAAGAGACATCAGTGAAGAGTGTTTCATAATTTTCAACTCTTGTATTATGCATAGCCTCACATTATCATAATCTTATGACCATTATTATTATCAGGCTAATTATGGGGTTAATTGATTAAGATGAGCAAATAAGAGGCTAATGGGCCCAAAAGATGAATCAAGTGGACGGGCCCATTCCGCTATTGATTTTCATGAATGGGTTGATTCTAGGCTTGGCCCATTATAGTCTGGGCCCATGGTTAGCACAAGCAGAGATAAAAAGCTGATTATATATGTGTCTGCAAAATCACATGGGGACATAGACATTGATGTTTCAAATATCTGGAAAGATTAAAGATTTGGGTGACACTCCATTGTTATCTATCATTACAACACCACTGCTTCACATAGCATGAATGATACACAGAGATCTTATTTATTTGCCCAATATATAATAAAATGTTGAATTGATTGATTAGTGATAATAAACAAACAAGTAGAGAGAATGACAGTGCGAGAGTGTAGGGTATATACAATCTCAGCAGCAAACAAAACTTGACTTTAAAGCAAATCCACGTAACGAAAAAAGTGGACGAAATCATCACCAAATGCAGACCATTAAACCAAATGAGGCCTACATTTTATTCCAGAATGTGGAAAAGAGAAAAACCAATTTAATAAAGAAAAAGCAGAGCAAATCTAGAAAACAGTCACGCTAGAGGATTGGAACTGTATATATAAACAAGTAGGTAATTGATTGATTGATGGGGTTGTAATAGTGAATACTGTTGTTGCAATGATGGAGAAGAGCCTACAGAGTCTAATTGACAAAGCAGGTGATTTACATGACAGACTCAGTCATGAAATTGATTGCAGTATTGGGTTCTGTAGATTCTGCTCTGAATATGTTCGATACAGTGATATTGGTGACACCCCATTTGTTGATCAAAAGAGATTGATTGGTATATCAGATTCATTGAAAGAAGTTCAAAACTTGCTCGTCTTTCTACAGGTATGTATGAACACAACATACTTTTTCTCTACATTTTCTTTTTTAACTTTTAATTTTTACTGATCAGAAGTTGCAGTCGTGGCAGCTGATGGATAGGCATGACGCATTGAGTCGTCTGGAGACTAGCAGATTGTGTCTGATGGAACAAGTGGTGGCTTATGAAGGAAGTGAATCGGATGTGTTGAATGAAATCAATGGAGTTTTTGGTGATTTGGATGTAAAGAAGAGAGTTGAATCTGAAACTGATTGTGTTGAAAATGGTATTGTGAAGAGAAGGACTGTGAATGGTATCAGATTTTGTTTGAATCGGTTGAATTGGCAGAAATGTATTGGTGTTGCAGTGAAGATGTTAATGGTTACATCAGCAGTTCAGTTTTATCAATCCAGGGTCAATTCTGGAAGAAGAATTGTTTCAAATTGTGGTGATAGATTAGATACTCAAACTGTTCTGACTTTGTCAAAGAACCCACTCGATGTATTTTACGGCAGAGGATAATTTAATTTTATTAATATAAATCAAAGTTTCAGTTACCCTGCTTTTTCTGTTCTGTTATTTTTATAAGCACAATTCACATTCAGCATCTAATAGTTTTGGGCTTATAATTCGGCCCAACCCAAATGTAGCTCAATAGGACCAGTTCGACTATTGTCATAAGATCCTTTGCTGTAATTGTAAGCACCGGATCACCTTTCACATGAAAATTGAAGATATGTAATGTTGAATATGAGGAGGTGGGAATTGCTTGGAGGTCAAGAAACCACGCGAGATAGAGATAGAGATAGAGATAGAGATGAAGATGAATGCGCCACGTCGGATTATTGTTGTCTTACTTGGCGCCAATATGCTCACGCCACCACCACTCACCTCTTATTGTAAAACAGAATCTGGTAGAATTGATTATTTTGGAGAATCAAATTAGAAATTGAGTTTAAAGAGGAATGGTGGGGATGAGCAAAGGTATGCCTACATGGATAAGTGCAGCGGCGGCAACTAGGGTTGATTTGGACGCAAGAAATGTTTCTTCTATCTCCGATACTGAGACTAAGAATGAATCTTTCTCGAATTCGGATTCGAGCCTCAAACCTCCTCCGTTGAATGACTTCGATTTGGGGTTTAGAGAAAGGGCTTTTTCTGCTGCTGGTGCTGCGTGTATCTCTGCTGTTATAGTCAACCCTCTTGATGTCGCCAAGGTTACTTCTTCAATCTAATTGTTGCCAATTTCGGCTTGCATTTGTTTTTCTTTATGCGAAACAACACAATCTACTTATATAGATATAATTGTGTTATTTTACAAGTTCTTAGGATCACTTTTTGTGGATAAATGAACTGACATTATGCATGTATTGGGTATGATGGCTAGACAAGGTTACAAGCACAAGCTGCTGGAGTTCCTTATCAGGGTCTTTGTGACACAACATGTTTCCAAACTAATCATGTAAGTGATAAGTAATATGTTGTTTTATATTACATTTTTTTGTACTTATTATGTGTAATGCGTCTCTTGTGGTTGAATATTTGAGAGCAAGATGTGGATATCCAAACAACTATGTTTAGGGAAACTCTCTTCATTAGATGAGATTGTGATGTATTGATTTTGGAAGTTAAGATGTTCTCCTGTTTACTACTTTGGAATGTGGGTGTGTTTGTTGAATGACGTGTGATGAGTGTGGTTGTATCTTTGTAGGTTCTTCCAGAAGTGAGAAACTCTTTATCAAGTGCACATGGGGTGCCTGGCTCTCAATCTTTATGCCCCCCAGAATGTAATCGGTATAAAGGAACTCTTGATGTCTTCTATAAAGTCATTCGTCAGGTCAGTTAATAGAATGTTTATGATTAGATTAGACATAACACTGAAAGAAGTAGCTGGACTTTAACTATTAACATTTTCGTTTATTCTAATTTGGTTTGAATTGGATCTTAAAAAGATTTTCATTGGATGAGAGCTCGGATAATGTTTCTTCTTTAGTTAATGAGAATTCATGGAGAAAATTAGATCAGAAAGGGTTCTAAACCCATGCAGTTAGTGCAAACTTGAGCATACTCTACTTTGAATGTAGATTTTGCTATGTTTTGTGTCTTGTCCATCTCATGAAATTATTCATTTAAACTTAAAGTCTATAAAAGGCAATGATCTTGGTCAAACAAGTGTGTTAATGCTAAGCAGTCTTTGCATTCATCCTATGATTTTCATTCTTGACTAGTAAATGGCTATAAGAAGAGGACTAATATGGGTGTCATGCAGGAAGGGTTTGGAAGACTATGGAGAGGCACAAATGCAAGCCTAGCATTGGCTGTCCCAACCGTAAGCTCCTCTCTTGGATTTTCTTCTTCCATCTTAGTTACTTTTTTTAATTTTTTAATTATATATATATATGTGATTCATTGATGTTATGCAAGAAACTGAATGCCACTATAAGAGTAGTTTTCTTATTTGGAACAGTCACCTTCTGATGGTTATTCTTTTGCTATTTATCAGGTGGGGATATACCTGCCTTGTTATGACATTTTCCGCAATTTAATGGAGGAGTTTACAAATCGTAATAGTCCGACCTTGACACCATACGTCCCACTAGTTGCAGGTTCATTTGCACGTTCATTGGCCGTCATTTCCTGTTATCCAGTTGAACTTGCAAGAACCCGCATGCAGGTAAACATATTGTTCCATCTATAACAAAATTATTTCAAATGATCATCAATCACATACTTATACTACTGTACACTTTATTTTTCTGGCTCATATTCAATGTAACTTTGATGTAAAATGATGAAATGTCAAATTATCAATCAATGGCCATTTTCCATAGCAGTAGGAGTCAATTGTTACATGAAATATATTGCGACTAGAAAACCTGTGCCAGCTGTAAAACTTGAGAAATTGCTATATTTATCTATGTCCCTTTTGCTTTTTATTTTTGACTATAGCTTATTATAGGCATTTACAGCAACACAAGCTGGTGCGAAGCCTCCAGGAGTTTTAAAAACACTAGTTGGGGTTGTCAATCCATTGAGAAGTAAAAATAATCTTCAAAATTGTAAGTTTATTATCCTTTTGGGTCTGATAACTTTAGATATGAACTACAACTCTACTTACTAATGAATTCCGCTTGTAAGTTTATTGCTGTCTTCTTTTGAGTCTGATTACTTTAAATATGAAGTAGACCTCTACTTACTAATGAATTCAGCTTCCTTTTAATGTTTTCTAGTAGATGGATATATCTCTAATATGCTATGGGTAAAATATTCTGATAGACATAATCTTAAAATGATAACTCTTCTATTCCTTTTTGATATCCCTTGAAAACAGTCCAAAACTACCGCATCTTGTGGACTGGTCTTGGAGCACAACTTGCGCGTGATGTCCCCTTCTCTGCAATCTGCTGGTCTACTCTTGAACCGGTGAGAGATTGATTTTCTCAAATGGTTACTGTAACAGATACATGTTTTCAAACATGGGTTCGATAAGATATTAATCGCTGAATGCTGCTCATTTCTACTATGTGCAGATTAGAAGAAGTATTCTTTCTTTAATGGGCGATGAAGCTAGGGCTGGAAGTGTCCTTGGAGCCAACTTTACTGCTGGTTTTGTAGCAGGAACCATTGCAGCTGCTGCAACATGCCCATTAGATGTTGCAAAGACCCGTCGTCAAATAGAGGTACTTAACATGCATCCTAATTTAAAATTCAAACCCATTCTTTTAATATACATCTTCAATAATTTGTTATGGTGGTGGAATTATTTCGGTAAATAATTGTGATAACAATGTACAGAAGGATCGTGCAAGGGCATTAAGCATGAATACAACGCAGACGTTAAGGGAAATCTGGAGGTACACCTTTAAATAGCATTAAAAATTGTGAGTGACCAAGTTGAGTTGATGAATAAAGTTTTGACAATGACAATGCAGGGATGGAGGAGTGAAAGGGTTGTTTACAGGAATAGGTCCTCGAGTTGGTCGTGCAGGCCCATCAGTGGGCATAGTAGTTTCCTTTTATGAAGTTGTCAAGTATGCTTTACATCAAAGACAACACCACCACCAGCTCAATGAGAGAGATATCTAATTGCTTGATATTGCCGGCTTTCCAGTACATTACAAGCTAATGACAACACACACTTCAATCCGAATGACACTAATACATTGAACACTGCTTTTGTGAAAGCAAAAGCTGTATGTCTGTCGAAGCTTTTCTTTGTATAGAATAAGAATTTGCAATTCTCTTATATGAAAGCAACTTCACTGAAGTTGGGTTCCTGTAAATGACCACCAAGTTTCATTTCTTTTTTTTGTTTACATTATGCTGTTTCAATAATTTATCATTTCTATAACTAACTGTGTTCTATAATTCGAAAAGGCAATGAGAATAGCAGAGAAATTAAATGAGAATAAAAAACACGATCGAAAATGGAAAAGAATCAAATGATTAACAAACCAATATCACATTCCAAATAAATACAAACACCACCAATAACAAAAACAAACGCATGGAATTCGAAATTATATCCACATTTCATCATCTAACTCAAACCTAACCTAAAAAAAAATAATAATAATAATAATAAATAAAAAAAAATCTCAGTTTCCAATTCAAAAGAAGTATGAAGAAGAAGCGTCGAGTGGATGAATGAGGTATGTAAGCACAAGAGCCACAAGCATCAGAATGTACGCAATCCCTTGATCGATCGAAGTACCTGAGAAAAATCAACAAACACTTTTCACTACTCGAAACAATCAATAGCAAGTTGAGATCTCAAACAGAAGAGAAGAACTGAAAGTTACCGTCACTTGCTGGAGCTGGTGCAGGAGACAATGTCTGTGCATCAACGGACGGCGACGCTACTGAGAAAGCAAGCGCCAACACAGCCATGATTCCAGCAAAAGCTCTTCTCGAAACCACTGCCATTGTCGTTTTTTCTCTCTCGCGTATGTTATGATTAAAAAACCGAGAGAGATTTGTGAGAAGAAAAGACTGCAAGTGAGGAGGCTAAGCAGAGAGAAAATGTTAATTTATATTAGGAGGTAGGAGGGGTAGTATTGGAATTTTGGAAAAGAATGAATACTTATTGGGTTAATGGGGGTCCACTAAGATTCATTTTATATGGAAGTTCGATTGCAAAGCCATGTGATTTCTTTGCTAAATTTCGTTTATATACAGACTGTCACCCCAACTTGTCCTTCGACTCATCTACAACGGATTTAACGGATATATATAAATACTTAATTTCATTTCTTCAGTTTTTATTCATATAATTTTATTTAATTTCAAACTTTATGCAAAAGAATTCTAATAGCTGGCTTTATTCACTTCTTCAAGTTAAAAAGATTGATTGATGAATTGTACAGAGATTTCATTTTAATAGCGGTACAGCTAGTTTGTGTTTCCTTTCTATCTGTGCTTAGCCGTTATTTGTTGTCTCCATCTTTAGACCTCGATTTTCTCTACCAAAGTGTAACATTAGGGACCCAATTTCAAATTTCAAATTCGAATAAATCAAACACAATACCAACCACCCACATTATTCTATTTCAAAACAAACTGAAACAACTAATCATTAAATCAATAAATAGATAGTCAAATATTATTAGAACCGTAAATACAAATAAGCCAGAGATTTCAAATCAACTATCTCATTGGTAGGCCAAACTAAGAGGGCAATAGTGGGTTTTTAACAAATATCTTTCCAAAGGGTCTATTGGTAAAGTGGCTTAACGACACAACTGATCTGTCAATACCAAATTCTGTAGGGAAGTGACCATGGTTGGTGATAACAATCAATCAATATGTCAATCTGCCTATCAACCAAAATTTAAGCAGCAAAATGTTCATGTTTAAATAGAGATCCAGACTTACCATTAAGGTTTTGCTGACATGAAGAACCTAAGATGTACAGGCATACATTAAAAAATAGGTGGTCATTACATCACATGGATAACATGTAAGTACAAAACAAGACATGTGAAATTTAATAAATGTATAGAAGAAAAAGGAAACAATTACCAAAATGCCAAAAGCCAAATCAAGATAGGAAACAGAAACACATAAACCAAGTAACATGGGTAGTCGGGTATTCTAAGTCATTGAGTACCGAAACATATCATAATATGGTCAAAACATTTGACTTGGTTTCAAGAATTCAGCCAATCCAATCATAAATGGGAACTACAAGACAGGCTAAATAATGATGCCTAAGATACTGGGTCACATGGAGTAACATGACACTTTTTTTCCACAAAAACTTGATAATGATGCAAAGCGGTTCGAAAAAACTCATCTGGTATTCAGGCTGCTGATATTTTGTCCATGTATATCTTCTGTTTCATGTGGCACCTCTTAACAAACATGAACAAGGACTAATGCAGTGAGATTCTGCATTTTATCAGGTAAAAGTTAAAGAGCTGAAAGGTTGAAGAAACTAGCACACATAAACTTGATAATATTACAGATTACTCAGTGTTCCACAAAACAGATGATAGTTAAGGAAATGCACCCAACTTTGTTTACACACTTCAGCCATTCTCTCATCACTAGAGCTACTACCTGTAAACAACAAGTTTTAGGACAATCACCTTTCTGATAGCAGAGTACTACATCAAATAGGTCTTTCAGATGACGAACCAACTAAATTAATTTAGACACCCATTTTCATTGTGTGAAAAAAAGATTTGGAGGCAACCTTGCAATTTAAGAGATTCCAATATACTGCAAGTTAATGTAAACCATCACTACAAGGATACTTTTGAAGCAATAGTAGATGGCTAGGAAAATTAAAAATTAAACCTTCAGCAAAATATTATTGTGCCTGCAAGATCTAATTACATGACCATTTGACTATGATGCAGCATTGGCGAAAAGGTTTTCCTTTAGTTTTTGTGTACAGAGGTTATGTATTTGAAGCTCGACATTGTGACATGCTCACCAAAATCCATGCAAATCAAATTTAAATAGCAAAACCCTCGGACATAATGAGGGTTGTTTCAGTATGCATAACCACTGGAAGAGTTTTGCTACATTTCAAATCAACACTATTGGAGAAACAAAATTAACAATTGCAAATTCCAAGCTCGGGGATCTGAAATTTCCATGGGGCATAAAATGTTACGGAAGCAAGGTATGCAACTACGTGTTCATAGATATTCTGTATCAAAAGTAATGCAATCAGGAAGAAAAATAAGTATGTAGGTAATGTGATTTCAACTTACCTAGTTTGTTCACACAGCTAA
The DNA here is from genome assembly GCA_031304145.1 of Cardiospermum halicacabum. Taxonomy (NCBI): domain Eukaryota; kingdom Viridiplantae; phylum Streptophyta; class Magnoliopsida; order Sapindales; family Sapindaceae; genus Cardiospermum; species Cardiospermum halicacabum. Next base: position 3,642,276 of record CM062399.1, on the reverse strand, counting down.
TCTAGGGTCTACTGTTCCCGTAGCATTGCCTTCTCCAGTTAAAATGTGATCAGGATCCTGCATATATTACAGAAGTTAATGGTTACATCCAAATGGAACCACGGACAGGTACAAAAGTGAGAAGTCAGGACCACACTATACATACCTCCATTCCCCATTTAATGTAATCTGGGGACTCACAAGCCTTGTATTCATCAACCAAACTCTCAATTATATCTCTAGATTCATCAAATTCAGAAAGATCGTTGTCCTGTCCAACGTTGTACACATTATCAGAATAATAATACATGCTGTAACCAGACATTCTATAAATGTAGGACAACTCAATCAAATATCTATTGAGATACTTAATTGGATATCATAAAATTGGTCCACTATAGAGAGGTTTATGAAATTAAGATCATAACCACGAATTGTAAAAGAATGTTCAAGAAAACCAATTATTGTGACCAAAATCAACTGTCCATAAAAACATCTTTTAAATAAAATGAATGAATTGTATGATTCACAAAGGAAGTATCCCAGAAAAGAAAATTCAGAGCTGATGTGAACATTGCAACAGTCATTAAGCTGACAACTTACAGCAAACATTGGGAATTTTCGATAGTTGTCTAGAAATGCTTGCTTCTTCCTCAACTTCTCATACTGGCTCAAACATTTACTGAAAAGATGTCTGATGCTTGTATGGCTTGCTAGCATTAGACCACTCACCTAATCACGTGTCCGATTAATTTCAATGAATGTATGATTAGATAGTTGTATATCCAAAAAATGAAAGATGAAAGGTAGGGAGTAGTATAGAGACTGCATGAAGTCATACCCTATGAGCAGTTTGAACATATGGGGACTTCCTAGAAAGAGCAACCTGTAAAAAAAAAATGATACATGAGACCAGTATAAGGACACAAGGAAACAAAGAAAAATGATATTTTGTAGTAAGACCTGGATACTAGCAGGGCCCCATTCAATAAAGTTGACAAGCTTCCTCTCGCGAATTCTTTGCAAACTCTCATGGACCTGATAACAGGAAATACAATTATCTACTGATAATAGATAAATTTAATTCAGTTTATAGTGATAACAAGGACGCAAAAGTGATAGTTTGCACAAGGTAACAATTAGACAAATTTTCTAACAGACCAACAGTGTAATGAACAGATAAGAAGTGACGAAATCAAAATATTTCAAGACAGGAACATCAATTATAACATGGATATGTTATACTTATACTACCCATATGAAACTCTCAAAGGCAAATTCATATTAGAAGTCAGTCCATCAAATCCCATGATAATGGGCAGCTTCTAGGGAAAATCAAATAATTTATTTTCCACAAAAAATATAAACTTGTTAAGGATGTGTATGATTACCTGAGTAGGGTCCACTTCTCCTTGAATGATATTCAATATAGAAATGTATTTCGCCTGACTAGCTTCTTTTGTCCGAGGATAAGAGACCATAGTGTTTTTGGGCTAGATGAGAAGGGAAGTCAGAAAAAGCCTAGGAGCACTTGCCACATTAACATAAAGGTAGTTCCTTACCTGTAGAAGTCTTCTCATAACATCTAGAACAGTAGTTTTACGGATCACATTAGCCTGCCATGAAAATGTAGATTTTAAAATGAGCACGGATAAATACTTGATTTAAGAGAAAATTGGCCTAAAGTAAAATTCACAATTGTATTATACAGCAAACTGTTCTTACTATACACAAATGAAATGATTATCACAAAATTATCTAGCAATTACTGAACTCAGCAGCGACAGATAAGTTTCTTAAAGTTTGAGAATTGCATGACAGTTAGATACAATTCCAATACAATTTATGGACAAAAACATTGTGGTTACTGATCATTCCCCACCAGTAAGTAATTACACTACCAAAAAGTTAAAATTGCTAAATTTCCTCAAGACTTCAAAATGTGGAATAGAATTGCAAGGCAAAACTTCATGGAATAGGTTCACTCCAGACCTCATAACCTTCTGAAAAGTTATCCATCACAACTCGTACTGCACTTGAGGATGTACTATCTTAATCTCATAAAGTTGGCTCCTCTTAGTCTGACTGGAGATTGCAACACAATGCATTATAAATATGTGTCACACTTTTACTACTCTCAGGTAAAAACTATCAAATGACTATACAAGGTTTAGGTGACGTCCGACCCCTCAGTCAGTTTTTTCAGCTTTTCAGTTCTTTATATGTAAATTAAAGACACAGAGCCAGGACATGATCCTTAATATATATCTATGTCACAAGACTATATAATGAAAGCATGTGTTTTTGAAATCTTCTGAACCCAAGAGTTCAGGGTCTATAGTTCTAATGCATTGACCCAAGATTAAAGGAGAAGCCTTTATGGAGGTCAAGCATTTGTTTTCTCACATAAGAAGTTAAAACTGAAATGCCTAACATATCATTGCTTTCTCTTGTTCTCGTCACTTCACTAGATTCAAATATATCAATCATATTTCCCAATCCCCCAAAAGAACAGGGAGGTCAAGCAAAAGGAAGAAATAGATGAAAACAAAGTTCACGGACTCTAATTGACCATCAGGAAGCTAAAACTTCTAGCGACGCATAAAACAAAATAAAATTTTGTAATTGTCAAAGAAAACAAGCCATTAATATTAATACGTGACAAGCAAGAGGAATCTCACCTGCCGCTCCACTGTCAGTGGAGTATATCCAGTCATCAGAAAATGACACCTTGGTGTTGGAATCAAAGAAGCAAGGAGACCAACCAAGTCATTGTTCATATAACCTGGATACCGTAAGGTGGTTGTGCTAGCAGACATTACAGTAGAAACCAGAGAATTAGTTTGAGCGAAAGTTGGATTCTGCAGATGGAGGCGCTCAACTGCAATTCTATTCAGTGCAGTATTGTCAAGAACAACAACACAATCAGCATTTAGTGTAAGTCGCTTGAGTGTCAAGAGTGAGTTATAGGGCTGAACCACCACATCACTTGTTTCCATCTGATTGGGAAATACACTGTAGGTTTGAACCAACTTTTTGCTGTATCGATCATTCAAGCTCTCCAATAAATATGAACCCATGCCTTCAAAATATAGTGAGAGAACATTCAGAAGGCACTCAGGAAGGAAGCATGTAACTAATCTAGTATAGTGAACAATTATCAATACTACGTGACAGATAACAATTATTTGGAAGTACAGAACTGTAAGCAGTCAGATATCAGTCACTATATAATCAAGCATGTGACTCAGACAAAACAATAAGCAAATCAAGGACTATCTTACTCTTCGTCTACATTTCATTTTATATTTCGTCTCAATTAGACTTCCAGATATCACTCTTTATCTCCACATAACATTTAATACTCTTTTAGACAAGATAAAAGATTATGAGAAATAGAGGAACCTGAGCCTGTTCCTCCAGCAATAGAGTGACATAGAACAAAACCCTCGAGACTATCACTTCCATCGGCTTCTCTGTCAATCATGTCCATTATATCTTCTTCAACCCCTTTCCCCTGATCAGAAATTAATAAATTGAATACAATTTATGACTACATGAACAAATAAGAGGTATTCAGAGCACATTTTGCTTCTTACAATTAAAACCTCACTGCAGTATTCAAAAAATTAAACTCCTAGTTAAGAAAGATGGCATCTAAAAAAAAAAACTGAAATGGAGTCATAATGAATTTAGTGATTCTTCTAGACACAAATTAAATAACTATAAGGTCTTCCCATCACTAATACTTTCATTGGATTACAGAATCCTATTCAGCACCTCTATTATTTTCAATATTGTGCTGCCTAAAATTTGGATAAGCTTCAAAAAGTGTCGTGCACTAAGCTCTGAAAAAAACCAACATAACTTGCGTAAAACTTTCTTTCTTTCTGTTATATTTATTATTATTATTATTATTATTATTATTATTATTATTATTATTATATATATATATCTTCTTCTTTTTTTCATTTCTAATTTTTCCATGGACAAAGTAACAGAAAGTAGCAGAAATGGCATTCTAATTAATAGGTATTATATTCAAAGCTATCTACTGCTAAATGACATAACTGATAACTGACTTGCGACACTAAAGAAGCATAGTATAACAGCAAACCTCAAGCTGCGAGAAAAATCACTACTTGCACATTCATAATTCAAAATGATAGCATTAAGAAACAAACCTGATGATATCCACTAGCCCAGTTATTCCCAGCACCACCACCATGATCGGAAACGAAAATGTTTTCGTGATTATAGAGATTCCTGTATTCACTATTTTGAATCCCATTGATAACTCTAGGCTCTAAATCTATCAACAACGCCCGAGGTATGTAATGCTGATCATCGGCTTGGTAGAAAAACACATCTTTCCTGTCACCTCCCTAGACATGGACCAATCTATTCACATATAGGCAAACGCGAACTCGAGAAAATAAAAATATCCAACTAATTAAGTCGAAGAAGAGAAAGTGGATCAGAACCTGAGTAGCGAAATCCTCGAGAATGCCTTCCTTGCTGATACCGTGTTCGAGGCAAAGTTGCTTCCAGAACTCCATTCCGATCTGGTTCCCGCATTGTCCAACTTGAAGCGTGATGATCTCTCTCGGCATGGTTTCTCGATCACTTTCTCTCGGAAATTAGGGTTTTAGAAATTCAAAAGTAAAGCGAAAGATAGAGTGAAAAGCGAGAGGTGTATACCACACAGACACAGTAGCGCACTGACTCTCTAGATGTGGCGCGTACACCTTTTGAAAAATGAGAGGGAAAATAAAACGGTAGCTAAAAATATCGAGACGGTGAATCCGGGAATTTATGTCGAGTGAGTGCTTTTTATTAAGGTGGAACCGAGACTGATGAGTAACGACAGAGCGTGTGCGCCGGCCTCCTCAACTGCGCGTTGACACAGCAACGACCACTTAAACTACGTAAACGACGTCGTTTCTTATCCTCGTATATTTAAGTCTTTTCACTGTATGGGTTTGGTGGGCTCAATTTAATATCATTGGGCCTTCTTTCAGACCAAAAAGAATAATTAAATACTTATATAAACGTTGATATATCATTCATACGGGAGCTAATTACAGCAGTACAGTGACGACACACACAACACAATGACATTGGAAGAGAAATACAGAAACCGATTTGATGAAACATGAATTGATAACTAGCAAATAGATGATATAGATACGTATACATCGATCAATTAAGCCAGAGAAAAGCGCCGATAGCAAAGTTCCTCTTGTGATCGAGATTTCCAGTGACGGGGAGACCATATTGTTTAAGCAAACAATCGAGCTTCCATTCAGGCATGGACTCATAATCAGCTTTGGTGTATCTGGGGTAATGCAGTGGCATCTGGAAGTGACTTACGCATCTTTCCGTGGTGTGTTGTTGTTGCCCATTTGCTCCTCCTAAGGACTGTTGTGCTCTGCTCACTGACTCCATCCTACACTCTCTTCTTTATGTGTTCACTTAATTAGTTGATTTGATCGAATTGTATGGAGGGTTTTTATAGAGAGAGAATAAGTGGAATGGACCAGCATTGTCGAGGTACATGCATTGATCAATGCAAAAGGCCACAGCAACGTTGCAGCTCATTTACTGTTCTGAGAAAACAAGGCTTGAACTTCTAGAAGTAAAAGAACTACTAGTAATAGTTATGGTCTCTTGAATTGAATGGTCCGAGAAGTGAAGATTAAAGAGCCAGTTAGTTTTGCAAAACGATTCCTGTCCACACAAAAGAATAAGTAGTTGGTACATGCCCTCAATAAGTGAACGAAACCGGAAATGGTGGTGACACAGTCGGATCCAAAATTATTAGTTATCGAGGAGTCTTTAGAAATATAATTGAAAGTAAAGGAATTACGAACAGGTCGTAAATGTAGTGGGTCATCATGGTACGAAAAATCTAAGCTTAGGTATCAAGTAATTGGTTGTGAAGGCGAGTACCAGTCGAGTGGAAAAATAATGACCACTAGTTATGAGATGGATGATTGTATTGGAGTTGTCGGTTGGTGGTGACAGGTGTCAGATGACTAGGGTCTCACTTTGTCTTGTACATGACAAGATTAAAAGAGAACAGAGTAGTTTATTTTGCTACAGCTTACATCATATTTATTTATATCTCACATAGTAACATTATAACCTATAATGCACGCACACGTGTCGACACGTCTCGGAACATTAATTGCCCGGCACACAGTCCATTAAATAAATAAATAAATAATAAATTAAAATTTTACATTCATGTGTTTTAATTATTATTAATTAATTATATTATTTTATATTTTTTAAAAAATGTCCATTTGTCACTTGTCAATTTAAAACGCTTAAAATAAAATTAAAACTCTGATAATTTTATATATTGAAAAGTGAATGTTGGTGATTTAACAACATTAATAAATTTATATCCGCCATCGTATATTTTAAAATAAAAAAATAAATGTATATATTATCTAATTATTGTGTAGAATGTATATAAATATTTACCTATATTTTTAATATAAAAATATTATTACATATTATCTTAATATTATTTTAGATAGCCGTGTCGTGTCCTAATTTTTTAAAATTTGTCGTGTCCCGTGTCCGTGCAACATAAATTATAACCCAACGATTAATTAATTATTTATTTATTTATTTTTACCTCACATGATAATATGAATATAAATTTTATAATTATTAATATTTTAATTTTTAGATCCAATCAATTTTTACCGATCATTATTCATCTGAATTTAAGTTTATTTATCGTAAATCTCTCCAGTTTCATTATTATTATAAATTTCTATTAGATATTTTATGAATATAGTTATTAGTTATTACTATTAAAAAATTATGTTCATATAAATTTGATTCTAAAAAAAAAGTATTATTCCTTATGGAGCAGTAATTTTACATTTATAAAAATAAAAGTATCATTATTATATTTTAATTTGTTTCTATATTTTATAATTTTTATTACAAATTTAATAACATATATAGTATTTACTTATACTAATTAAAAACAAATAAATAATTATTAAACCAATGTAAATATACATAATAAATTTTATATTTTGATCGATGCTTACATAAATATAAAGAGGACAAATTCAAGAGTTGGTACTATTATAATACTCATAATAATTCAATGACACACTATTCATAAAATTAAATAAATAAAATAAAAAATTTACGCAATTCTACCAAAATATTTTGAAATATAAAGAGGAGCATCTAAATTAGTGATCAATTAGAATCCTTTAAATGATGTAGTAAATGAACTAAACACCTTATACCTAACAAGATAGATTTACTTAAGTGATATTATAATTCGACAATTATGTCCAAGTTCGATATGAAATCAGAATTTTGGCAAATTTAGATAGGTGAAAAAGATAGATATAAGACAGTTTTTCAGTTCCATTTGCCCAATATAAAATGGAATGTCATGCCTTTTGACTTGAAAAATGTGACGTCGGACCCTTACCCGATTATTAACCCGATAAGAGACCAACGTCACCTCATCAAATTACATTTACCAATTAATTATCCATTTACTAATGTCATATATTAATAATCCGTTATTCGAATCATACATCAAAACATTAATTATATATACATACTAGTAACATTCTTTATACAATACAAGTATTTAATTTACATATCAAGTATCCATATAACAAGTTACACTTTAGCCCGTAGGTCAATTCTTTATCAGTTCATCAAACTTCTCTTTATTATACAAGTACGCATTCAGATTATGCATATAACTGTACATAACACCATGCATTTTACTTATCATCATTCCTTCTCTTAAAAATTTCATTTGCTTCACATTGTAACCTGCCCTAGTCTTTTCCTGAAACCATATCATACATAGAGTGGTCCTTGATGTTTTCCCCCGATTGCTTTTCCTGTATTGTTTTTAAATAAAGGAAAAAGAAAACATAGAAAATAAAACATCAGGCAACAATGCCTGGTTTGTACCCCGTGCCCGGGGCATGCAACACAAATGCTTACTTTTATTTTCAATACAAATCAATAATTCAAACAAGTACACACAAGATTAATCAATCCATAAAATGATTCCAAACATCATTACAAAGGCAAATTCATTAAAGTTTCCAAGAATCCAAATAATGTAAATTTTCATGTTAGTTTAACTTACATGTGGTTAGTAAGTCATATAGGAATCCATTTATTTCCATATATTCTATTATTCAATAAGATTTCATTTAGCCTTATACTTTTAATCATTTGAGATTTAAACACAACTTATGTTAGTTATTCATTTTCTTATTATTGATAGCCCTCTTAGAATAACCTATGGAGGAAACGGAACCGTTTCGGCCCGAGAGCCGCCGATAGACTCGAAGGCCGAATCATCATCATCATCGTCTCATTTCATTCAACTTTCAGGGTGAAGTGCACTTCTAGTTCCTAAGGCATGCCTTTCATCCTCTAACGATATTCTACAAAGGTTATCGCTTCAATTCATCTTTCATATGTTTATACTATTAAATCATTCTTTTATTAAGTACTAACGGTACCATCATCATTCGATTCGATGCTAATAATCACATTACTTCTATTTCCAATAGGATGCATAAGCATCCAATATCATCCATAAATTAAACATTTCTTTCAAATATTTTTTTACAAGATATCTATTTATGTTATCTTTACATTTATGTATAAATTATCTCACATTATACAAGTATGTTATGCTAAACATCAAGTAAAAGTGTTGTTATGAAAGTTTATTATCTAGTGGTAACAATTCCAGTTTTCAAACAAATTGAGTAGTTCGAATTCGATTTGGCAGAATTTATTCTATAGGTATTTAATTAACTTCAAACCACTTCTATCATTTTCATAACTCATCCTTATATGTTATGATGGCTTCACTTGCCATTAATTCAAGGTCAAAATATTTTTAATCATCTCATTTTCACCATTCCAGATTCACTGGAATCTGGGACAGTGTTACAGGGCTGATTTCACTTTGCTTAAAACCTTATCAAATCAATTCCAATTATCATGATTTTTGGTGTGAGTCTTATTTGAGGCCTTAAATTTCTATTGTTTAAATTTCAGTACATTTTGAGTCTTTTAGCTTAGGTTTTGGTATGCCACAAAATTAGGTTACCAAACTACCCTGTTAGGGACAGTTTGTATGTATTGGACTCTTATCATTAAAAGGCTTATCAAATGAACTTATTTCACTTTCAAATTTTCCAGTCCACTAATAAACATGTAAACCAACATTTTTCACACGTTTGTATCGAGTTTCAGACATGCCCTGTTTCAGGACAGTCTGCATGTATGGCCTTCTTAACATCAATTAGGGTATTAAATGGAATCATCTCAGCACCAAATTTTACTCATTTACACTAGACTTATAAAGAAACATTTCATTCTCATAGGTCTTGGTCTAATTATATCTCTAACTATTTTTTAAAAATTCAACCAAATTAAAGGACAGTTTCAGTATTTTCTGGATTAGGCTGGAATTGTTTTCAAAACCATATCATTTTATTCAAACAAACATTTACCATCACAAATCTATTATTTCTTAGAGTCAAATACTTCAAATAAGTCTCTACTAACTTTATATCATATGTCCATGCTTCCAAAAATATTGATCAAAATTTTTAAACCAACAAACAATTATATACATCACCATAAAAACCATTTTAGCATGCAAATCAAATCAAACATGAAACCAACAACAAAACCTTTAGGGCTTAGGGTACAAACCTTATTTGAGAGCCTTCTCATACACTTGGTCTTGCTCCTTAGGGTCCTCTTTTGGTTCTACTAATCACAAAAACAAGATTTTAGCATTCCTTTTTACAAGTTTCAACCATAAACAACACTAACAACAACCTCATGCTAACTTGGGTACTTTTCTAACTAATACCATAACTTTCAATTTAAGAACATAACCAAGGGCTTTCTAACCATCAAAACCATCTCCTTAACCTCAAGAACCCATTACCATACTAGATCAGGTTCAAACCACTCATAAATGAAAACTAAGGTTTCATGATCTCACCTTGATTCTTGTTGTTTCTACTTATTTCCTTCCCTTGAATGCTATTTCTAGGATATGGAGGTGATGGAGAAGTGGTTATGGAGCTTAGTTGATGGAAGTAGGTGAAGAAAAATAAAGCTAGGTGGTCATGGGGGTGTTCGGCCAAGAGGTGAAGAGAGGGAGAAGATGGCTTTCTTGAATGGTAGAGAATTATGTGGAGATTTCTAGATACCCTCCCCCTTATATACTAATCATCTCTTAGGTAATTGCAACATGGTCCTTCATCTTTCCAATGATTGCTAAGTGGCCCTTTGACTTTCTAATAATTGCTAAATGGTCCTTCAACTTTCTAATAATTCCATTTCATGACCACCAACTTTATTCTATTTACATTTTGATGAAGACTTTTCATTTCTTTTCATTTAGGTCCTTTGACCATATTTGACCTTTCCCTAAATTAATTTAAAATTAACCTTTGAACCCACTTGAACTTGGGAATTAAAGAAAATAACCAAATCTTTCTATAGCTCCTTATATGTATTCTATCACCTCTTAGGTGGAAAAATGACCAAAATGCCCTTGGATGTTCCTAATATCTACTTTAATGCCACTAGTACCCAAGTTGCACTTCTTATGGTTCTAAATTATCTCTAATAACCTATTTACTATTCTAATAAAGGAATAAAAATTTTATCGAAAAATTCTAGCCTATAATTCGGACCTTACAAAAAATGTCCCATCAGAATTTCAGAATATCATGAATGACATCTTTAATCCTATACCGTCTTCATTATTGTTTATATAGATGATGTTCTAATATTCTTTAAGACCATTGAACGATATTGGAAACATCTCTCTACATTCTTAAGAATAGCCAAACATAATGGTTTAGCAATTTCTATCCTTAAGATGGTACTTTTTCACACAAAAATTAGGTTAGGTTTTTAGGACATAATATTGAAAATGACATTATCATTCCAATATAGAGAAGTTTAGATTTTGCGAAAAAGTTTCTAAATGAAATTAAAGACAAGAACCGATTATAAAGATTTTTAGGTTGTCTTAATTATACAATTGATTTTTATGAGAACCTTCGGCTTACTTGTAAACCTCTATCTGATAGACTTAAGAAAAATCCACCAATACGGTCAGATGAACATACACAAGCAGTTAAGACAATCGAGCAGAGTGTAAAGCGACTTCCATGACTTACCATCTGTCATTCATCTTCTCCTAAGATAGTTCAAATTGATGCTTTAGAATTAGGATATGAAAGAATTCTTAAACAAGTAATTAATGACAAATAATATTTAGTTAGATATGTTTCAGGAGCATAAAATTATTCTCAACAACAATATTTTATAGTTAAGAAAAAAATTTTGACAATACAAAAATTCCAAGATGATTTGGTCGATCAAAAGTTTATTTTAAAAGTAAATTGTCAATCACACATTTCAACCGAATAGCTGGATATGCCACATTTTGGACATATAAGTGCTGAATTGGGACACGAATCTAGAAAGTGACTAATCATACCATATTTTGAACATGTCAACTACGGATTCTGACATGTATCTTCGTGGTGACCCATAAGTAGAGCTGGCAAAACGGGTTCGTAGGTCGTGTTGACTCTTACAAACACGAACCCGTTTAACTTGACATGACACGATTATTAAACAGATTGTGAACTTCCAACACGAACACGACACGATTAGGAATGAGTTGACACAGGCATGATACAATGACACGATTAATAAATGGGTTATTATCCAATCTGACACGTCAACACGAAATTGACATGTTAATCCGATTATTAAATGGGTTGACACGAATTTATTTAATAAAAATTAATTTTATTTAATAAAATATTATAAATAAAATATCAAAATTTAAAATTATATATATCCTCAATAAACGGGTCAACCCGTGACACGATTATGTTAACACGAACACGACACGATTATTAAACGAGTTAAATGGTTCGACACATTTACCGATATGACTAGGGTGTGCACGGTACGAGACATCCCGAAATACCAAACTGATCCTGAAATTTCGGTACGGAACGTACCGAATTTTTGTAATACAGGTCGGTATTCAATACGATCAAATTTGGAATTTCGGTATTCGGTATGGTAAGGGACGGTATTCGGTATTTCGGTACCGTCTCGAAATACCGAATTAAACCTATTATATATATAATATAATTGAATATTTTAAATCATTTATACACATCAACCCCAAATAATAATCTACATATCAATACAATTAACAATAAATAAAATTTGATAATTAATTAAATACAAAACTAATCAACGAGATCAAATAATAAGTTGGAAAAATAAAACTATTTTTTTAATTTTTTTCTACTAATTCGGTATTACGGTACTGTCCCATACCGAACCGAAATATTACGGTACGTCCTGAACCGAATTTTTAATTTTCGGTACGATGTTCAGTACTCAAAATTCTTGTACCAAATACCGAATGTCCTGAAATTACGGTACGGTACGGGATGGGACGTCCCGAATGCACACCCCTAAATACGACACGATTATACTCCACCCTAACTTTTAATAATCGATTTCGTTTCGTGTCAACCCGTCGTGTCATGACCCATATCGCCACCCCTACCCATAAGTCCACAATTTCCACAAATTAATGGGGGTTTTGGCAAGTAAGTCGAGAGTGCCCTAACAGACCACATTTTTCGCACTTCTTATTCCTACGGAATTCACCCGCTGAACGAATTTTTTTCTCTTTAGGTCATCCTGCTTACTTCTCCTCGATTATTAAAAGAAAAACTAATGTTGAAGCTTCTCCACTTCGCGCCATGCACCCTTATCAAGAATAGGTAAGATGGGTTTGGAATAGGCACCCTCCAAATATTCCTTACTGAAGTACCTATGGCAAATATGAGTAACACTCACACGTGCAAACTTGTCATACTTATAATAACCCAAAATTACTTAATATATATTTGCATCATGAAATAATCAACATAAATACATTTAGTACATCATACCTTGCATATGCGATAGCATGAAAATATGGCAATCCATCCATATCTCACCTATTACACGTGCATGATTTCTCTACGAGGTTCAATATTCCATCACCTAACTCTTCATTCGTGACTTGGTACTTGACACTATCTTAAATAGGATACACTTGAAATTTCACAACAGCATTTCACACTCTTTTAAAAGATCTTTAACAGCTTCCGTCATCAATGATTCGAGTTTAACGGCAGATGCTCTCCTAACACAAAACCACTTCTGAACCCAATGCTTAAGAAATTCATGAGCTGCAGTTATTGGTAGCTTTCGAGCTGGGATAATTGTTTTATTCAAAAACTCCGTAATAACGATTGTCATGATTCCCCACCTTTTTCTTGGACAAAACCAACGAGACCACTTGTTCGGTCCAAACTTCACCAACGCTTCATGCATTTTTGGACAGATATTGGAAAGACTTTACAACAAATTCAGGCACTCTTCCTTTGAGTATGAATATGCCGCATTCCATAATACATCAAGATTAAAACTTCTACCCTTACAAAGGTTGCCTAGATTACTCTTTAAATGAAAGTAACAATGCATGGGGAATTTTAGGAAATACATCTACAATAGCGGGAGGAATACTCTTCCCTCGATCGGCAACAAGCAGCAAATCGTCTGAAATACCAATCGCATCACACATAAATTTTAGAGGAACCATGTCCAGCCTGGCACGTTCTCTTTAAGGGCAAAGCTAAATGCAACAGAATATACCATATCCGAACCATTTAAGCCTATTGATGTGAAAATCATTCCCTTAAACTCACCCTTCAAATGTGTAGCATTCATGGCTAGTATTGAATGTACATACTTTTCAAATCCATTAATACATTGGCCAATGCAAAGAAATAGTACTTAAAATTACCATTTCTATTAGTCTGAATGGAAGTGATGGTGCCAGGGTTAATTACTTTCAATAAGTGGAAATAAGGAGGCAACGGTACCAAGATTCTTCATAAGTACCGTAAGCAACTTGCTCTGCGTATTGTAGAGCTCTCCAAGCCTTGCTATACCACAATCGAACTACCCATCGGTCTCAAACTTAGCTCATTATTGTTGAGGGAGTAAATTTTGAGTCAGCGATCCGAGAGGAAAAAAAGAGCCAATAACCTTCACAGTCACTGTTTGTAACATCCTGGGCCGGGGCCCAGCCCGTTACTGTGCACACCCGGTTAAACCCGAATCGTACACCAATCAATTGGTAATCAGCATGCTTTCACAATCCATATATCCCTGAGGTTGTGAGTTCGAGTGCTGGTGGAGGCGAAAGAAAGTGGGTGGGATCCACAATATCCTATTGTGTAACGATTGTATCGGTATTGATTGGTGTACGATTCGGGTTTAACCGGGTGTGTATAGTAATGGGCTGGGCCCCGGCCCTGGACGTTACATTCTCCTCCTATTTACTTTATCTAGGTTACAAAGGCACGTGCATTTGGGATTAAAATAAGTCACATTGGAGAATCGGTACTGCTTTTCCTTGCTCTAAAAGAAAATTTCCATCTCTTCTTCATCTCCGTAAATATCACTTCTAATCACTTTTTATTTGAGTGCAATACAAAAGGCAAAAGCTTATTCTTCAGAGCAATCTCTCCACGACAAGATTCATGGCCTCCTAATTCTCCAAAATATAGAACCTTGAGTAATACCACTCAAGGCATACGGTGTGGATAAAGCATATTCTCTCACCTTTTTAAAGCAAAAGTTATCCATCCTTGGTAGCTCCCATATTTGGCATCGGTTTAGACCTGAACAACCGAAAAATCCATTGCCACTAACCTCACCTTCATTAACACCATGACAATTCTCATTGTCATTGTTATTTCCAATTCCTTTTCTAGTGTCATTGCCATTGCCACCATTTGTGTATGTATCATCATCACAGACATCATCGTCTTCGCTCTCGACGTCATCGTCTTCATCTCCCTCATCATCGAAATTTATTGGAACGAAATCAAAAGCATCTAAAATACCGGTTTTATTTAATGCACGTAAATTCTCATTGCAAAATCGATAGTGATAGGTATTCTATGGTCAATATTGGTTGTCGGTTAACCACGATCATCTTCACATTTTCCACATAGATAAATTTATGTTCTTGAGACATCACATAACCTATAATATCTTTATCTACCATTTCAATCATCATCTTCCCACCATCCTGAGTATTAATAAAATAAAATAACCTCAACTTGAACTTATTCCTATTAATTGACCTGTTCACATGAGCTCTATCAACTAATTGATTAAATGTAACATCCTTGGGAAGCATGGCAACAATTCCTTAACCCCCTATAATTAACCCCATAAAAAATCCAATCATAAATAAACACAATACCAATTAGATTTATAACTTCTACCCACTATTGTTATGAACCAAAATCAACCTACACCCGATAATGGTAGTCAAAAGCAAATCCTTTCAGAATAATTCCTATAATACCTATGAATTTCACTTTCACAAAATTCAACTAATACCACCAAATGAATAAGCACAATACCAATAACACTAATCCCACCAAAATCAACTAAACCAAATACGATAAATCTTATCAAAATCAACTAAATCCAATAAATGTAACCAAAAACATGTCACTTAGAGCATGTACAATGTTTGAGGACACTTTCAAGTCCCCATTTTGCCACCTAAGCAACTGTCCCTACTAACAATTATTAATACAATGGTAAAAGACAATTTTGAGTCCCAGATTCTTACCCCATTTATTATTTTATTAATTTTAATATTAAAAATATAAAATTATTAATTTATTTTAATTTTAAATTGATGACCCCACTTGACTATTTAAGCTGTAGACAATGAATCAGGGTGAAAAAGTGGGACCAAATCAATGTTAATTAATATTGATTTGTCATTGATTTGATAATTTTTTTAAAAATTAAAAAAAAAAAACTGGAACCGTCCCAACAAAGTGAGACGCATCCCACATCAGATTGCTATTACAATGTGCAGGGACAGTTTTTTTCACTCAAATCCCACTTTTTTAACAAGTGGGATGGAGCATTGTACATGCTCTTACATTCTATTTTGATCCTTCAAACATCTCCTGCACTCAATTTTACTAACCTCAAAATAAACTATAAACCCTAGAAACAAAATATGGTGATCTAAATACAAATACACTTGATAATTGAAGAAGTATGCTAATGGAAGTTTTTATTTAACTCACCTTTATAAACTCTTCACGAATTAATTGAAATACCACCACCATTGGAAGATTGAGCAACAATGGAGTTTGAGAGTGGAGAAGAAAAATACATTTTTTAGTTATTTATTGTGGGGAAAGTGAAGAAATTTTGAATGCATTAGTATTTATATGGGCATGTTGGTAATTTCATTTTTGTAAATGGAGGGCAAATATGGGTTTTCAGTTTGTTTTCAATTTCATATATATTATATCAATTTTTTAAATGAAAAGAGTAAAAATGTCCAAAAGGATCATTTGGTGTAAAAAAACTTATGCGAAGTTTATAAGTGTAAAATTAACTTTCATGGGCCTATTAACTTAATTCAAACTCATTTCGTGTTATTTATTGAAAGTTTCCCTTGAAATATTTGTAAAATTGGAACAGTTCTAGAAAATGATTCAGGTCCAGGAACCTAAAAATGTTGCAACCAATACTCATATTATTTTATTGACAAGAGGTGGAAGGATATCTGCACTTGGTCCAAACTTATCCGACAATTCATGAAACCAATGTGGAATATTTTGAAGCTTGAAATTCTTATCAAAGTAAAGAAACCATGACAAGGAATGAGTCTGATTCTGCCTATAAAATGTCTTGAACCATGCATCTTATAATCCCTATATAAGAAGTCTTGAGGGAAATAGGGTTGGGAGAATCTCTTTCTCCTGTGTGGGGTTCCTCATTGTTATGGTGTCAGCAATCTCTATATCTTGACTTTCCAGAATGCTAGCTTTGATGGATCTCTCTTGTTTGGAATTTCTTGAATTCCAACTGGCTTTATGTCAACTAAGATGAATTCATAAAATTGTTGCATTTTCAAATGGTCATCAAATAGCCTAAAATGATTGTTCGAGATAAAATGATCTGCTAGTTTCTTAGGCTTCTTGAAATACATGTCTTGAAGCATTGCAAATTCTAAGGCGAAAATCCTTTCTAAGAAGGGTTTGTCTACACAAGGTTAATTGGGTTGATTATCGATCTGAGGAAAACTGGTCTTTGGGACACTCTGGCTAGAGCTAGATCCAGAAGCAACTGTCTTGAAGTTTGAGTGAGTGCTTTCATTTGACTAAACCTATTTGCTAAAGTTAAGGGACTCATAGGTTCCAGACTTCTAATTGTTCCTAATGGTACCATTCTGTTATCTTATCATGCTCTTTCTTGACTTCTATCGAGTATTTTTATTTTGAGTTAAATGATTGTCTATTGTCATTTCTTGGCAAATCTAATTTCTAGTCATGTTGAGACCTGGATATAACTTGCTTCTTATCCTTGTCCTCGTCCATGTCTTAACTTGTATTTCTCGCCTGCCTTGTAGGAGTGGATGTTAGAGACTTGCTCATTTTTCCCCTACAAAAATTCTCTTGTTAAAAAAATTGGTAAAGAATTTTGACTACCTTTTATATGCTCAATCTCAAAATCAAAAATAGAAAGTAAAGCTTGCCCTCTTGCAAAAATTTGTTTTGATGCCAGATTTTTAACATATTTTTTTAGAATAAATTTTGATTGACCAAATCATCTTGAAATTTTTGTATTATCAAAATAATTGCCCAAATTTCTTTCTTAGCTATAGAATATTTCTGTTGAGTATCATTCCATGCTCCTGAAACATATTTAACTAAACATTCTTTGTCATTAACTATTTGCTTAAGAATTCCTCTGCATCCTAATTCTAAAGAATCAGTTTGAACTATATTAAGAGAAGATGGATGACTGATGGTAAGACATGGAAGTCGCTTTACACTTTGTTTGATTTTCTTAACTGCTCTAGTATGTTTATCTGACCATGTTGATGGATTTTCCTTAAATCTATCAAATAGAGGTTTACAAGTAAGTCGAAGGTTTTGATAAAAATCAACTATATAATTAAGACAACCTAAAAATCTTTGTAATCGGTTCTTGTCTTTAATCTCATCTGGAAACTTTTCCGCAAAATCTAAACTTCTCTATATTGGAATTATAGTGTCATTTTCAATATTATGTTCTAAAAACCTAATTTTTGTTTGAAAAAGTACCATCTTAAGGGTAGAAATTGCTAAACCATTATATTTGGCTATTCTTAAGAATGTAGAGAGATGTTTCCAATATCGTTAAATGGTTTTACAGAATACTAGAACATCATCTATATAAACCATAATGAAGACCGTATACGGATTAAAAATGTCATTCATGATATTTTGAAATTTTCAAGCCAAAGACATGATATTCCATTCATATTGGCCAAATGGGAATGTGAAAGCCGTCTTATAACTATCTTTTTCAGTTATCTGAATTTGCCGAAATCCTTATCATAATAGAACATAATTGTCGAATCATAAAGTCTCTTAAGTAAACCTGCCTTGTTAGGTATAGGGTATCTAATCCATTGAAGTACATCATTCAAATGTTTATAATTATTTACTAATTTAGGTGCTCCTCTTTTTATTTCAGACTGCTTTTGTACATATAAGGCAGAACAATTCCCTAGTGATTTCCATTTTCTAACCAAACTTTTGCTAAGTAATTCTTCTATTTCTTTCTTGCAACATTTTACTAAATCTGGATGCATCTGAATTGGTCTAGCTTTGGTAGGAATTTGTTTTTAATTGAAGCCTTTGTGGTATAGGAATTCAACTATGTGTTTCTTTCTTTCCCTAAAGGCTTTAGGAAATGAGGCACAAATTTTTTTTTTTCTAAAAGACTCTTAAATTATTGTACTTGTTTTTAGACTGGTGTACTTTCTAAGTGTTCTTTTTGTGTAAAATATTTAACATCATCCTTAAGAAAATTGAGATGTTTTTCCTTTCTCTGTAGACATGGTATTTTCTGGTTTATGGAAATAGATTTATCTTTCAAAATGTTTAAATCTTTTGTCTGTGAAAGGAGAGAGAACCTAAATATTATTTTTTTTTCCTGCATATTATGTGATTATACCTTCTTTAGTAACCTTAAAAGGGGTTATCAATTCTAAAAATAAGGTTCCTAAAACGACATTCTGAGTCAAAGTCCTAACTAAAATGAATGGTTTGTTATAAAAAGCTCCGCCACTACAAACTTTTGTTATAGGTAATTTATACTTTATTTTTAAGGCTATTTTATTAGCTCCATACAACACTTCCTTGGTGTTTTTTTTTTTTTTTTTTTAATATTTTGTTAGAACTAAACCATCTCTTATAAATTCAAATATGCTCCTAAGTCAATTAAGACATTTGAAGCTTTTCTAGCTCACAATCTAGTCTCGTCTTAATCATGGCAATACCATTTTCTGAAAGTTAGGTTGATCTACTAAATTAACTAAGGCTTGTTCTTTATTTGCTCATTATCATCGATATCATTTTCTTCAGACGAATTAGAATCTTGATCGGATGAGTTATTCCTAAAGACTTTTTTCCTGAAGCAATTAAGTCAATTTTCTTAACTCTTAAACTTTTTACTTGACTTGTTTTATTTCTTATTGCAAGTTCTTGTATGGTCACCTTTTTGTTTTAGATTTAAATCTTCTTAAGATATTTTATTCGAAATTAAGAGCCCTAAATGGTATCTGAATTTCGTGTTCAGGACTTTTTGGACAAATCGTAGATGATTCTCCTGAAGTAATTCTATTCCTTAATTGTCTAAGATAAATTTATTTTTGACTTGAATTTTTAATATGGTCTATCATGTCTAACATTAAGGCAAAGTCCTACTTTTCTAGTATACAAATTGTCTTATTTGCTTTTAAGTTCAAATTCTTACATTTATAGAATTCTTTATCTTGAGAGTAACTTGAGTAACCACTTGTTTACGAGTCATTTGAAGAGTCTTCTAATCCTCAAATTTCATTGTCAAGATCAGAACTATCAGAATCAAAATTACTAGCATCTAAAATGCTAATAATCTTATCTTTGGTGACTTCATCTAAATCTAAAGCTCTAATATTCTTCTTAACCTCTTAATATTTATTTGCATAATGTCCTAGTTTGCTCCACTTGTAGCATTTGTTAGACTTTCTATGATCTTTTATGGTTTTCATGATTTTTTTTTACTTTTATGCTTTTTATAAGATTTTTCTCTCTTATACGGTTTACTTTGTCTGTATTATTATTATTATTTATTTTTTTGTATTTTGGTCTATTGTCTATTCTTTCTAGTCCAAACTGTTTTACACCATGATCCTAGTTCTTTTCTAGATATAAGTCCTTTGTCTCTTATTTGCTTTTGTCTTTGATTTGCTTTTCTAGCTTAAGGTCATTACATAATTCTAAACCTGTGGCATTGGTGATTTGCCATATGTCATTTCTAACAAATTTATTTTAGACCAATTTTCTACACCTTGATAACTCAAAATTCTAACTTTGTTAGAAAAAAGAGTGGGAAGACCTGAGATAAACTTGTCTTTTCAATATGGAGCAACATTGTCTACATGTTGCATGACCCTAGTCATAAAAATATCTTTGTACCACTTAAAATCTTCTAACTCTCTACATCTTAGATTTTGTATATCGATTGTATGTTTCTCATTATGGATATTAGGATTTCCTATGAAATGATATCCTACTGTATATACTAATGTATTAGTCTATCAGGAATTGTCATTTGATTGATTTTCATACTTGTTCTAGGTTCTTCTACCATTTTAGTAGAATTAATAATTTCATTTCGCTGAGTGCTATATAGATAATTATCCCACCATCCTAATAATTGTCCTTCAAAACCTAGAGTAATTATACTACATGCCTCAGAGTCCAAAACACCTTATT
This sequence comes from Cardiospermum halicacabum, assembly GCA_031304145.1. NCBI lineage: Eukaryota > Viridiplantae > Streptophyta > Magnoliopsida > Sapindales > Sapindaceae > Cardiospermum > Cardiospermum halicacabum. Next base: position 3,621,292 of record CM062399.1, on the reverse strand, counting down.
TTTTCATGTATATATGTCATACAATATGCATATGTTTTAGAACTATATGTATCTGGTATTCTAAAAGTCCATCTACATTCTACTGATAACAAGCATTACCTGTATATGCTTTATATGGGACAAATTTTTCATATTGAAGATCAGATGGTGGTGGTCTTGGATAAAATGTATTAGTCTGATATTTTTTCCTTTTATTATTTTGTGTGGCACAATGGTTCATTCTTTGAATAAATTGGTTATCCTGGAACACTTTGTTGACTAATTGTATCATCTATTGTATGGATAACTAATCCTATTTTATCTCATTCTTAATAGGAGTTTTATGCCTATTGTTAAGATCAGATAGTTTGTGCTCAATAATTCGGACAATGACATGTGTCTCAATTTTTTTTTTGTCAAAACATTATTTTTCTATTCCTACGGGCTCTAGGAACAAAGGTTTAGAAGATTTAAAACACCCTTTTCCTGTTGAATTATTCTTTTTATGGCTAAAAGTTATATGATCTCCGTTGGTCTTTATTTTGTCTAACTAGTTTTTAATGTCTATTGTATATGATCTGTATGACTAGTCATTTCTAGTGTATCTAACTGTTCTCCTATAGTCACTAAGAACCATTTGTACAATTATTTTATTTGATAATAAGTCCTGATTAGCTCTGTGTTACTGGTTCCCTAAGTGAAAAAACACCTGGCTATAATCCTTCACCTTTTCTAAGTCAATTTTAGTATCTGGTGGATGATTTGGAAGTTATATTAAAATCGTTGAAATTGATATATAGTTACTAAATTATACTACGTAAAAAATAAAATAAAAATAAAAAACTTACAGGAAATATATATTATTATAAAATATTAAAATAAAATGGTGAGAAATAGAAATCACACCTACCTGAAAAAATACGATAATTTATATTAAAAATTTTATAATATTTTTATTTTTATAAAAAGAAATATTGAATAGTAGTATATGTGAGTTTATCTCATTTTTATTTACATATATATATATATATATATTAATAGATTGGTATAAAATTAAATAACCTATATGTAAACAAGCTTCAAAGAGCCAATATCGCACTATTCATTAAGGAATTGATTTGATTTGGCTTCATTTATATGCCAGACATCATCTTTGAACAGAATGCATTCGCATTTTACATTAGTATAAAGCTAAGTATTTTATTAACGGTTAAAAAAATAGTGTTTAAAATAATAGAAAATAAAAAGGAAGGCTTAAAATCAATAGTGGGATGGTAATAAAACTACCAAACTCAATTAATAGAAAAATACGATTTTTTCGGGAACAAATCCACTTCTCTCCTTCAAATGCAACTAATTTTTCCTCTTAAAACCAATTATTTTTTTACTATATTTGTTCATTATACAATCAGTTGGGACGTCAAATTTTTGGGTACCCTCGTTGCAGCTAAACAGTTTTCTCAGTTTTCGTTTCTGAGAAAACTGTTTACCTGCAATTTCACAGGATCCTGGTGATGAGGATTGACCATTAACTACCAACTAACCAGGAGCCGGTTGCAGGAAGCTTCACACAATTTAATGCATTGTGCTGATGTCCTGAAAACAGATACAACAGTTATCAGGACGGATATCAGCTTTTTTTTAATATTCCAGTTTCTTGCATCATAAGCTACCCAAAAAAGTGTACAGAGAAAAGGATTCCACTGGTAAGTGAATGAAATTCATAGCAAAAGTTTGGATTCGGAGCCGTCATCTTACCCAGTATTTGATTTCAGGCATATGCACAATTTGATCTAGGAAATGGAGCAGCTTGGACATATTGGAGAGGTTCTTGGAAGCATAAGAACTCTGATGGTGTTTCGAGACAATATAGACATCAATCAGAGGCAATGTTCTCTTTTGTTGGATGTATTCAATTTGGCTTATGATACCATTACGGAGGAGATGAGACAGAACTTGCGTTTTGAAGAGAGAAACTTGAAATGGAAACCTCTTGAACAGCCTCTGAAAGAGCTCCACAGGATATTCAGAGAAGGAGAGGCCTATATTAGGCACAGCTTGGAGACCAAGAACTGGTGGGCTAAAGCTATTTATCTGTTTCAGAACACGGATTGTGTTGAGTTGTACATTCACAATTTGCTCACCTGCTTTCCTGCTATTATCGAAGCAATCGAAATTACAGCAGAGTCCTCTGGATGGGATCATGATGAAATGCAAAAGAGGAGATCAATTTACTCCAACAAGTACAAACGGGAATGGAAAGACCGGAAAATTTTCCAATGGAAATTTCAGAATCAGTATCTGGTTACCCCTGACATAAGCGATCGAATAGACACGGCTTGGAGGGAAGACAGGTGGATCCTTCTGAATAAAATTAAGCAGAAGAAGATTTCAGTTTCAACAAGAAGGGAACGACGACTGGTGGATCTCCTTTCAGAAACCTTAAACGAATCTGAAGCTATGTGTCCGAAACTTTTACCCAGTAAGCTCCTGATTAGGTCTGAGGACTATGTGGTGAGGCGCAGATTAGGGAGTGGGAGTCAGTATAAGGAGATACAGTGGCTCGGCGAAAGCTTTGCAATGAGGCACATTCATGGAGAGATTGAACCTATCTTTCCCCAGATACCTCTGTTATTGTCTCTTTCTCACCCCAATATCATGCATCTTCTCTGTGGATTTGCTGATGATGACAAAAAGGACTGTTATTTAGTTATGGAACTAATGAGTAAAGACCTCTGTAGCTACATTAAGGAGGTCTATACGTCCAGAAAACAAGTGCCCTTCAGTCTCCCCGTAGCTGTTGACATTATGCTTCAAATTGCTAGAGGAATGGAGTATCTGCACTCAAAGAAAATCTATCATGGTGATCTAACCCCATCAAACATTCTCGTCAAATCAAGATTTTCCTCTTCAAAAGGGTATCTGCATGTCAAGGTCGCAGGATTTGGCTTACCCTCTGTAAAAAACATCACCCAGCGAAGCCCTTCAAGTCAGAATCAAAATCCAACCCCACCATCATTCATATGGCATGCTCCAGAAGTTTTAGAAGAACAAGATCAGACAGGGAGTCCAGGACACTCCAAATTCAGAGAGAAATCTGATGTGTACAGTTTCGCAATGATCTGCTTTGAGCTGCTGACAGGGAAAGTTCCATTTGAGGATGCCCATCTTCAGGGTGAGAAAATGAGCCGAAACATAAGAGCGGGAGAGAGGCCACTGTTCCCATTCAATTCGCCAAAGTATCTGACAAACCTGACAAAGAGATGTTGGCAGGCTGACCCAAATCAACGACCGAGCTTCAGGTCCATCTGCAGGGTTCTTCGTTACATAAAACGTTTCCTTATGCTGAACCCCGATTACAATTGCCAACCAGACCCACCAATGCCGCAAGTGGATTATTGCGAAATCGAAATGAGGCTGTGTAAGGAATTCACCTCCTGGGAGAACACTATCATCTTACCAATATCCGAAATCCCATTTCAGATGTATGTTTTTAGAATAACAGAGAAAGAGAAATCAAGTGGAAGTATAAAAGACACGTCCGAATCAGGAAGTGATAGAACATCAATAAGTGGGGATGAAAATATGACTACACCAGATGAATCAATTCCTCCATTACCTGAAAAGAGGTCAACAATACCTTCTCCGGAAGCCATGACCAGGAGACTTACAGTGTTGAAGAGAGCTTCAGAACTGAAAGTAAACAAGCAATCAGGTTAGCTCATCGGTTTTATCATTTAATGGATTATCTTCCCTGCTACAATTATAATAACCAGAAATCTGTCATAAAAACAACTATCAACACCTAAAAAGAATCATGCAACTGATTTGATAATAACGGAGGTACATAGTTTCTTTACATCTATCCTGAGCATAGGAAAGCTAATAAAATAATCATGTCAACCTCATATTGAAAAATTAGCAACACCTAAAGTTAATCATGTCGGTATACTACAGACTCATATTGAAAAATACAGATGGTTGATAGCAAAAGCTTTCATGCTGAGTCAACTTGTTCAACAACAGGTACAAATATATGTACATAAATTGGTTGCATAAAAACATACTCAATTCTAGTATAATAAAGGTTGATCCTTTATATACATATGGAGGGGAAAATGAGAGACTCAAATTCATACCAAAAAATCTCACGATATTATACTAATATCCAGTGGTTTGGTTCAACTACAGGCACACAAAGAGGGAAACCCAAACCTCCACAGTTGACTCCTACACGCAGTCTGCATAGGTATTCAGAAAGCCCGGTGCTCAGTCCAGTGCCCAGTCCAAGATTACAGAGATCAGCGACCAGTCCAGGGCCCAGTCCAAGATTACACAGATCGGCGACCAGTCCAAGATTACAGAGATCACCTTCTGCCCATGCATCAGAAATAGCCAGTCAAAGATTATGGAGATCACCCACACCCACAGCCACAGGCAACGCATCAGAAGGTATATTGGCTTCAAGTCCAAGAAAACGGAGATCCTCAGCAGGCCATGTTTCAGATTCTGAACTATCTTAAACACAAATTCTAGGTTAAGTATATTGAGACTTTACTCTGCTGCTCACAAAATTAAGTGGACATGCATATGAGTTAATACAACTGAAAGGAACAACCATCAGTAGTAGCCTTTTTTCCTGGATTCAGCTCAGAAGGTGCTTTGTTAGCAGATGAATACGTATCCTGCACTAATAGTCTCCAAACATCTGCAACAGAAGATATACGAGCTGCCCGCCCACAATCCTATTGTCATTACTGCTGCTACAATTTTGAAATTGAGTTGGTGTTTCCAAAGACATAGCCGAGCAGTTCTTTTACAAGGTTAGTTCGTAATCATGCACTACTTCTAAACAAGTTAGGCAGGACATGATTATTAATTCCATCTGTAACAACTCTGCATATGAAAATAAAATATAATTTTTTTTCAACCAATCAATACACACAAATTTCCCGCTGTATACATCAATTTGCAACCTTTATAGCAACCCCATCCATGAACTCTTTCCCAGCATGGCTACCGCTCCTTCCTCTCAATTAAGTTTAGTCTTATATAATTAACTCAATATTTTTTTTCAACAAGCATAGACAGTTTTCAGTCTCTAGAAATTTAAAAACTTCTGGAATCATATGAATTCGACAATATATGTATGAGCTTAGCTGTTTCACAAAGATCAGTATAACATTTTCTGAGACCTTTTGTTACAGACAGACACACATTCCCCAAGAAATACAGCTCGAGAGAAACACAAAGGCGGGAAGAAGAATGAGTTAAGCTGAAGGTACCTGATATCTGTTACTCAAATCAGAATACTGTCAGTAACAGCTGGACGGCTATTAACAGCACCAGCTCAGCTCTAGTTACAACTAACAGCAGCAGCAACAATATGAGCAACTCATATCTTGAATTAGCAAACTAGCATCTGATGGAAACTTTCGGTAGACAGTAACAAGAAAGGAATCACATGACTACAACTTGCATTGGTTTTCCCAGAAGAAATTGAAAACATAAATATGTATAACAATTTAAATGAAAAAGTTTTGCTCCTTTGAAAATTGTAAGATTGCATACCTCATCAAAGCCAATGTACAATTTTGGAGAGCAATCAAATGGTATCTTAGTCATTCTAATACAAAGAAATTCAGAGAATTTACTTTGCTGATATCAGTACACCAGAAAGCCATTTTCATTATCCTGAACTGGTCTGGCTGTCACATGGTCTTGGGATGAGAATCTCACACACTTCTTGTTTCAGGTTTTCATGAATCATGTGTATCCTGAACCACTCGAATATACTTTGAACCAACACAAAGTTACCACGAACCGGTAACAATGCTATGAAAATAAATCTGCTGATAATAAATTTTTTTGTTAAGAGAGTTCTCATACAGAATCCTGGAAAATGATTGATCATCTATGGTCCAACTTCATTCTAACAAGATGATTAATCCGAGAGAAAATGCTGTCCAGTTCTTGGGGCAGCAGGATCCAAAACCCTTGATTTCTAACAGTGACTCAGGCCATTCCCTTCAGTTCAGTAGTCCTCCGCAAATCTATTCATCGATTTCATGCCAGACAGCTGTTTGATTCTCTTATTCAGTCATGAGATGAACAAATGTTTCTTGAGAATAAACTGAAACTTAAATTGTATAAAGAAGCCTTCATTACACCATCTGTAATAGCCTGATACATCCACTTGAGTTGGCCGCAACAATCATATTTGATTTCTTTCTGTAACAAACACTTGAAACAAACTGTCCAGTCTCATCACCAATTTCATGCCCAGATATTGGGTCGATGGACCCAAATTTGTATGATGCAATTGGCATTGGGAGCGACCGATAATAACTATAAACCTGAGGGAAAAAAACAGAGAGAAGCAGTCAGAAGTAAGCCTAGCAAAGGAATAATGACATCTGTTCATCAAGATAACACATATGATGAAGCTTCCAATGCAAGTTTTTTAGGTGCTTCTACATTAGGAAAATAAAGCACTTATTTTCCCTAAGACAACATGCTCTTAGCTATATGCATCATACATGTTCAAGTATGTTCAGCTTCTTGCCTATATATGTCACAATGTGAATCAAAATAGATAACGGCTCCATCCATATGGTGGATGAATAGTATCAGACTTTATATCCTACAATTACCCTACAAAATTGTCATGAAATGGCCAGAATGATGGGCACATTATTTCAAAATAGATAATAACCTAAGTCATGTGCAGCCCATTCTGTGATGGTGCTATATAGATCGAAGTAAAACATTATGCGTCAATTGACAAGATATGACACTTGGAGTTCTACATTGCTAAAATAAAGTGTAAGGGTGGGGTTTACAGGTCCTTGAGCTCTCCAACATCATGAGCTAACTTTTGGGTTGTGGTTTACTCTACAACTGGTCTACTAGCATGCCTTTGCCTTGGGCTAAAGCTGACAATATAAATTATACTCCAAGAAGGTATAACTACCTAGACATCAAAAAGCTCAAATTAAGTGTACCCTCATAATTTATAAACAGTAAAAATTTACGGAAACCAAACCATAATAACAGCAATGTATTACGAAGTAACTTTCATCACTGTAATCTAGAATTTCACCTCATTAGTTTCCGAGCCACATGCGATGTATCCATCCATGACAGATAAACCAACAAAATTCTGAGTAACCATATAACAAAATTAGAGGTCAAACATATATTAAAAGAAAATGCTTGAAACTTATGCAAAAATAGAGTAAGTTTACCTTCTCATTACTATGACCTCTATAAGTTAAGCTGCAAGCACTAGGAGAAAGCGCATCTGGGTTACATTTCTTTAGGTTCCAAAGCTTTAGAGTATTGTCCGTGGATGCAGAAACTAAGGTTTTGGAATCTAGAAATTTTACATAGCTAACAGCTTTCTCGTGGCCAGCTAAAACACACCATGGAATCCTAGTATTCCGAAGATCATAGCAGTAAACCTTGTAATCGGCAGAGCCAAAAGCCATTAAATGAGAGGAGAAAGCTGAAAATTGAACACAACAGACATTTGCAGGGTTCCGAATAGCACCAGTAGAACTTTTCTGCACAAGCAGTTGGAATTCAACTTCATACTCCATTCTCAAAATTATAAATTATTGAACTTTATAGAAAATGAAGTTCCATAGAAAACATTGGACAAAGTTCAGACGAAAGAATAAGATACATGCCTCGTTAATGCTCCACAGTTTCACAAAGCAATCATCACTGCCACTAGCAAACTTTGTTGGGTCTGCTTGAGAGAAGTCCACAGACCAAGCCCTCTTTTGGTGCTCCTTGTACTGAGAGAATCCTTGACCCGTGCCAGCATCCCACATCTGAAATCCATCCATTTACATAATTCTTTTAGTAAACAGGAAAACAAAAACATCTGGTTCATATTTCTAAAACAAGATTCCAGTCCTAGGTAATATAGCATTAAATTTACTATTCATCATTATGCTAATAAGTAAATCATCAATAACAGAGTTCTCGAGTGGGGTCGGTGGAAAAAAGAAGAGGGAGCACAGAGAAAACATATTGTATTGTGTGCTATGATTGAGATTCTAGAACACACTCATGATACTATATTGAAAGGAACTGATTAGACAGGAAAATAAGTGAAAATCATCAATAAGTGCATGCATATTTTTACCTATTTATTATTATTTATTTATTTATTTATTTACTTTTTAGAAAACAAAAAATAGTTATCTGCTAACTAACAACAGCTGAAAAGAGGAAAACAAATTTTTGGAAGATATTTTATCATCTACAAAAAGTTAGCATACCATGACAGTGAAAATTAGGACAGAAATAAGTTGAGTTCCAGAGATAAGTGACCACACCTGAACTACACCATCATAGTCAGTAGAAGCCAAATAGTTCTTGATGTAAGTGTTCCAACAGACACAACTAAGCTTAGATTTGTTTGACATCTCAACAACCGGATAATGGATATCAACAGAGTCATTTAGTAGAGTATTAAACTCAAAAATTTTGATTCTCTTTGACACTCCAGCTGCTGCAACGTACTCCTCGTCACGGTCAAAACTCAAAGAACAAATCACATTAGCAGAATTCAAAAGATCTCCATTCCGTAGAGTCCCACACAGCTCAAATTGACTATAGCGAGCAAACTTGCTCAGGCCTTCAAAAAAAGCTCCAAGGCTACTGTTAGATTTATGATCCGTAGTTAACTGCTTATTTTCATTTTGCAAATCAGACAATCTGTCTTGACAGTTTAGCAAGTCTTTATCGGAACTACCTACAGCATCACTTTCTTTTTTAACCTGAATTTTGGATCTCATAGAGAAGTAGGCATCTTCAAGCTGGCTTATGTTTCTCATTAACCTTGACTGAGAAAGAGCAACTGCAGTTGTAGGACCTTGAAAAAGCAAATCCTGCTCTCTGCCATTAAGGCAAGTTCTCCTCTGGGAAAAAATTTCCTTAATATCTTCTTCTATACTCTTTATATCTTTAACTAATTTTGTGGCACGCATCTCCTTTTGATCTTTCAGTGAACCTAGAAAATCCACTAATAGCTCGGATGCAACTTCATCATCAGTGGCAGTTATTGACAACTCATCTTGGGAGCGTAACACATGTGATACATTTATTAATTCAGACTGCAAAATTTCCCTGAGACAGACCAAAAGACAGTTTGGGATGTGCTTTTACATGCTTTACAAAATATGATATATCTACTTACAAAATCAAAACATGATACAAAAGCAAGAATGTACATAAAAATTCAATCATTGATGTACAATAATAGAGGTTATTAGATTAAATTAAGTTAACGCCAACTAATCACATTTGGCACATAGAGGTCATTAGATTTCAAACTGCCAAAAACAGAACCAAGCATCCAACTATAGGGCTAAAAATCTAAATAACATAGTACCTATTACGGATATCATCACCTTTCAGTCCATTTCAATCAAAATAAATAAATAAAATCATAGGTACCTAGCTATTGGACGAGATGAAGGTTCAGGATGGAGAAGCCAAAGACAAAATCCAGCTTCCTTATGTTGCTCTGAAAGAAAAATGCGTGGAAGAACACGTTGGCGCAAATCCAACATTGCAGCAGAATGCATCTCTGATGAATCAAAATAGCACAGCAGCTGCAAGAAATCACTCAAAAAATTAGTACAGGAAAACAAGCTTTCACGGTAATATTCTGAGATACAGCTTTTTTTTGGGGGGGGGGGGGTTATGATGAAGTCAGTATATTAAGTAATGCATATTTGATAATGGCAGCAAACCGAACCAAAACCATCTTTGACACTTTTCAGGTATAAATAGAGATAATTTTGATAATGCATAATTCAAATTTACCAGCAGAGAGTTATTCCGGTTTACAGATCTACTCGGCACTACATATTAATTAACTTGATAATGAGAACCTCATTGCTTCAACAATTTTAAGTTCCATATACTCTTCTTCACCACTACACCTACTAGCAACGGACTGGGCTTCAAAAGGTACAGTTGTTACATTTTACTAGGTTCAACAATGAAGTTCTTCCTACCAAGCTGAAGAAAATTAAACAGCATCAATTTATGCACAAAATAAGTTCTCTGAACTCCAACAAAAAATTCCAGCCAGCACTAGGAAACAATTCTCATGAAATTCACATGAGAGAGACTCTTTGTTGGCCCATAAGGATATTATAAACAGATAGTTGGAATAAAGCTCTAAAATAATCCCTCATATAATAGAGTAATAATAGTTAGTTTGACTATTATTTACTTCATGGTTCTGTACATTGAGGTATTCAATATGGCAGAACAAGTATAATTTGAAAATGAAGGACTTCTCATCAAGTAATCAAAACATAATAACTCAAGATGTTCAACCACCAATAACTTAACAATTATTCACCGAGTACTTCGCATGTTCCTCACCTCAAAAAGAAGAACTCCAAGACTGTAGATATTAGACAAAAAAGAGCAACTTAAATCATTGAGCTCCTCTGGACTAGTATACCAATTCTCTTCCAGTAGAGCAGGTGAAGGACACAGTTGTTCTGTAGCAATATATGTACTCTGGTAAGTGGGATGATTTTGAGTGTGGACTTCAAAATAACTAGACACTCGAGGACCACTAAAGCAATTCTCAACCCCATTCAATCTCTTGGCCCTGGATATGCTATGGGGTTGGCTAGTAAGAGGTTTAACTTCATCAATCAGCTTTTGCTGCTTCAAACGTAAAACATGATGGGCATCAATATCTTGTTCATGAGGTCTCTTCTTACTGACATCATGCTTCAATGCATATTCAGATTCTCTCTGGACATACGATCCAGTATATATAACCCTACCTGATGGGTGTAAACAGAAATAAGAGGGTCTTAATTCTTTCAGAATAACACCTTGAGAATGAGCAGAATCTACCAACTCCACAATCTGCTTAAACAAATTCATGCTTTCCACCTTATCTCTTCTTTCACTCCCAGGTTTCAGCCAATCTCTCAAACTGACACCATCACGAATGGAAGATTCAACAAAACTTGATTTCACCAAAGAACTCGACATTATCTTAGTCTCCGGATCAGGTTTCTCATCATTCATCAGACCAGCAGTTGAACTACCCAACTCTCTTCGCACGTCAGCTATTCTCCCGACAACTCCTTTTCCTTTTGGACTTTTCTTCCCAAATAACTGAGAAAACCAGGACGGATGCAAGGTCTTCAACTGTCCACCCATACTAGACAAACCATTATCTCTTGCCCTTGTATAAGGAGAAATCTCCTCTGCCGCCTTGTCAATTCGCTTCCTAGTCAAAAAATTAGTACCGTGAGCATCATAATTCATCTTCATAAACTGTTCTCTTGCTCGCATCATCACCCTATCCATATCTTCTCCATGTGAAGGCTTAAACCCTGATCCACTAGCAATCTGATGCAGATACTGCCACTGTCCCTGCCTAGAACTATTCCTATAATTCCCAACTGTAAGCTCATTCACTGCAGCACCATTTCCATTAACGGAACAAGGAGATTCCGTTCCAACCAAAGGAAAAGCTACCGGTCTACCAACATAATTACCATGAATCGTGTTTGTATAATTATGGAATGAACTCTCAGGCCAATCACTATTCAAACCAGCACAAACAGGAGGTGTTTCCAACTGATCTTTTCTTTTCAGTTCTGTATTTATACCATCTGCACCCACTTCCTCTCCAACTCGGTCCATTTTCTAATCAAACAAACCACCGCATTCAAGTAAGAAGACGACCCACCAATCAAAAACCCAAACCTGACACACAAATTCCTGTTACTGAAACAAAATTCAATTTCACATCAGATAAAGCCAAACACAATATAAATATTTAAAATAATAAAATCAGCATAAACAAAGACACCAAATATTTTATAGAAAAGTAAGCACTTCCACTTCGACAACAGTATGCGATTTTTATTTTTAGTAATCTGACCTAGTCATGAACTTACCAAAATCAGCAACAAAAGTAGAGACGCACACCCATCAAAAATTTAAAATAAAAGAAAGAACATAAAAAAAATTGTAGCTTTACACCATACAAGCACACCTATAATTTTTCACAAAACTTCAAAATAAATCAAGAAAAATAAAAATTCTCCCGAGCTATACCAGTAGTTTCTATTATATTTCGAATTCATACACATTAGGATTAGACATGAATCTGAAGAACAGAGTATCTATCTTTATTTATTGATTGATTGATTTATTTAACCATTTGAATTCGATTAAACAGAAGGAGAAGCAGGAATTAGCACAAACCACAGAATTTACCAGTCAACGAAGGAAGCTGAAGCGTTGCAGCAAGTGAAAATGGAAATCAAAGCAAAAGAAACTGATACAGAGTAAAACAAAGTCGCAAGTGAGAGATCACGACATGCCAGAAATAGAAAAAAGAAAAGTATATCTTCTCGGCAACAACTACCAACCAAAAGAATTTAGTTGTGAAATTAAAATTGAGAAAAGGAAAGTCTTCACAGAGTCTGTATTAGATATTTATTACACAATCTCAACTCTATAACTCGTAAATTTCGTTTTTCGTTTGCTTTCCGAAAAAGTTTTATTTTCCAGCTTTAACGCATAGGCGAGGCGATAGACAGCCTCCTCCACAAGATCTGACGATATTTTCAAATAATATTCCTTAAAATCGACACCGGGTTTGGTTACTATTTACCGAAATGCCACTAAAGCGGCAATTATTTTTAGTGTAAAAAAAGAAAGAAGGAAGTTGGCCACGTGGAGCCCAATGACGTGATTGGGAGACGTTTTGTCATTGAGCGTAAGCCACACAATCGATGTTGCGGTGGAGCCCACTCGGGTTTTTTTAGCAGACGGGGAAAATAATCGCATGGGACCCACCCAGTCAGTCTACCCCCGAGTTGACAGTTATTAGGTCTCTCTGTGTGTTTCGGGGGTATTTATGGGGTTATGGAAAATGATTGGTGGATATCGTTCACACGTGCTATATGAGATTAAAAAGCGGGGGTTGGTCGGCTCATGAGGGTATTTTCGTGATTTTAGTCAACGACAGTGTCTACTCCGGGGAAGATATTATTTAGCAAATTCTTGTACGGTGGTAAGAAAATAAGTGGCGCCAAAACTGCCACGTCATGTACAATCAATGTAACATTGATTCATTGCAAGTAGCGTATCAGGAAAATAATTGTTTACATTTTTCATAGCGTTAGAGCGAGGAGGTGCCTGGAATTGATTCTCTATAGATAATAGATATTGTTATAAATTCTGATAAATTTGTTATAAAAAAGTAAAATAGAGAGGGTAGAAGAGAGGAAAGAATTGAATTAAATAAATTATAATATATTGAGTATTAGAATTTACTAAATTAATATTCTTGCAGATGATGATAGAGAATTTTAATGTGTAAGTAACATAAGAAGTGAAAGACTTTTTTCAGAATAGAACAATCTCATTTATTTGTGTATAAGCCTTTATATAGGTAAAAACAAAATGTTGAGTCAATCAGCTTAACATGCATGATCGACATTTGTCACTATAATAAGAGTAAGGTGAGAAAACTAAACATCTGTACAAGTTATATATAAAGTGGAATCCACCTCCTGCTACTTTGGTTTATAACACTCCCCCTTGGATTCCACCTATTAACTGCCTCGTTAAAACCTTGCCAGAAAAACCGAGTGAGACAAAAACTGGACGAAGGAAAAAGAGTACAGTTGTGAAATTCAATTACAAAACTCCCCCTGTTTACAACACCCATAAACCTAATTTTCTAATCTGGAGAGCTTCCTCATTCCTATTCCATAAACTAGCTTTTCGAAAGTCGATGTCGGTAAAGTCTTCGTTAATAAATTCGCGAGATTACTTGAAGACCGGATTTGCTTTACATCGATTTGTCGAGACTCTTGAAGCTCGTGGGTGTAGAAAAATTTGGGCGAGATGTGCTTCGTTCTATCCCCTTAGATATATCCACCTCGCACTTGGGCGATACAGGCGACATTATTCTTGGGTCGAAATGGATCATTTTTGGGATCAATGGAACAAACTACCATTTGGGTACTTAATGAATGGCATTTTTCTAAACTAAAACGTTTCAGAATTTTCTCAGTATAAGCTTTCTGATGGATCAAAATCCCATCAAATTTATGCTCTATTTCCAATCCAAGACAATATTTCGTTTTCCCTAGGTCTTTCATTTCAAATTCCCTTTTCAAATATTCAGCAGTTTTCTGAATTTCATCTTGTGTTCCAATTAAATTCATATCATCAACGTAAACTGCTACAATTACAAAACTGGATCCCGATTTTCGAATGAACACACATGGGCATATAACATCATTAATGTACCCTTCTTTAATCAGATACTCACTGAGATGATTATACCACATACGTCCGGATTGTTTTAATACACATAATGATCTCTGTAACTTTATAGAATATAAACTACGATCATTATTTATTTCAGGAAGTTTTAACTCTTCTGGAAGTTTCATGAAAATATCAGTATCCAATGAACCATACAAATAAGTAGCACTGTCAAAATGGGCTTAATGCCCGCGGGTACCCGTGCCCGCCCGCATTATTTGCGGGCAAGGGCATGTAAATTAAAAGACCGTTTAGAGTGCGGGCTTTTGAGGCTCGGCCCGTTTGGACCTGTACCCGCATGAGCTGGGCATGAGCTACCCGCAGGCATGCCCGCATTTAAATATAAAAATATACATGCTCTAAAATTTAATTTAGATCTTATTTTTATCTCTGTTTGTATGTTGATAGCTACTTTAATTTTCAATGTTTTTTATTTTGGAGATGAAATCTTTATTTATAATATTATGTGTTTGTTTGTTTGAGAATTTTGAAATACATTAGTATATTTGTGCAACTTAATGAGTTTACTCTACTTGTATAGTTAATTATTTGTTTAATGGGATCTTGTTTTCTATTAAATGAGTTGTTGTTAGCTTTGAACTTGTTTTAAGATCTTTTACTTCATGTTCTATTCTTATATCCTTGCGGTGTTTTCGACACAACACAATCGACTTCAGATATTCTATATAATTAAATCACTTGGCCGTGAAATGAAAAGGCAAATAATTGATTAAAATAATGTCAAGGGCATGTTTTGAATTAATTTTACTAATAAAAATATCAAATTTGTACTCACTTGTAAAAAATGTACATAATCTATTGTGTGAAAGTTCATTCATAAATCTCATAAATTACCAAAGTCATCAACCGAAAAAATATGGGCATGCCCGTACCCGCCTGCAAGCCCGCACGGACGGGCATGGGCATCAAAATGATGCCCATTAAAAAGTGGGCTTTTATAGGCCCGTGCCCGCATATATCCCGTACCCGCACGGGTACGGGCACGGGCAGGGCCGGGCAATCCGTTTGACAGTGCTACAGATAAGCAGTAACCACATCCATTAAACGCATTTTGAGATTTCGTTCTTTGGCCAAACCAATTATAAATCGGAAAGTTATCGTATCCATTACAGGTGAATACGTTTCGTCGAAATCGTTTCCAGGCCTTTGAGAGAAACCCTGAGCAACCAAACGGGCTTTATATTTAACAATCTCATTTCTCTCATTTCGTTTCCTAACAAATACCCATTTGTAACCAACCGGTTGGACACCCTCAGGTGTTTTAACTATAGGCCCAAAAACACTTCGTTTATTCAATGAATCCAATTCAGCCTGGATTGCATCTTTCCATTTTGGCCAATCATTTCGTTCTTTACATTCCTTAATGGATTGGGGTTCATATTCATCATTTATTATTTCAGTTGCTACTGCATATGAAAACATATCGTTTAACATAACATCTTTACGGTTCCAGATTTCTTTCATGTAATTTATTGATACTTCCTCATTTCTGGATTCAGATATTCTTTCATGATTAGGATTTTCAACTTCCACAATTTGCAGATCTTGAGATGTGGTATCTTTCGGGAGTATTTCTTTAACAACATTCTCATTTGGACCTTTTCGTTTTTGTGGTACATTATCTTTGGACCCAACAGGCCTACCACGTTTTCTCTGGATTTCAGATGATTCATTTACTATTATTTGTCTAGATTTATCAATTGAAACTACCAGTCGAGCGGGTGTATTTCGAGCATGGATATGAGATTTAGTCACTCTAGTTGTATCGGTAAAATTATCTGGTAATTGGTTAGCAACCATTTGTAAATGAATAATCCTTCGTACTTCACTTTCACATTGACCAGTATGTGGATCCAGATAATACAACTTCTCATTTTTCCATATAAGTTCATTATTCGCTCTGATGGTAGTCTCATTTTTACCAAGTCGTGGGAATTCTTGTTCATTAAAATAACAATCTGCAAAACGTGCAGTAAACAAATCCCCAGTCATGGGTTCCAAATATCTAATTATCGATGGTGAGTCATAACCCACATAAATTCCCAGACGATATTGGGGTCCCATTTGGTCCTTTGAGGAGGTGATATGGGAACATATACAGCACAACCAAAAACTTTCAAATGTGATATATCTGGTTTATGTCCAGTTACTAACTGTAACAGAGAATATTCGTGATTTCCAGTGGGTTTAAGCCGTATCAACGTAGTTGCATGTAAAATTGCATGTCCCCAAGCAGAAATTGGTAATTGGGTTCGTAACAACAAAGTGCGAGCAATCATTTGAAGCCTTTTGATCAATGCTTCTGCCAACCCATTCTGGGTATGAACATGCGGAACTGGATGCTCAACATTAATTTCAATTTACATGCAATAATCATCAAATGCCCGTGATGTAAATTCCCCAGCATTATCCAAACGAATGGATTTAATTTGATAATCTGGGAATTGTGCTCTCAATTTAATTATTTGGGCAAGCAGCTTAGCAAATGCTGAATTACGGGTTGATAACAAAAAAACATGCGACCATCTTGCAAATGCGTCGATCAACACCATAAAATATCAAAACGGTCCACTTTGTGGATTAATTGGTCCACATATATCCCCTTAGATCCTTTGCAAAAATGATGGACATTCAAAATTCAATTTAACATGAGATGGTTTAATTACCAACTTTCTTTGAGTACATGATGTACAAAAATAATCATTCGATAACAGGATTTTCTGATCCTTTAATGGGTGTCCATTTGAGTTTTCAATAATTCTACGCATCATTGTAGATCCAGGATGGCCAAGTCTATCATGTCATAATTTAAAACTTTTAGGATCCAATATCTTTTGGCTCACACTTACATACGCTTCAATTGGGGATATTTTTGTATAATATAAACCAGATGATAATGTGTGGAGTTTTTCCAGAATGACTTTTTGTCCAAAAACAATGGATGTTATATATAGATACTCCACATTTTGTTCACTCACTGTTTCCATATGATATCCATTGTTTCTTATATCTTTGAAAACTCGAAACATTCTTCTGGGAGGTCCCCTCTCCACGTTCCAGATTGGCAACGTTTGCCTCTACGGGATTCTTACCTTTCAAGGAAGCTTGATACAAATCTATCAGGTGTTGGGAGGTTCGACATTGACGGTGGAAATGATCACTGCTTCCACATTTGTAACAGACATTTTGGGAATTATTATTATTTCTATTCCCAGAATTTTCACTCCTGTTCTGGGTTTCATCTCTAGTCCAAACCAGGTTTCCACGATTATACGGATGAAACCTATTTCCACTTCTTCCATTATTTCGCCCTCGTCCACGGCCTCTATTACTATTATTACGACCACGACCACGTTCAAAACCACGGCCAAAACGACGACCTCGACCACGATTTGGGTTCCCATGATTACGAAATGCATTATTGTTTACTTCTAGTGGTGCCACAGAACCAGATGGTCATAATTCATGATTTCTCATCAACAGTTGATCATATTGTTCCAATAATGTCAACTTAGAAATTAGATCACCAAAACTTTTGTAATCATGTTGTCGAAAACCCGACGATATCAACATCTTATCAGCATGGAAAGTGGAAAGAGTTTTCTCAATTTTTTCTTTATCTGTTACTTTTTCTCCACAAGATTCTTTTATTGCTGTTATTCGGTGGAGTTCAGAATTATACTCACTGACAGATTTAAAATCTTGGAATCTCAACTGATTCCATTCATATTGGGTCTTTGGAAGGTCAACCTCTCTTCTGTGTTCATATATGTTTTTTAATGCATTCCACAACTCAAGTGAATCTTCCATATTTAAATATTCAGATTTCAAGGTTGCATTTATGTGATGTCTCATAATCTCCATAGCTTGAGATTTTTGTTTCACGGAAGTTTGATTTTTTTCCTCAATAGTATCCAACAAATCTCTGGCTCGTAAGTGGATTTTCAAATCCATCACCCATGCTAAATAATTACTTCCAGATAGTTCCAGTGCATGGAAATCCAGTTTTTTTTAGATCCGACATTTTTTTTCTGGAAAATCATATCACAACAATTTTTCCAATCAGCAACAACCCAGAAACAACGATACCAAACACTTTCTGATCCAGAAGATCCGTCAAAGCGGCAACTGGAGAGCATACTCGTACTGATAACGTTATAAAAAAATAAAATAGAAAGGGTAGAAGAGAAGAAAGAATTGAATTAAATAAATTATAATATATTGAGTATTAGAACTTACCAAATTAATATTCACGAATGTGTTGTTGATCTTGTAGATGATGGACAGAGAATTTCAAAGTAACATAAGAAGTGAAAGACTTTTTTCAGAATAGAATAATCTCATTTATTTGTGTATAAGCCTTTATATAGACAAAAAGAAAATGCTGAGTCAATCAGCTTAACATGCATGATCGACATTTATCATCATAATAAGAGTCAGGTGAGAAAACTAAACATCTGTAGAAGTTATGTATAAAGTGGATCCACCTCCTGCTGCTTTGGTTTATAACAAAATTATTATTTTGATTAGAATATAAAATATAAGATAATCAAAATTTAAGGTGTACCCTAATTTATCAAAACTAATAGTGATCATAGATTTCTTGGTATTTACCAAACTTATCCCACCACACAACATGGGAAATCCCATTATAGAATCCTGACTGACCTATTTAAGACCAACAGATCTTGCTACAATACGGCTATGGGAAACCATCACTTAACTTTTGCTGATTTTTTTCTGAAAACATGGCAGAGCCTGGTATAGAAGTAGATCATGAAACGGAAGCAGTTCAAACCAATGAAAATTCAGTGCAACAACCAGAGGCAGAGGCAGAATTTCTATATGAATTGAATCTTCTCACTGTGCTTCTTCCATTGTGCTCGTCCTCCTCCACGGAAGATTACTTCAATGGCGGCGAGGAGGAGAAGAAAATTGAGCAAGTTCAAGCTAGAGCCTGTGGTTCACGAGCTAAAACAAGGGTGAGAGAAAAAAATGATTTCAAATTTGCAGGACGGAAAAAGGCACCTAAGGTTCATGTCGTCAAGGATTTTAGGTAAACAATCCACATTCAAACTACCATTGATCAATAATATCATATAATGGTATGAAGTCTCACTTTTACGTTGTATGCAGGCATAGCAGGAAAATGTAAAGAATCAGAGCCACCAATAATGGTTTTCAATATAGATGCAGGGTTTTGTTATGAAGTCTCATGTATAATATTTATATAAGACAATAAATTCAACTATGTAACATTTATAATCCTAGTACTACCAAATGCAAGAGACAAAAGACATCAATGTATGACCAGTCCTAGAAAAGGACTCGAAAATTTCATTCTCCAGTTAAATGAGAAACAGGATGTGAATCCAATGTTAACTTATTGACACAGCATAAGAATAGGGAGCTGAAAGATACAGAATGTTCGCGAGGGAAATATAGATAGCGTAGAATATAAACAAAGGCTCAAAGGTGCATCTAAACACATTTGCAGAGCCCAGCGAAAAGCAAAGGAATCATATTCCTATTTTATCTTTTTCTCTAATCCACTTCCCTACAAAAATAAAACACTCGTGTTTAGAAACATTGCTGAGCTTCTCTTGATTTAGTCAGATATTCGGATCTCAACTCCCAAAACGTCCTTCACCACCTCGTAGGTCACAAAGGCAATTGCAATGGATGGAACAACCTGAAAAGAAAGGACCAAGCATAAATATGAAATCGTGACATTGAGAGTGATGTAATTGTCAATAGGTGTTTATTCTGCTTAATGGTCAAAAAGCATACAAAATTATGATGGAATATTAATGAGGAACACAAATCATCAAACAATCTAGCAACCATTAATCAATCAACGTTAGGCTAGAAGAGATGGAAAATTCAAAAACCATCTTAACGTTCAATGAAATGCAGAATAGATGTTGAAATGATGCCAGATTGCTCGTCCGAAAAGTTCAAGCAAAAACACATTTTCTGACAAATTTTTCAAAAAGAGGAAACAACCCCAAATAGAGGTGAGTGCTAAGATAATTTGCCCAATGATTATTGCTACTGAAAGTTAATTGAAGTTAATGCATGGAATAAATCATATTTACCTTCACAGAATTGGGGACCAGACCCTTGTACAATGCACCGAAACCCTCGTGCCTAACAGTTTTCCTAAATGCATCAATCATGCCGTTATATTCAAGAGAAGCCTTGCCCCTCCCATCACCAGTGACAACTGAGGAAGCATCTTTCCAACCAACCATTTGCATTCTTCGGCGAATCACATCAAGAGGGTAAGCAACTGTTTGACCAACAGTTCCAGCAGCTGCCCCACATGCAAGTCTTGTTGTCACACTTAATTCAGAGTCTTCAACTAGTCCAAAAGGCTTAGCTTTGATTAACCAATCTTTCAGAGACTCGTATACTGCAAAGTTGAGACCTACATATGGAATCTGCAAACACAAAATGACAGATTGACTTCCACATAAGGAGGATACAAAAGCCTAAAAACTTGTTCCAAGGTAACAAGAACATCTGAAGTGAGATAGTAATGAAATTGGGAAGAGAATGGAGCAAAATGAGATAATTCATGATCTCAAAAGATCATTTTTTCAAAAGTTTAACCTAGAAAGTACTGCGAAAAAATTAGGGCTTTTTTCTTTCATCCATGAGATTACAAGCATATACATATGCACAGTCATAGCACAAATTTATGAGCAAAGTTACAGTACAATAATTTGAAAAGGAAGTACTCACAACTCCTATTACTGAAGGAAGCCATCCCTTATACAGAGCTCTAGGGCCTTCTTCACGAAGTACAGTTGACAAAGCATGAAACATTCCTCTGTACTGATAAGGAGACTTCTCTGTCTGCATATATATGACAAATGAAGCAGAGAATGAATTTTCATATTCTATATAAAGAAGTTTGATTAAAAACTATACATTTAAGCAAGATTCCAGAAATGATCAAGAGCAAGTTAGACACATATAATAATTTTTCTATTCAGTAGCTTCAGTACCCAAATTTTGAAGAGAAGTTCAAAGCAGAAATGACAACCGCATGAATTTATTTGAGAAAACTTCTTTTTGAAGAAAAAAGAATATAACTGATAAATACCTGAACAGTTAACCTCCCTCGTACCATATCCATAGGATATGTGGCAGACATGGCAATTATACCAGCACATGCTCCAGCTCCGAGTCGTAGTACAGGAGTAAGCTGCGCATCTTCTGTAAAGGATAAAAACTAAAATGATAAACATCTGTATCTAAATATAAATACATACTAGGATTTCAAGAATCTACAGCCACAGCAGTTTTAGATTGTCCAGAGATGAAAAGCAAGAATTGTCCTTGGATTAAAAATTGGAAGAGAGGAAAAGAGTTTCTGTTTTTCAACTTAATATTTTGAGAAACACAAGAAAACTATTATATGTAGAGCATCTGTACAAATACAAACAGCAACGGGCCAACCCAAAAATTAAAGGTAAAAATAAAAAATTAATTAATTAATTATAAAATAAAAAATAAAATAAAATAAAAAATAAAAACTGATATACCATTGCCAGTTTGCTGTCGGTAGAGATTCAGAATTCCCCTGTTCAAAGATCATGTAGACAAAATCAGCAAAAAGAAAACTGAATTGTTTGGTCTTTCACAACCAATTGCTAAATTAAATATGGTATAGCAGACAAATTTTGTTTTCCGGAGAGAACATCAGTTGATGTGTTGAGACTTCCATTATAAAGATTGTGGACTTAGTAAATTGTAGAAAATAGTATGTAATTCAGCAGTACTTTGAAAGTGTTTTCTTTCTTTTTCCTCAACGGATTCAATTCAATTTACAACTGGAGTTTCTGAATTAAAGCAGGTTAGATTCCTGTGCAACTTTATGCAGTAACTTTAAGAAGGGATCAAACAGGGTCAACAAGTCATGACCAACAATTAATAAATAAAACACATTTCGAGAAAATTATAAAGTTAATCTAAACTATTTTAAAAAATGCAGCATCAAATTCATAGATAGCGTACTTGGAAGCTTGCTCATAGCTGAAGAACTTGACAGCTGAGTTTGGAACAATACGAGCACAATTAGTACCATTGCCCTTGAACAACCCACGCAACCCTTCAGTCCTCCAAATGTATTTCAAGCCTTGAACCGTTCCGTTGTACTTTATATTATGGGGATTTTGAACCTGCAAATCACATTTTTAATTACATCAAAACGCATTTCCTAGTGAAAAAAAATCAATAAAATAACATGAAAAAGGAGAATGAAAGGGAGACCAACCTGTAGTAATATTTTCAATCGTTCCAATGGGGCAACTGCTGTGCGAGATCTGCATAGGATGCACATAGAAATGTCAATAAAAGCACAGCCTTTACATAAGCATCAGTACCTTTTAAAAAGTAAAAGAGTAAAGTTACATACACTAAAGGTTTTCTGCTCTATAGGGGGTTAGGAAACGGGGGTTCATATACATGACCTTCACCTTCAAATTTTATCAACAAAATGGTTGTTTCCATTGACCATACTATCTCAGGAAGAGTAAATGACTTACTTATTACAGATCACCCAAAAATCAGTTCAATTTTATTTTGGACACATTTTCCGGACCTTCTAATTGCGATTTATATAGGGAAATCAAAGCTTCAATCAAAAAAGACAAACAATATGCACCACAACATTAACAGGAATCGGATTTAATATCCAGAATCCATTTCAACACAAAGTCCGACTGAGAAAGTAAGACGAGTAGTTGAAGAATAATTGCACATCAATCATTTCTAAAATCCACATGATTTACATACCATGTAGCATAGGGAAACAACCATAACCATATATCAAATAGTAAGATCTCGATCAAACTCCGACAGCATGGAAGCACACACATATGAATTTAACATTCAATTTCTTTAGTTCTTTCCCACCCCAAATTAGGTGAAATTACAGCGACTTAATAAATTCATTTTCATTTTCACCAACAGAAAACAAATAAATAAAACACTATTCAAGCTTCTGTCCTCTAGAACACAAATATATGCAATAAAGTAAGTTGTTTTTAGCTCCAAAACAAAAATTCAAAGCAACATAAACACATAAAATCATAAAATAAAAAAAAAAATTAAAAAAATTAAAAATACAAATACTCACACTCCGCCAGCTACACCTCCAGCAACGAGAGACTTGCAAATGCTGAGAACGGCATAGCTAGGAGCTTTCACGCCTTCTCTAGCAAGCTTCGCTTCCTCCGCCAGATTCACGATCGTCGAAACCGCCGACTCACTCGTCTTCACATCCTCCGAGGCCATATACACTAAACCCTAAAAATCAAAGAAATCACTGACCACAGTGTCGTCTCCTCCTTCGAAACGGATGGATGATCCGGCGGGCGATCTATCGGGTCGGGCAGTTGACGATTCCTATTTGTCGGCGATTCTTCGCATCCGTGTGTCTCTTGTTTGCTGGTGGATTATTATGTTCGTGACGGCTTGCACTGTTAAGCGAAAAGAAACCTGGAAAAGTGAAGTCTCAACTGTGAATCTCTGTGTGAGGGTACCATTAACGGCGTCTGTTACACAACGTTCGTGCGCGCTTTTATATCACGGAATATTATACTCGCTTGCCCTTGCGTTTGTGTTCAACTCGCTAGATTTCGGTATACACGTGGATTTCTGAGGAGTGTTCACCTGTGTTGACACTCCACGATATACAACAACCAGAACCGAAATCCACGGAGATTGATGACGTCAAAATTCTCTCCATGAACTTGACCGCATGAGATAATTATCGTGGTTCCTTGAAGTTACCGAAAAGCCTGACGTAGAAAATGTGTCACTGACAGTAGGTGAAGCAATAGACAATGACGTCACAAAAATTGTACACCACTAAACCCAAGTGCATCCAGTGGCTCTCATGTTTTTGACTTTTCGTCAACTATGAAAACGGAAACCTAACGGTTTATTTAACGGTGTCGTTAATTGTTTCTTGATGAACCTGAATGAATGGTCTCCGTTTTCCAGTTTACCAACTAACTCCGTCACCGTCGTCCACGAGATCCCCAAGAACAGTTTCAATGTCATTTAATAATCATTTATATATGCACAAATTTTAATTTTTAAATTTTGTGGACGGAAATATTGATTTGAGTATGTAAAATATTTAATACGTTTGAATATGTTGATGTACACATAATCACAGAAAACAACCTAAGGATTGGACTGGGTATTGAATGGCGGGTCTATAGAGACAAATGGGCTTAGAAGGCCTGAAATGATAATGGGCTTCGATTTTGGGCTTTTGTCTGGCCCAACCCATTTATTTACTTGCCCAATACAGTTAAAGTAATCATTAATGGGACGATTAAGTTGTAATTAGTTAGGAAATTCATTTTCAGTTTACAAATTTCCATGGTTGGTACCTAACTGTCTTAGTACAACAACAATTTTTTTCTTTTACATTTCGCTCAAATCTTTTCATTGATAAGTAAGTTGCAACTAAACTATTTGGGTTGATGTTGAAGAAAAATACAAAACCAAAATGGTAATCATTGTCAAGAAAATATTATCTGAAGATTTGACATATAATACATGACTTTTTCTCCTCCGTTGAATTATAAAATTATTCAAATTTATGAATAAAAATTACAAATTTTAACATAAAAAGAAAAATTTTGAAAATATGTAAAGAGAAAATATGTAGTATTAAATTTGATTTTTTTTTTTAAATACAATTTTGAACTAAAAATAATGCACATATATATAATATTATTTTACGAACAAAATCAATAAAAAAAATATGATTTTAAAAATATTTATGTTAAAAATAATAATAAATTATAATGAGTTTCAAAATTAAAAAATAAAAAGTTAAAATCAAACTTTATATTTAAATTAAATTTAATTTGAAATTTATAAAATTTTGAAATTTTAAAAAATAATTCAAATAACCATTGTAATGGTCTAGATAAAGTACGATCCGACAGAAAGGGTTGGATTCGTTCAAGCGAGCATAGAGGTGAGTTTCGAAGGGAATTGGGATCCATGAAGGACTACGCTTGTAAAGACGTAAAATCCAGAACAAAGCAATGCGATCGAAGCCCAGGGCAAAGCAATGCGATCGAAGCCCAGAGCAAAGCATTGCGACCGAACGATCGAGGAGCCCAAAGACTAACGAACGAAGATGGAAGCAAAAGGGAGAAGGTTGCCTGCGATCGCAGAGGACTGAGGTCCAAATAACACCCAGTCGAGATTATGAATATCGAACCAGTAAGTAACCATTTTGGGGAAGCCTCGTGCGTACATACGCCGAACGAAAGACCAAGCAATCGTACAACCAATATATAATATATATAGACGCCCACGTTAGCGATATGAAAAGCATAGATAGATAAACTCCACTGATATATTATTAATAGATAAATAAAATAAATAAGAGATAAATGGAAGTTTGAAATAAAAGATAAAGATGAATAACATTAAGAAAACAACTGGAAAGTTGACATAAAATAGAACACCTCATGCAGAAAATCTATAAATAGAAGAATTAGAGGAAGAAAAATGATCTTTTTTTTTGGGGGAGGGGGGGACACAATGAGACTCGGCAGAATTCTCTCCAAATTGGGAATTTCCAGTGACCTACTTAACAAAACGGAAGCCCTTATTTCTCAGGACTTCTGACTGTGCATTTTCTGACGTCCACAACCATCATATCCTCACTTTCCAACTTTACAAAATTTTAATAGGTTTCACATTTTTTAAATACTAACAAAATTCGTTGAATAATAGTTTTTGTAAAGCAGTGCAAAATATCTGGTAAAATATTAGTGAAGTTCAGAATGTATGGTATATTTTACCATTTTGATTATTTTTTAATTTTAACTTTTTAAAATTAATATATATAATATAATTTAAATAAAATTTTAAAAAATAAAAATATTCCTATATATAATCATTAGATTTATTTATATATAATACTCTCTATTTAATATAGAGAAATTAACTTTATACGGGGAAGATTAAGAAAAACGATTACTTTTTAATATTAATTTTTATTAATCTATCATTAATATATTGTAATATAATTATATAATATTAAAAAAATTATATAAAATAAATAAAGAGTATATGATATATCTTAAATTTAAAATTTTTCTATATAAATAAAATAGTTAAAGGGAAATTTTTATATACATAAAAAAAACAGAGGAAATAATAATTATGATAATACTTAGATTAATTTAGATACTACTAGTTTATGATGTGAGTGATGATAACTCCACTCCAAATTGTAATGGTCTAGTTAAAGAACGATTGGAAGGGTAGAGCATGGTTCGATCGTGCGTATGGAATGGGTGAACATGGAAGAAGAAAAGAATTCGGTAAAGGGTTCCGATCGTGGGCAAAGAGGGCCCAAATGGAATGTTGCGGTCGAAAGAGTAGTGGGTTTAAAGGTTGCGAACGAAGAGAAAATAAAGATAAGAATGAAGGACGCGATCGGAGCGAGTAGGAGCGTAATGAGCAGCTATGGCCCGGTCGCAGGGGTCTGAAGTCCGATACTGAGCAAAAGGAGCGCGAGCCTCGGACCCATCGTTAGTGAATCCAGAGGATCCACGAACGAAAATTTTCCGAACGAAGAGAAGGACGGTTGTATGACTGGCACACATGGACGAAAACACTAAAAATATAAGGGGTAATTGAGGGATAAAATTTTGACATTACATTAATACCAGATAAATATGATAAATTAGAGATAAATAGGAATTTGAATCACAAATAGAAGATAAAGATGAATAATATCAGGATAATAATTGGAAAAGAAAGAAAGTTAAAGGCAAATAGAACACCTTGAAAGTGAGGCTATAAATAGATGAATGAAAGAGGAGGAGGGGGACTTTTTGCGTATTCAATGAGGCGAAACTCTGCAGAATTCTTTCCACACAAAAAATTTCCAGTGTCCTACATTACAAAACGGAGGTCCTTTTATCTTGGGATCTGACTGTGCGATTTCTGACGTTCACAGTTTGGCGCACACCGTGGGGCCCGTTGGACGTTTCTTACTTCCGGGAAAGAAAACGAGAATATTCGCAGAAAGTACCTAAAATGGCAGATCAAGGAATCACGAATCCCACCACAGATGAGCAGATAGCGGCATTAATAGCAGAGGTTAAAGCTAAAAAAGAGGTATTGGGCCAGCTGACCGCAGAGAATAACGAGCTGAAGCAACGAATTGGGCAAGGCAGAGGAAAAGCAATCACCAACACCGAGCGTAGCCCTCTAAAAGGGAGAACTTTATTGTTTGGAACCGAGGACGATAAAGATGCAGACCCAAGTTACCAATATTATACAGAGAGCGAAAGAGACACGGAGAAAAATCCAAATGAAGCATGGTTAGAGGCAAAATGGCAGAGTTGACGAAATCACTAGGGGATAAGGGAATGAGGACAGTAGCACTCAGAGAAGCTACAACCAGATATGTGGATAATCCATTCACGCAAAGAATTTCGCTGACTAAAATGCCAACGAAATTTACAATGCCTGTAGGTAAGCAATATGATGGAAGCACTGACCCAGAGGATCATATAGCAGAATACAAGAACAGAATGGTAACATGCAACATTCCAGAAGACACGTACGAAGCTGTAGTCTCAAAG
Organism: Cardiospermum halicacabum; assembly: GCA_031304145.1. Lineage (NCBI taxonomy): Eukaryota > Viridiplantae > Streptophyta > Magnoliopsida > Sapindales > Sapindaceae > Cardiospermum > Cardiospermum halicacabum. The sequence goes on along the minus strand of CM062399.1, from coordinate 3,593,297 downwards.
GCCTTTAGCTCAACTTTGACGGGGTCAGCCCGAAGGTGGTTCTCATCTTTACCAGCAAATAGCGTCAATACATTTGCAGAATTGATGACTAAGTTTGTGTCACATTTCTCCCACAATAAAAAGCCAGAAATAGAGGAAGAAGACCTTTATGAGTTATACCAAAAGAAGAATGAGACTTTGAGGAGGTACTTAAAGCGGTTTAACGACACCATGGCAGCGATTCCTAATTGTCGAGAGAATGCAGCGGTATCCGCCTTCATCAAAGGGCTAATAAAGGATACGCGGGTGCACATCGAATTGACTAGAAGAAAACCAAAAACATACTCAGATTTGTCAGATGAGGTAGAAGGCTGGATCGCCTATGAAGATGATTTGGAGAAAAGAAAGAAAAGGGATTCAAGGGGGACGAATCGCATGCGGTCGGAAAAAGAAAGGCTAACTTCCGCGACCGTTCACCAGTTCAAAATCGAAGGCACAGTTCATTATATTCAACAAGAGGGTCGGATCGAATACTTCGACCAAGGGATTCACGACCGAAGGAATTCATTCCATATCCGCTAAACCTACCAGCGAGAGAGGTAGTGACAGTAATGAAGGGAATGGGGGAGAGTGTACGGTGGCCAGAACGACGTAAAACGGAAGGGGCGAATGACCTAAACAGATATTGTGAGTTTCACAGAGATCATAGGCATAACACGGAGCAGTGTTATGCCTTGCGAAAGGAAATTGTTCACCTCTTGAAATCCGGTAGATTGAAGGAATTCATGAGTGATAAGGGCAAGGAAATTCTGGACAGAGCGAATGATACAAAGGTCGAAGCAAGCATCAGCGGCACAAAAACTCCGCGAACCCCGACTCGGACTATTAACATGATTGTTGGAGGATCGGAGTTGAGCGGGAATACCCGATCGTGTGCCAAGAGGAAGGTCAGAGAGGTGATGAACGTGCAGGGGATTCGGAGGAATGGTGAAGTGGAGACCGAAATCACTTTCTCGGAAAACGACGCACGACATGTGGTTCATCCTCATCATGACGCTTTGGTAATACAGATCGTGATAGCCAACTTGAACGTCAGAAGAGTTTTAATCGATAATGGTAGCTCAGCCAATCTGTTGTTTGCGTCCACGGTAAAGGCGATGCAGCTAAATGAGGCAAAGATTCGGAGGAAGTCGGTTTCTTTAATCGGCTTCAGTGGGGAGTCGAAGAACACGTTGGGTGAGGTGGATTTGATGGTCTATGCTGGGGAAAAAACCTCTGTACCACGTTCATGATCATTAATTCGTGCTCGGCGTATAATGCGATACTAGGGAGACCCTAGCTTCATGATATGAAAGCTGTTCCCTCAACCTACCATCAAGTCATAAAGTTTCCAGCAGAGAATGGAATGGGGATAATCTTGGGGGAACAGAAACAGTCTCGGGAGTGTTACTTCAATGCTTTAAAATCGAAAACGGGAGAGTTGTAGCAATTACAACAAGAAGGGTCAACAGTGGAAGGGGGCCGTCTGAAGATCAAGTCGATGAGGTGGTGCTGGATGAAGGTCAGCTAGAAAAACGTGTGCTCGTGGGATCCACCTTGGATCCTGTTTTGAGGGAAGAATTAATTGCCTTCTTACGCCAAAATTGGGATGCTTTGCATGGTCTCATTCGGATATGACCGGAATCAGCAAGTCAGTAATTACGCACGCACTTAATGTGGATGCAACGACGAAACCAGTAAAGTAAAGAAGGAGGAAATTCGCTCCTGAAAGAAACAAGATCATCAATGAAGAGATAGAAAAGTTGCTGGCAAACGGAAGTATCAGAGAGGTTCAGTACCCAGAGTGGTTAGCCAATGTCGTGGTGGTTCGAAAGAAGAATGGAAAATGGAAGATTTGCATAGACTTCACCGATTTGAATAAGGCATGCCCGAAAGATCCCTTTCCGTTACCGCATATAGACATGATGGTCGATGAAACGGCCGGGTATGAGATGTTGAGTTTCATGGACGCGTACTCGGGGTACAATCAAAATCTGATGAACCCGGATGATCAGGAGAAAACATCTTTTATCACAGAAAGGGAAATCTATTGTTACAGAGTAATGACTTTCAGGGACTTCCTGTCAAGGTAATAACTTCGCTGCCATTAAAAAACATTATACATTCGCCGGATAAATCAGGGCGACTCATTATTTACCCTTTTGATTATTTTTTAATTTTAACTTTTTAAAATTAATATATAATATAATTTAAATAAAATTTTAAAAAAATAAAAATATTTCTATATATAATCATTAGATTTATTTATATATAATACTCTCTGTTTAATATAGAGAAAATTAACTTTATACGGGGAAGATTAAGAAAAACGGTTACTTTTTAATATTAATTTTTATTAATCTATTGTAATATAATTATATAATATTTAAAAAATTATATAAAATAAATAAAGAGTATATGATATATCTTAAATTAATCTTTAAATAAAATTTTCTATAAATAAAATAATTAAAGGGAAATTTTTATATATATAAAAAAAAAACAGAAAAAATAATAATTATGATAATAGTTAGATTAATTTAGATACTACTAGTTTATGATGTGAGTGATGATAAATCCACTCCAAATAAATCTTAAAAAGTGAAATAATGAAAACGTGTAGTTTTCATGATTAATTAATTTTGTTTCCATGTAAACATATGCATGCATGCATAGAGGTGCATGAATGTTGTTTGCTGCCCACAGAAGCAAATACTAAGAAACAAACGAAAATAGTCTTCTTAATTTGTCTTATTGAATTTTGATGTTTACTTTAAAATAATATTATCACTAAAAATCTACTCCAAAATAGTTGCATTGCAATTGATTCTTAACATTTTGCATGGATTTGATAGGGTTAATTAATGATGTTGTTGATTTGGATTAATTTATGATTATCTCTGTCTATTGCCACGTTCAAATTTCTTAAAAAATCAATGATTGCCGCTAGGATTCAATTAAACAAATATATATAATCATTAAGGTACATTGAATTTAGATTGTAGTAGCTGCCATGTACAGGTAAAAAACCACAACTGTAACATATAATAATAATACTCCATGTTTTTTTAAAAAATCCATCTGTTGTTTAAAAATATATTTTATTTGTAAAAATTAAAATAAGAAAATTATTTTTTTATAAGAAATTGTAATATATATATATATATATATTATTTTTAATTAATTTTTTTTTCAAGATAAAAAATATATATGTGGATCCTTTGCAATTTGCCATAAAAGTAGCCGAAATCTAGCCAGCAAAAAAGTAGTGATTTTGTATTATATGAAAAAGTTATCAACTATTGATTTTTTTATTTTTTTTAAATAAAAAATTCTTTCTTCATGTTAGCTTTGTAATCATTTTTACATACTAATAAATTGGAATCTTTATAAATTAATTGATGAAATTGAGACATAACAAATCAAGTGTTGTTTTCTCAGTGAAGTCATTGAGAAGAGACGACTCTCCTCCAAAGTTGGCATTGACCCGCTTATGTAAACTTAACAATGTATTTGTGAAAGTGTGACACGTGACATTTGATATAATGTAAATTGTAATTATAAGTTAAGTTGAGAAATGATTAAATGTACTTATATTAAATAAATTATATTTAAAACAAACTTAACTTTTTTTTGCTCTTCCTTTATTGACATTGACTTCCACTTTAAATCCACTTAAGTTGAAAACCCTTTTTGCTTGGGGTCACCATTACTGGATTTCAAGAAGATCAATCGACCTAATTAAAAAATAATAATAATAAATAAATAAAAGGTTTTCTTGATTTCTAGTATAGATTTTTTTCGTCTTATTTTTTTTTTTTTAGAATTAAAAATTTTTTAAAGAATTTTTTTTTTAAAAAAATCGAAAATTCAAACCTAATGCTACTGATTTGTCTATTACTGGTGGCTAAGTGAGAAAAAATAGATAAAATACCTAATTTTTTAATACGAATTTATTTAAAATCTCAAACTAATATAATATTATATATTAATATATACCGATATTAAAAAAATAAGAAAAAAAATATAAAACCATCTAAATATAATTTAAAATATCAAAATTAATTCAAAATTTTATTTATATTTTTAATCCAATAAAATTTTGATTTTAAAAAATAGCCATTTACTCTCTTCACACATTTGAAGAGCTATTTTTGAAAAGTAAAATTTAAAATATTATTTTTGTGAAAATTTTAAAACCAGACTATATAGTGTAAATAAAAGTTATAAAATACCAAAAATAAAATTCTTTCAATAATTGAGGAGGATTTTTCAATTTCAAAATAAAATATAATACTACCTCCATTAAACCATTAAACCGTAAAATATTACCATTCACTATTTATCAATCAATTTCTTTCGTATATTATTTTTTATATATAAGAAATAATATAAACAAGTGGGATCTTATTTTATTTGTTTTAATGTATATTTTTCAAATATTAAATTATTATAATTTTTAACTATATACAATTAAAAATATTTACCGCTAAAAATAAATATTAGATAATAGCAGAAACCTATTAAAGAACGGATTAAATATAATATACCGTTAATTTTTTCAGATTACTATTATTATTTTTTAATTTAAATTTTTTAAAAGAGTTTTTTTAAAACAAAAATTAAAAAATTGGATCCTAATGCTAGTAATTTATTACGGTGGTCGAATAAAAAAAATACTAAAAATTAGTTTATTTTTTTTATAACTTTTTAATTTTTTCGATTACTTCTAATATCAATCATTACCATTCAAGTTGTATTCAATATCACATTATTTTTAAAATAAAAAATTCATAATTTTATTTTAAAATTACCTCAAATATAAATATATATATATATATATTATAATGAAAATTCGAATTGAATCTTAATTAAGTAGGAAATGGAAGTGAAGTGGAGTTGAGGAAATGGCAAGGAATGATATGTCAATAAAAGGGCCCTTAAATGGTCGGCATCGAAGTGAAAGAGTGACCTTCTTCAAATAAATCACGTGCTATAAAACACCAGCACGGCATTAGCCTTACAATTACCACAATGGAGATAAAGATAGTGTACATGGGTGATGTCATTCAATAATCAAACCTTATTCACATTTCCACATGAGTACTAAACAAATCGACTCCTACTTTCGACCTTAATTCTAATGAAATGAATAGACACTACCAATAACAATAGCCACACAATTTATTTTGGGACCATGAGAATGATAACACACACACACACACTAGGCTTAGTTGGAATCATATATATAGTGTGTCTGTTGATATATCAACATTCTAGTCACTGTGTATTTGGAGTCTACTATTTTGCTCATTTATATTACATAGTATACATGTAATTGCTTACGTCATAAAATGAAATGTGGGTGTTTTTAAGTTAATGGTTTAAATAAACATGTTTGTTTGGTTTGTTTAAAGTGATTTGATTTGATTTGACAAACACAATGTGTGTGTGTGTGTGTTTGGATAAGGTTTAGCACGCATGAGAATGATGAATTTTTAGTGTAGTGATTCAATTCAATGTGACATTGAGTGTAGGGTAAGATATATAGTTACTAGTATATTCCATGTTTAGGAATTAATTCATTTTAAATTCGTATTAAATTTTATGTATATATAAGGATTAGAACACATGAGAATGATGAATTTTTAGTGTAGTTATTCAATTGAATGTGGCATGAAGTGTAGGGTAAGATAAATAGTTACTAGTATATCCCATGTTTAGGAATTAACTAAGGTAAATTATATTGTACAACAATGAATTTCGACAAAAATACATCTAAATCAAAGATATAATTTACACCTTTTACTTTAATTAATTAATGCAAACGTATTAATATCTTACTTAACATCTCAATGATACATATTGAAATTAAATATAATATAATATTATTAAATTGGTTGTGTTATTTGAAATTCGTTAATATTTGATAAAAAATTTATTGTTAAGATAGATTGGATATTGAAGATTTGATAAAAACAATTGATCCAGAAACTGAAAATCTATTATTTAGTGGTAAGATTGTTGTTTTAGAAGGATATTTCAGGCAGATTCTTCCCGTCATACCGAAAGGTAGTAGAAATTAAGATTGCGGACTATAAATTCTTCATTTCTTTGGGAGTACGACAAGATTCTGAGATTGACTAAGAACATGAGACTTCGATCAGTGATATTTTCTGTATAGTCTTATGCTCTTAAAAAAATTGCAGACTAGATTTTAAGCGTATGTGATGGTATTGTGGGAGAAGAAAATACAGGAATTGCCGAAATCGATATGCCTAAAGATCTGCTGACAAAAGAATCTGCTAATCTGCTTGGTTTCATAGTGAAAAAACATATCTATCTTTTTATCGGCACTCTAAGGATCCTACATACTTGTAGGAGAGCGCTATACTTTCTCCGGAACTGGACTTGGTGGAAGAGGTTAACGATAACATGACGTCGATGAATCCTAATGATGAAAGGATTTATCACAGTTCAGATTCGGCATGCCAATCGGATACGGTCACTGATATTTTTACAGACCTCCACACTTTAGAATTCTTGAATAGCATCAAGTGCTTAGGTTTACCTCTTCACGAACTTAAACTGAAAGTCGGTATACAGGTGATGCTATTGAGAAATATCGATCACTCGGCGGGTTTATGCAATGGTACGAGGTTGATCCTAACAAGGTTAAGAAGAAGAGTTTTGGAAGTTAAGGTCATTCAAGATCATTCTGTTGGATAGAAGGTATTGTTACCGCGAATTACTTTGACGCCTTCGGATTCAAGATTACCGTTCAAATTTAAGAGGAGATAGTTTCCTATCTCGGTGTCATTTGCAATGACTACAAATAAAAGTTAGGGTCAGTCTTTAAATAATGTAGATCTCTATTTCAAAAGACTTGTTTTCAGTCACGGTCAACTATATGTTGCTGTATCTAGGGTAACTAACCATGAAGGTTTAGGAATATTGATTTTAGACGAGTACGACGCATTACAAAAAAACAACGACCAATGTTGTATTTAAAGAAGTCTTCCAAAATATTTCATAAAAGTACGAACGGTATGCTATCAAATTTGTCATTCATGTCATTTATTTGATAAGTTAAACAATCTAAATTTTATTTTATTATTTATTCATTTAGATATTATTTTTTTTATTATATATTCGTTTAGATATGTTATTCGATTTGTGAAATTTATTTTTAAAAAATACACATTTAATGAACATCTTAATACCCCAAACAACTACCAAATAGAGTACAGCAGAAGCAGAAACAGAAAGAAATGAAACAACGAATAAAATGAAGCAAAGAAGTAAAATTGTATTTTATTCACACAATGTTTACACCTATATATAGTGAAAATTTGAGTACATGTGTCAATCTGCATGTGTATATATGATACATGCATTACATGTGTAATAATGAAGTGGAAAACCACTAATACTCACAACACTCCCCCTTGGATTTCCACTCATTGACTGTCTTGTTAAAACCTTGCCAGAAAAACCCAGTGGGATAAAAATTGGACGAAGGAAAAAGAGTACAGCTGATGGAATCCTATTACAAAAACTCCCCCTGTTAATTACACCCATAACCTAATCTTTTAATTTGGAGAGCTTTCGCATTCCGATCTCGTAAACGAACTTTTCAAACGTTGATGTCGGTAACGATTTCGTTAGTAGATCGGCGAGATTATTGCTGGATCTGATTTGCTTCACATCGATTTGACCCGTATTCTGAAGCTCGTGGGTGTAGAAGAATTTTGGGGAAATGTGTTTGGTTCGATCTCCTTTGATGTAACCTCCCCGAACTTGGGCGGTGCATGGAGCATTATCTTCAAAGATTATAGTTGGCCCATTCGTAGTTCCAGAGATACCACATGAATTCTGGATATGTTGAATCATCAATCTCAACCAAATACACTCTCGACTGGTTTCGTGTAATGCCAATATTTCAGCATGATTCGAGGACGTGGCTGCTAAAGTTTGTTTCGTAGATCTCCAGGAAATCGCAATACCATTATACGTGAAAATATAGCCAGTTTGAGAACGTCCTTTATACGAATCCGAAAGGTATCCAGCATCAGCATAACCAGACAAACCCAGAAATTTATCAGAATTTGTATAAAATAATTCCAAATTTTTTTTACCCTTCAAATAACGCAAAATATGTTTGATTCCATTCCAATAACGACGGGTTGGTGCAGAACTATATATCGCTAATAAACACGGGTCCGCAATTCTAGTTTTCACAAAAATACATCTAATCAAAGATATAATTTACACCTATTACTTTAATTAATTAATGCAAACATATTGATATCTTACTTAAGATCTCAATGATATTATTAAATCGGTTGTATTATTTAAAATTCGTTAATACTGGATAAACATTATTTCAATTTTTATATAATATAAGTTGTTATTAATAAATTTTAAATTCGTATTACATATAAAAATATATATCTTAAATTTAAATTTATTAGTTATTTTAATAAATTAAAAACTGTATATAAAAAATATAATATTAAAAATAATTGAAAAATATAGTAATATTTTATCAAATAAAAATAAATGAAAATTTTACTTAGATATACGAAAATTCTTGTATCAATCTTTAATTTTAATTTTTTCTCCATTTAATTACACATAAATTACAATGAAATACATCAATTTAATGAAAATATTAATAATAAAAATATAGTTATTTTTATCTTTTAATATTATTAACAGTAAAATAAATTAGTATGATTTTACATATTTGAAATCAAAATTATTCTAAAATTACAATAACATAGATATGATTTTTTTAAAAAAAAAAAAACTTAAAATTTTGTAGGTAAAAAGAAATTTAAAAATAAACTTTGTTTTCTGTATTTTTTTTTTATTAAAAAATCATAACTGAAATTTTAAAAAAAACATAATAATATTTTATAAAATTTAAATACCCATTAAAATTTCAATAGTTTTTTTTACTTCATTTTGAGTATTTACAAAATTATATTAAAATTTTATTTGAAATCACTGTCATTTTTAATTTATAATTTAAAAAGAACAAAATATTCATATAAAGTTGATATTTATGATCTTACTAAAAAATTTAAATAATTTTGAGAAAATAATTAAAAATAAATTTAAAAATTAGGAACAAAAGTAGTCTATACCTAAAATAACTTATATATACAAAAAGAGTATATGTAATGTTTGGCACTAGACAGTGGTGATATGGACGGGGGTGATTGAATCACATTAGTGGTTCCATTAATGATGAGTAGTAGTACTAGTACTAGTAGTGGTCCATAACATGAAATAAAAAAAGATAAATTGAAATTGAAAATCTATCCTTAGAATTACTCATATAGGACATCAAACAATTTGGCTTTATGATTAAAAGTAAAGTAACTACTCCTAAATAAGATAAACATAAAATTTAATGAAGAAGACGACTTTCGCTTCGTGAAAAAATACATGGAATAAATGTAGTCACACGCATAACAATTACTTATAAATACAAAAAGTTGACAAACAAAACCCAAGGCGTGGACTGTGAATAGTTATTGTATTGATAAGGTTATTAATGGGGTATGCTATGCTATGCATTTCGACTGATTTTGTTATGGTGGAGTTTGGATTCGATTGATCATAGTGAATGAATGAATTAATAGGTAAGTGGGAAACAATTTAATACATGTATAGTAATAGTATATATGAATGGTCAGCCTCATAGATAAGGGTCGATGGAGAGATACTCCCACCGTACTAGTGAAAGTGTCACCTTTAATAAAAAAATTTGTCCCACTCAAAGTGTCATATTTACTCATACCAAATAGAATTAATTAATTTATTTCCATATTACCCATAGAGTTAATTAAAATTATTTTATATTTTAATAGTTGCCCCCTTATTAATTAAGGGTATAATAGAAAATATACCATGCATTTATATCAAATTAACTTATTTCTTAATCCGTGTGAAAATGGAGAAAGTGACGGTTTCTCTAAGACGAAGTATAATAATGATCAGTAATCCTGCATGGCAAATCTAATACAGATTAATAATATAAATGGATAATAATATATAATATTCCAATAATGAAATTTAAAGTTTTTAAAGAATGTATATTTAAAATTAAATTTATGGAATTTATTCTAATTCAAAACAAATAATATTATACTATTTTATTAGTCTAATAATAATTTGAAAAAGTGGAAGCAACTACCATGATATGATGGTTTGATGGTAGTAACGGTTGTGGTGTAATATAATTCGGACTTTTATATATTAATATTAAATATAAAAAATATTTAATAAATTTAAAATACTAGTTAAAAATATATTTTTAAAAAAATTATTTTAAATAATATTTTTTAATCTAAAAATTATTAAATATTAATTTGAAAACTACTATTAGCAAAAGTAACTACTATTTAAATCCTTATTTACAAGCTAAATACCGCTCAAATTACTCACCACAACACATAACCTGGAGTGTTACACTATCCATCCATGGCAAGCATTTACCCTAAATTTAGGAATAAATTTAGTTAAAATTCGGTAAAATTCATTTTAAAATAAATTCAATCATCACGAACATTATTTTCTAATAAATTTTATAAATAATCAAATTATTTTATTTTTAAATAAATTTATTTATGATATTTTTATAAAATAATGGTTAATATTCCATTAATATCATCATTAATATTAAATTCTATTTAAATTTTAAAGTAAAATTAAATCTATTAAATAGTTTCAAACATATTGATTTCGAATAAAAAAAATAAATTCAAAAAATTATAATTTTTTTAAAAATTTTAAATTATAACATAAATTTGACAAACAATACTTACTCATTTATTTATTATTGTAATTTTTTGAAAATTAAAAATCTGAAAAAAAAGAAAAACTATTTAATAGATTTAACTCTTGCCGAACAATTTTAAAATTGAAAAAGTCATAATTCCAATAACTTAAATTTAATTTAAATTTTTTTAATAGTATTTTACTAATTTTAGTGATGTGAATGTGAAAAGTGATTATAGGTTTGGTTTGTGAACTGTGTTAGGGTTAGGGTTGTTACTTATAACTTTCTATAGGTGTGTTTATCACTATCACGTCTATAACAAACGTGTACAACAACGACATTATCAATAACTGCTTTTAATTATAATAGATTACAAGTTGTTGCAATGTTTAGTCATTTAATTTTGTTGTTTACTTAAGTGCTTAGTTCAAATTTTCGAGTCATGCATTACGAGATGATTATTTACGTCAAGAATTGGCAAACGTTAATTATATATTTATAATTTTTAATTAAGTACTTCCATGATAATCTTGCCTCCAATGTTGTTAATTATTTGTTCATACTTTATGTACCGTCGTTAATTGTTGAATTGGAAAATATTTTTTAATATATATATTGAAATGGTGAATTTAGCTTTAAAGAAAGTGATAGCTGCTTATATAAGGGAAAAAAATCATCAATAAAATGAAATGTATTATGGGTAAAAAGAAAAACTTCAATATAAAATAAAAATATATAATAATAATATTCATGGTCTTCTTTCCAAATACAGGGTAAAGCAACAGAGCTTTGAATATTAGGGTATATTAATTGAATGGTGGATGATGATGACACATATTTTTAATATAAATAAAAGCATATTCAAGCAAAGTGGTAGGATAATTATAGGGACCAAATTGTTTAAAGATAAATCCAAGCATGTCTTCATCGATAAAATAATACAAAGCGAAACATAAGATAAAAATATACGACAATAATTGTCATTGGTTTGCTTAATTAATTAATTAAATTATTACTCATTTAAACCTTGTATAATCCAAATTGGATTAGTTTATTAAAATTCAAAACCCTAACCATATTATCACCACCAACTCTTTGGAATTTCTTGTCCCTGATTTTATTTTTCAACTTCCAAATTATAAAAAATATTGTCCATTTTCGTTTTATTTTTAAATTATATATTTTTTAAAAATAATTTTGCACATGTTTATGGTGATAACTTAAATATTAAATTATATACTGTTCAAACAAAAATATAAATTTAAAATTAATAAATCTTTTCTCATTCAAAATTTTTAAATAATAATTTCATTTTGTAAAATAAGTGAAGAAAAAATACATATAATAATTTATGTAAACTTGTTAGCACTACTTATTTATTTATAATCAAGTTTTAGGTGCTATTCATTTATTTATAAAATAAAAAAGAAAAATACTTTTTTTTTTTCAAAATGTAGTATGGTGTTTGGCATGTTTAAAATATGGGTAATTTCCAAAAAATGTTATTTTTTAATTTTGAAAATCAAAAGTAGACCAAAGTCTACACAAGTAAACTTTACAAACTTTCACATTCATGAAATCAACTAAACTTACCATTTTATCCTTTATTTAAATTAATAATAAAAGAAAAATAGAAAAACTAATTTTTCATAATAAAAAGACCACAACATCTCTCACTTATATATGAAAAAACTCAAATGCCCATTTAAATAACAACATTTTAATATTTCTCTCCACATCTTTCTCTCCCAAATCCTCTCTTATCTCCCAAACAAAAATGGAAAATACAACACACCATTCCTCTCAAACTCATTTTCTCCATTCTCTTCCCTTCCGACACTTATGATGATAAAAGCTTGCTCTACAAAAGATGTGTTGATTGTTAGAGGTTTGGGTTTATAGGATTTTATGGTAGAATAGGTAGTTTGGTGAAATTCTTGGTTTAGGGTTAGTTGTTGTTCCTACATTAGGTTGAAATAGGTGGTTAAGGTTTGTTTTTAGCCCTAATTTGGTAGTTAGGGTTTGTTTGGCATGCAGTTTGTGTTTATGGTTTGTTTGTAACTTTAATTTTGTAGTTAGGGTTTGGTGTTATTTGGGTTGTTTTTTAGTTTGTAGTTTTGTGTATAAGGTGCTAGTTTTGAAGGATCAATTGTTATTGGTTTTCATTTAATTGGTTATTAGAATATACGAGATTAAAGAGTAGGTAGTGTGGAGATTGCAGCCATTGCGGAAAATGATTCAAGAAAAAAAAACTTTTGTAGTAAAAAACATATCAAAAAACGTCTCATTCTATTGAGTAGTCTCAGAAAACGTCTCAGGGTGAGACTTTTCTGAAACTACTGAAAAAGTCTCAGAAAACGTCTCACCCTGAGACTTTTTCTGAGACTACTAAAAAAGTCTCAGAAAACGTCTCACCCTGAGACGTTTTGCTGAGACTACTCAACAGTGTATTAGTTTTATTTTTATTGTGTTTCTGTTGAGTAGTCTCAGAAAACGTCTCAGGGTGAGACTTTTTCTGAGACGTTTTTCAGTAGTCTCAGAAAAAGTCTCACCCTGAGACTTTTTCTGAGACTACTCAACAGCATATTAGTTTGATTTTTATTGTGTTACTATTGATTTTTACTGGGCGAGCATTTTTTTGCTGAAATTTTTCCCCAAATTCATTACCCGCTTCAACCAAATTATCAATTAGAGTTAAATAAAGTAGAAGACTATTAAAATGATAATAAAAAGCATTACATAACCGAGATGTCATTTCAGTTCAATGCCATCAAACCATTACATCACATCTCAAATTTTTTTCATAAATATCAAAACATAATTATCCCCCTACCGAACATAAAAATGACTTTCATAGATTTGTCTAGTGTCTTTTAGGGACCTTCACAGACAATTTGTTCACTTTCACGAATCCTCTTTCCAACACTCATGTGTTAGGAATAAGAGAATTGCTTCAAGCATATTATATAAAATGATCATGTTCGATATGAGTAAAGATTTGGGCTCTTCATGGATCCGTCTGCTGTTGTATATGTATCTTCACGGGTATATTTCTTCACCTTCACGGATCTTATAGCTTCCCCCACACGGGTTTCGATTGACCCTAGAACTGAGATTTTTTAATCCACTATATTATTTTTGACAATTCTAAGTCCTACAAGAAAAACGGGTTCATTTTCAGACGGCCAAATTTTGGAACTACAAGTTGGTGGTGACATATGAGCTAAATTTTTGGGGAAATTAAATCTTGCATTTCAACACAATCAATACATTGCATCTAAAGCTTTTTTTTTTTATAAATATCAAAATAATTATTATCCCAGACCAAACAAAAATGGGACCTTCACGGATCCGTCTAATGTCGTTTAGGTACCTTCATGGATAATTTTTTTCACCTTCACGAATCCCCCTTTCGGCACTGTGCGCTAGGGATAAGAGAATTGCTTTAAATGTATGATATGATATTATCATATTCGATGTGAGTAGAAGATTTGAGTCCTTCACGGATTCGTCTGATGTCGTATAGGTACCTTCACAGACAATTTCTTCACCTTCACGGATCTCATAGCTTCCCCCTACATGGGCTTCGATTTACCCCATAATTGGGATTTTTTAATCCATTATAATATTTTTTACAATTCTAAGTCCCACTAGAAAAACGGGTTGATTTCGAGACAGATAAATTTTGGAACTCCAAGTTGGTGGTGGTATATAAGCTAAATTTTTGGAGAAATCAAATCTTGCTTTTCAACATAATCAATACATCGCATCTAAAGCTTTTTCATAAATTTCAAAATAATTATTATACTCATACCAAACACAAATGAGGCCTTCACGCATCCGTCTAGTGCCGTTTGGGGACCTCCATGGATAATTTTTTTCACCTTCACGGATCCTCCTTCCAGCACTCGTGCGCTAGGGATAAGAGAATTATTTCAAATGTATTATATGATATGGTCATGTTCGATGTCAGTAGAAGATTTGAGTCATTCACGGATCCGTCTGCTATCGTATAGGTACCTTCACGGACAATTCCTTCACCATCACGGATCTGATAGCTTCCCCCACAAGGGCGTCGATTGACCCCAGTTTTGAGATTTTTTTTAATTCATTACATTATTTTTGCCAATTCTAAGCCCCATAAGAGTAACAAGTTAGTTTCGAGACGATCAAATTTCGAAACTCCAAGTTGGTGGTGACATATAAGCTAAATTTTTTGGGAAATTAAATATTGAATTTTAATTAAATCAATAAATCTCATTTAATTTTTTTTTTATAAATATTGAAACAATTATTATACTCATACCAAACACAAATGAGACTTTCACGGATCCGTCTGGTGCCGTTTGGGGACCTTCACGGATAAAATTTTCACATTTACTTCACTCCCTTTATGGCGGATAAATTTACATTCTATTAATATAATATAATATATTTGTATTACTATTTTACCTTCAATAAATATTTATTTCTATTAAGTAGAATATTTTTTAAGAAATATATTTAATAAAAAATTGATGAAAGGTGGTGGTGGCCGAAATACCAGCAATGACTACTAGAGCTCCGGGCAGAGATCACTGGAGCGCCGGAGCTCTGACTGTGATCACTTGAGGTTACCGGAGCTCCGACGGCGGTCGTCAAAATTGCGGTAGAGGACGTCGATCACAAATTTGAATCAAATAATTTATTATTAAAATGAAACAATCTTTTAATTTTAAAATTTTTTAATTTTATTTTATATAAAATATTAAATACGAAAACATAAAAAAATAATACTTAAATATATCTAGTCTAATTAGAATAAATAAATTTTTTTCATCTTTTTAAAAAGACTTTTTAACACTTAAAATAAGTATAAGTTGAAAAACAAATGAATTTCAAATCTTTTAAAAATAAACAAAAAGTGGTAAGAAAAAAAATTATAAGAAAAATAAACGATGATTAGATGTGTGAATGAGTGAATGTGTGAGAATGTTTTTTTTTTTTTTTAAAGTGTGAATAGGAATGGTAATGGATCGAAATCCATCCAAATCCGCGAATCCAAACCCAAATCCGATTGACATATCCAAATTCAAACCCGATTCAAACCCATCCAATTTAAACGGATTCGAGTCGGGTTTAAATTCATGGATTCGGGTTCAATCTACGGATACCCAAAGAAAATTGAGAAAAAAAAAAGGAATTGACCGTTTACAACATGCGTGAATAACAGTAAAATTATGTGTGTGTACATTTCACGAGGTGAGATTTGGTTTTAAGCACTAATTCATTTAAGGATATTTCAGTAATTTTATAAGCTATTGGTGTCGGTGTAGTGACATATATTAATTGTAGACTTGAGAACGAATTGTTATGTTAGATTTTGTTCTGTTATATATATATATGAAAATAATTTAAGTCGTTTTTAAAGGTATGAAATTTAATTTTATTTTTCAAATGTTATTTAATTTATTTTTTTAAAAAAGTTATTTTTAAATTTTTTAATATTTATTTAATAATAAAGTAATATAAAAATATAACAAAATTATATTCCAACTTAATATACTATAAAAAAATTAATATTATTAATTAAAAAAAAATTAATTTAAAATTTTATTATAAATAAATAATATTATACTACATTTTATAAAGAAAAAGTTATATTTATTGTAAAAATAATAAATATAGATAAAATAAAAAATTAATTGATTTAAATTTATATTTAAAAGAAAAATCAATGGATTAATGGATTTCAATTAGGGTATCCAAATCCAAACCCAAATCCACCACAAAAAGATGATTACAAAATATATCCAAATCCGCTAACCCACGATCCACCAATCTGAATCCATCACTAATTTCATGGATGGGTATCCACGGATTTGTGGATTCACGAATATTTTTTCAATCCAATTTAAATATGGGTGTGTGAAGAGACAATATGGGTGTGTGAATGTATTAGGGATGTTTGTGAAGATGTAAATAAGTGTGTGAAGATGTTAGGAATATTTGTGAAGGTGTGATGAGAATATGTGAAGAGGAAATATTGGTTTTGTGAAGATATAAGTTGTTAGAAATGTGTTTGTGAAGGTGTGATGAGAATTTGTGAAGAGACAATTTTAGATATGTAAAGATGTGAACATGTGATGATGTATTTTTTATTTATGAAGGTGTGAGCATGTGTTGTTATTTGTGTAAGGGTAAATAAGACTTTACATCTAAATACTTATTTTATTTTATTAAAAAAAACATGAAGGGAATTGTATCATATGATGAGGGACATTTTAGATTTTTCAGTTTAGTTTTGAATAACAAACTTTGGATGACTTAAAAATGGAATATAAACTTTTTTAAATTAGTTTTGAATTTAAATTGGTACACTAGATGCAATTTTCCCTTAAAATATCTATATTTATTTTTAAAAAACTCCAATATATTTATATAATTAAAAATAAATCATTCATTAAGTTTAAATTTACTTTTGTTATAATTAAATTGTCCATTTAAAAATTTATTTTAGAGAATTGTAAAATTAAAAAGAAAATTATCTTTTTAAAAATTTTTCAATAAATAATCTAATTAATTATCCATATAATTTTATACTGTTAAAACAATTACTCGAATCTCTCACACTTCCTCTCCTCCCGCTCAATATATATATATATATATATATATATATATATATATATATATATATATATATATATATAATCAGTCTTATTTCTATTTTTCTAACATTTGTACAAAGTCGAATTGCGATGGAGGATTATTAAACCTACCTCATTATTTATTTGCACGTTAATTATCATAATGATAATATTATTATTTTATTAGTAGTAGGTATCCAATGTTATGTATTTAACTTGCAAGTGGTCTGTATAGTTTTATAAAAAAAATGGCTCGTGGTTGTTAACTAAAATAATATTTTGTGGTGAAATTCAAATAGTAACAACATGGCATGTATATTTTTAACAATATAGACCATATGATCCTATTAATTAATATTAGAAAACAAATTATACCTACCACGCTATCGTAATGTGTGTACTCATAAATAGGTACATGCAACATGAACACAATCCCAGTTCATATTTCATTCAATCTTCAATGGATTTCATTGTGTTTTTAATTTAATTTAATTATTGGGAAATACAAAACTAATTGAAAAAACAACACATCCCATCCACTTCGGTGAATAATTTAGACCAATATTTTAATAAGAAATTAAGTTAGACCATGCTTTCATTAAATTTAAAGGTCATAATATAGGTCCTAATCTAAGAAATTAACTTAATGAGATTTCGATTATTAAAAACTAAAGTTAAATATAAATTTTATTTTATAAAAGTAAATATGTGAATTTTATTTAACCTATTTAATAATTGTTAAGTTACATTATATATATTTTTTAAAAGCTTTTTTTAGTTTTGAATCTTAATTACAAACTTATCAATTTTCAAAAATAAATATTTTTAAAATTATAGTTTTTATTTTTTAAAAAATTTAAATAAATAGTTAAATGTGTAATTTTTACGAAAAAATTAAATAAATCATATTTTATAATATAATGAAATAAAATATACACTCTCTTAATTGTGATGAAATAAAATAAATTAAATAAATTGAAATAAATTTTTATGTATAAAGAGTCAATTTTATAATTTAGGAGCAAATATGCTTGCAAGTTGCAACTTCTTGGTAATTATTAAATATTAATCATCTAAAAATGTCCATTATATCTTTATATTCATCTTAAATTATAAAATTGAATTTAATATATGCAAATAAATTTGAAGGAAAGAGATAATGATTATATGATAATTAAAAACAACTCTAAACATACATGCTATCTGCTGTTAGTAAAATAATATTAAAAAAATTATTATATTTTTTTTATAATGTGAACTAAATAAATAATAATAACAATAATAATATTCAACATAATTGTTCACATATATAATTAGATCGGAAGTCTTCAATTTTTTTAATGGTTTATATCGGTGAAACTCCTTTATAACGGTACCGTTTGTCTGACAATTTTTTAGCTGTTGTTCTCGTATAACGGTCATGTAAAAATCATAGATCTCATTTGATTATTATAAATTTATAATAATTTTTATAAACTAGATATAATTTAAAATATTTTTAAAATTAAATTTATTCAAACATGATAGAAAAAGTCTATCATGATAGTTTGTTTGGAAGATTTCAATATCTTACTAGCAATATGAC
Organism: Cardiospermum halicacabum; assembly: GCA_031304145.1. NCBI lineage: Eukaryota > Viridiplantae > Streptophyta > Magnoliopsida > Sapindales > Sapindaceae > Cardiospermum > Cardiospermum halicacabum. Next base: position 3,574,276 of record CM062399.1, on the reverse strand, counting down.
GCTTGAATTGACGAATATTTTGGTCCAAACTTTTAACAAAAAGTAGTCAATTGTCTTTCGTTGAAGGTAATCCAATGCGGAGAGACCTGTAGAGTCTCTTTTGTCAGATGAGAGACTCCCTCCGAGACCAGCGAAGTGGATGATCTAAATTTTAATGTTTCAAATCATTTATAATTACGAAACCTTCTCAAATTTAATTATATTCATTATTATCGTTAATGTCATCTTTTCATTTATCATTTTTAGTTATTAAATATTAAAATATTCTTTTATATGTCGAAGTTAATTACAATAGTTATTTAAATTTTTAATTTTTATATTATTTTATTAAAACAATAATGTATTATATTAAGTAGGTTTTTGTATTATTTAAATATGAATTTCCTATTTAAGTGTTCTATTATAAGTAAATTGCTATTATAGAGATTAAAATAACATTGAAAAAATCAGTTTCGAAATAAATCCAGCTGGTATAGAGAATTGTTGTTATGGAGAATAACAGTTATAAAGGGGTTTGACTATATATGTTTTGGAGTAGTTGTGATTATTAATTACTCACTTATAAGAATGTGTAATTTATATTTCATTCTTTCTTTATTATAAAATTCAAAGATAATGTGTAGATAAGTAAATCTAGGATAAATGAGATATAGTTGATATATTACTCCTTTAAAATGATTTTTTAACTTTAAAATGGTTTTTTAACAATTAAGAATCACCCAAGATAGCTATAGGGTTGTTTGAGATTACTTATTCTTTTAATTTTTGTATGTAGAATAAGAGAAGTAGAAGTCATTTTTAAAAAGTTAATATTTTTGACTTCATCTGAAAGAGCTTTTGGGAGGTTAAAAGTATTTCTATCAATTACCCAAATATCAGCTGAAATAGCTTACAGAAGACGGAAGTTAAAAGTCTATCCAAACAAGCCCATAACCTAGTATGTATCTTCGCATCTGGGATGCACAATCTGAAGAAATCCGGAGATATCCATTTGCCAAAAAGTCTAGATATGCTTCAATCGTTTAATACTTCTTAAAATGCATCTCATACATCTAATATCATTTACTACTTAGATTAGTGCTAGTAAATCTCAAATCAGTTAACATTCAGATTTCCATTACCTAACAATCATCAATGCAAAATCTCATACTATCAAAATCCCAAAACCCAAATTTGGCAACAAAACCTGAAAAAATAGTTCCAAAACAAATCTCAGATCACACCACATATTTCTAAATATTTACTTGTGCACACTTCCAAGTAAAACTAAAAATTACAAAAAACTGAAAATTCAACAAAGTTAATACAAAAACAGACCTTAAACAAGTTCTAATATTTACACAATCTACTCTCATCTTCATCATCTTAACATCGGGACCCAACCCAAGGTTAAAAAGAACTTCCAACTGTCAAGGCTATTTTCGTCATTTAAGGAGTTCATCGTGTTTCTCAAACGTCAACGATGGGTAAAATCGTCATTTCGAGAAATGATGAAAGTGGACGGCATTTGGTAAACAGAGAGTGTTATATAATGAAGCAGAGGCAAAAGAATCTTCCCTCATCATATCTCCATTTGGTATCAAAGCCAAAAACAAACATCATCAATAATTTTATTATTATTTTTTTATTTATAAATATTAAAAAAACTCTCTGAGACTCAGACCCAGAGAGACACCACTGAATTAATTCAATTTGGTCAAATCCAGAGAGAGAAGAGAAGAGAGGAGAGTGGGCGTGAAAATCGCCAAAAACTTAACGTCTTTCATTGATTTGCGTGAAGATCAAAGTTGCCTTTCATCGTTTGTTTTGCTATTTATTCAACACAAAACCCACCTCCATTTCCTTGTCTCTTCTTCTGTTCAGTTCTGTTTTTCAGTTTCAGGTATTTGTCTGAAACACACGCTCTCTCTCAGTTCTTGTTGATTGTGGTTGTGTTGTTTTTGATCATGAGTATTGAATTTGAACCTGTCTTCTTCGTCTCGTTGTTCGTTTGTGAATTTAGTGGTCCATATGATGGTGTTGTTTACTTACTTACTCGTTTTGTTGGACGTTTGTAATTTTTTTTTTTCATCGAAGCTTCTGGTTTGTTGACCGCGTTGACTTTTTGTCAAACTAAGTATTCCTCCGCCTTCAAAAGCTTTTTTCATCTTTTGAGTCCGTTTTTGGTCATACTGAGAACTTTCTCTTTAGCTTCGCTTTTTTTCAATTTCTCTTTGAATCCAGAGAGTTTTATAAAGAGTTGTGAAGTGAAACCAAAACTAGAGTCTCATCTCAAATTGATTTCATTTATTTGTTCCGTTTTGTTTTGGGTTTTATACAGTATGAAAGGTACTTTAATTGGTACTTGACAGTCGTTTGTTTGCTCAGTGTTTGAATTTTTTTTGTTATGTTTTTGGTTGGCTTATTTTGGTTTAACTGCAGTGAGAATGTTAGAGAAGATTGAAACAATGGATGTGGATCAAATGATAGAGGAATTCGAAGCGATGACAAAGGATGCTGGGAAGGTTCAGAGGGAGACACTGAAGAAAATTCTTGAAGAGAATGGATCAGCTGAGTATTTGATGAATTTGGGTCTCAATGGAAGGACTGATCCAGAGAGCTTCAAAGCTACTGTTCCTCTTTGCACACACAAAGACCTGGAGCCTTACATTCAGCGAATTGTAGATGGTGACAGTTCTCCTATCCTCACTGGAAAAGCCATCACAACCATATCTTTGAGGTTAGTTCTGCTTTGCTGATTGAGAATTGGTATAATTTGTGAAATGATTTTGTCTATTGAGATTTTTTGTTTGTCGTGTTGCAGCTCTGGAACTACTCAAGGGAAGCCTAAGTTTGTACCCTTTAATGATGAACTGATGGAAACGACTATGCAGATTTTTCGCACTTCATATGCCTTCAGAAACAAGTAAATCCTATTTTGATTGTTATTTGATGATGTTAATTTGATGGCTTGATGGGTAGTGATGAAAATTGTTGTTGAATTTTACAGAGAATTTCCGGTTGGAAATGGGAAGGCGTTGCAGTTCATATACAGTAGCAAACAGTTTAAGACCAAAGGGGGTCTGAATGCAGGAACTGCCACCACAAATGTCTATCGAAATTTGAAGTTTAAGGAGGGGATGAAGAGAATGCAATCCCAGAGTTGCAGTCCGGATGAAGTGATCTTCGGACCTGATTTCCATCAATCCTTGTACTGCCATCTCTTATGCGGGCTAATCTACCGGGAGGAAATTCAGTCTGTGTTCTCTCCATTCGCCCACAGCCTTGTTCATTCGTTCCGAACATTTGAACAAGTGTGGGAAGAGCTTTGCACTGACATCAGAGAAGGCCAACTCTCCAGCCGTATCACTGTCCCTTCAATTCGGTCAGCTATGTCGAAAATTCTGAAGCCAGATCCTGAACTGGCTGATCTCATTCATAAAAAGTGCTCTGGGTTGAGTAACTGGTATGGGTTGATACCAGAACTTTTTCCCAATGTTAAGTACATCTATGGGATAATGACTGGATCAATGGAGCCATATCTGAAGAAATTGAGACATTATGCCGGTGATGTGTTACTTATGAGTGCAGATTATGGCTCCTCAGAAGGATGGATTGGTGCTAATGTCAATCCAAAATTGCCCCCAGAGTCAGCAACCTTTGCTGTTCTTCCTAACATTGGTTACTTCGAATTCATTCCTCTGACCGAAGGCGTCGAAGACCAAGTCCTTGGTGTGGAGCCTGAGCCAGTGGGTTTGACAGATGTTAAGGTCGGTCAAGAGTATGAGATCGTGGTCACAAACGTTGCAGGTAACCAAACGTTTTCTCCTATTTCATTCTTTGAATTCATACAATACAATTTAGACTTTGCTTTTTACAAGTAGCTGTAGTTCACATCCATTTAAATGAAAAAACTCTGGTCAAAAGCTTTAACTCGTGAACATCACATAACTTTTGTGAATTCAAATGTTCTTAGTCCAGTTTATTCATGGTTGAGGTTGATTCATTGAGTAGGTATTATTTGACCCGTTGTCTTATCAAGTTAAGCTTATAAAAATAAAAGCATCCATTGATATTAATGCACAACAGTATCTGTTTTTTACACTGCTGGCATTTTTCAACTGTGTCTAATATCTTCAGTGTCACAGGTGTGATTTTACATACACTTGTAGACATAACCAGCTAGTTGGCTTGGACTTTTAGTTCATTAATGAGAGATATAGAACACAACAAAGATATTATATTCTGCAAAGACGCAATTATTGACATCTGTGCAGTAGAGTACTCAATCAACTTATGGTTTTTCTACTAGTTTACTGTTCGTCACCATTTTCAATTTACAGATATAGATTATGTTATCGGTATATCTAAAATATATGTACCCTTCATGTGTACAAAAGACAAGGAGTCTTGGTGTTGATATAGATAGAAAACTAACACAGTTTTGCTACTTGAAACAAATGAATTTCACGCCTAATCTTTATGTGTCAGCTCTTGTTTTCTAGTTATTATTAATTGACTCCTGATCTGGAAGCTGACCCAACTTGTTTGCTGATTTGAGTATTTAATCCTTAACATTGACCAATTCTGCAAAATATAACATCTCCCGTAATGTGGACAATTTTTTAACATATTTTGTCATATAAACTATGCCTTTTCACTATTCCTTGAGCATAACTGTCAAACAATCAATCTGTTTTTGTTTTGTACACTGTAGGTTTATACCGGTATCGACTAGGAGACGTGGTGAAGATCATGGGGTTCCATAACGCGACTCCTGAACTGAAATTCATCTGCAGGAGGAACCTGATGCTGACAATAAACATCGACAAAAACACAGAGAAGGATCTGCAGCTGTCTGTAGAGGAAGCAGCCAAGATACTTGCCGAAGAAAAACTAGAAGTTGTTGACTTCACAAGCCATGTTGATGTATCAGAAGATCCCGGTCACTACGTAATCTTCTGGGAAATCAGTGGAGAAGTGAATGAAGACGTTTTGCAAGAATGCTGCAACTGTTTAGACAGATCTTTTCTGGATGCAGGCTACATCAGTTCGCGTAAGGTCAACTCAATTGGACCGCTCGAGCTTCGTGTTCTTAAGAAAGGAACTTTCCAGAAGATTCTAGATCATTACCTTGGATTAGGAGCTGCTGTCAGCCAATTCAAGACTCCGAGATGTGTCAGTCCCAACAACAGCATCGTGTTGCAAATCTTATGTAACAATGTCGATAAGAACTTCTTCAGTACTGCTTTCAGGTAAATTTAAAATGTTTGTTTTAATGTTGTTGGTCTGTCATGTCATGTTATATAGTCTGTGTAATGGTGAAATGTAATAGGACTATATAAAGTGAAATAAATGCAAAAAGAAGCCAGAGTTTATATGTTCATATGTACATGTGATTTTGCATGTGAGAGCTAGTGAATGATTACACAGTGAAATGTTAATAATCCCCATATTCTGGCTTGGAACATGATAATGAAGGACCACTCTGAATCTCTATTTTCAAAGGGGACAAAACTAACATGCATGTCTTCAACTGTTGAACAATTTGCTTGTCGTTTTCATCTCATGTGTCAAGCACAAAATCGTGAACTGTTGTGTTCAATTTGGTTGTCGTTTTCATGATTTTGTTGTCTGCGAAAATTTTGCCTACTGGTTTTCTACAGCTTATACATGGTTAATTTTTAATTTTTAATTTTTTTTCACTTGTGTCAAATCACACAAATCGACACTGATTCCACAAACATGGGATTTTAGATAAACCTGCACTAACACACACGTGACACTGATATGATCAATTTGAACAACTTTCTTACAACGCCAAAACAAATAATCCTGAATTGCATAATTTTACAAGCAAGGTTGATTAACAAATAAAATATCATTATCACAGTAACATAAACAGCCCACCAAACTAAAGAAACCATTACATCAAACATTCACCAAATGTTAAAAAGTCAATAGATAACCACTAATTTAATAATTAAATTCAATAATTGGTCAATACAAACATCATTCAAAACAAGAACTTGAAATTGAGTCAATTTACAGTAACCGAGACCATAATCGGTTATGATAATTTTAAAATCCAAGATCAATATGCTTATGCAGTAGGAAAAAGACATTTTTATCCTCACCAACTTAGATTCAATTAAGGGCAAATATGGAATTCGACATTCAAATCAAGTTTATTAAGCCAACCTAATGTTACAAGACAAAAGAGACAGAACAAGACCAAAGCTAAAGATGTCTGTCTGTCCAGTGGAGTCAGATTCAGAGAAGAAAGTGCATGTTTGGGATTGTGGAAGTCCATTATATGACTCATACGAGTTGGTGTCAGTGAGCAATTTGATCGAGCGAAAGCTGATGACATTGCCAACTCTTGGTGGATCCAATCGTCATGTAAATGTAATAACAACGCATAGTAATAAGTCACAGTCTGGTGACGTGTTCAGTGGTGTATCCGACCATGCACGGCGGTCGTCGCGGTGGTTTCTTTGTTCTCCGGTGATGAGCTTGCCGTGGAAGAAGAAGATAAATAGAAACCGCAGTGTCGGAGGTTTTGTTCATCAAACACAGTTACAGGTACAATTATCCAATTGCTATATTATCAGATTCATACATTATTGATCTTCTTATGATTTTAGATAAATGTTAATGAATAATGAATGAAATGTAGATGGTGTATTTACATAAATAACAAATTTAAATAAATATGTTATTTTTAGTAAATAGACTGTTATAACTTATATCAAATAATAATAAATATATATTTAAGCAGTTTGAACTTTCCTTAGGAAAAAAAAGAAGTGGTCTAGTCTTTTTGATTCAATTATAGATTTATTTTGAATATAAAAATAGTTAAATAATAAAAAAAATAAATATATTTTCATAGTTTTGATGAGATTTTATTTGTGCATGTAACTGGGCAGGTGGTGAATGAAGACAAGAAACCTGAATTGGGAAGCTTGTAATAGTATTACCAACTCTGTCATGTGCGTTAAAGTCTATTAATTTGGTTTTCTAAATAAGAGAATACATACAAAGGATTTGGTATTGTTTAATTTCATTGTTATGAACCTGAGATATGGATGGGTTAAGAAATGTGGTCTCTAAAGTGTATTCTGATGTGAGAAACTTTAACAATTTTAATAAGATTTATATTTTTTATAAATATTCTATTGACATTGACAAATGAAATTAGTACTAATATTTTTTTTGTTACGAGATATTGCATTTGGTTAGTGTATATCCAATGTGGAAAACACCAGTGTGGATTAGTGGGGGTCATGATTCAAGCATTGAGTCTTCAATTCAATTATGCTTGGTGTGAGGGTATATACTATCTCGTGTCGGGTAAAGGATTGTTGACCGGTTCTATATTTCTTGTCATATTTAATTAATAAATTTTACTGCCATCCTAAATTTTCTTTAATAATTACTTTAAATATATTTTTTAAATTTATTTAATTAAATTTTAATAATTAAATTTTTAATTATTTTAATTAATATATAAATGATTTAATAATTTTAAAGGTAGCAATTCGGGTTGATATATATTATTAATCAAATCCGAATTCAATCTATTTAATAAACATATTTACTCATTTATTTTAATTTAATAAGATTTTGGGAGGTGATCGTTGAACTCATTTATTTTAATTCAAATCCGCAATAAATGAATTTGTATCGTTACGACTAGTAGTATCGTAACCCAAATTAACATATTTAACTAATTTTAATATAACAAATTGATATATTTATTAAGATCGATTTATTTTTATATTAATATTTTTTATATATTTAAAAATATTATATTAGTTTTTATTATTTTTAAATTATTTTTTAAAATAAATAATTTTATTTTATTATAAAAAATTTAAATTTAATTATACTTGTAAAATTTTATATTTTTTAAAGTATTATTTTTTTAAAAAATAAAGTTTTTAAATGTAATTAATAAATTATTAAAAGGATAAAATTGGAAAAAAGTGTTACCCATAGTAATTTGGGTGTGTGAAATAACAATCCCCTAAATTTAAACTATTAATTTTTTTAATATTAAAAAAGTTCGATTATTTTTAAAAAAATAATAATTATGTTTTTAACGCTCAACAATAAGATATACTATTATCATTAATATTGTTTTAAATTAATTAAAATAAAATAAAAATGTCTTATTAGTAGAAGTAAGGAGTTTAATTTTTTTTTTCCCAAAATATAATTTAAACAAAAATTACTATCAAATGTATGGATTCTGAAGTTATTAGATCATCTCAACCATTTACTTTAAACGTAGTTGCATTATTTGTATGTTTATATAATAATTATATGTTTTTTTTTAGTAAGTAAACTCATATTTAACATTCAACTATTGTAATTTTAAAATGGTTTTGCTGGTAGAAGTAAGGGGTTTAAAATTTGTTTTGTGAAAAATAGGATTTAAACAAAAATTACATCAAATTTATGGATTTTAAAATTATTAGACCATCTCCAACCATTTACTTTAAACGTATTTACATTATTTGCATGTTTCTATAACAATTATACGGTTTTTTTTTTTTAAATAAACAAAATCATATTTGACATTCAACTATTGTAACTTTAAATTGGTTTTAGGAGTTTAAAATTTGTTTTGTGAAAATAGAATTTAAATAAAAAATTATTATCAAGTTTATGGATTCTAAAGTTATTAGATCATCTCCAACCATTTACTTTAAACGTATTTGCATTATTGGCATGTTTTTATAACAATTATACGGTTGTCTTCTTTTAAATAAATAAAATCATATTTGACATTCAACTACTGTAACTTTAAATTAGTATTATATTATTTATGACTTTTTAGATATTTCATGCGACATCCGGCCCCCTATAATGGTAAACTAATGTGGGAACTAAATGACGAAGCTCATTGACTACTGGTAGTTTATGCATTTGCTTTTTATTACAATTATAAATTTTATAATTTTAAGCACACATAATCACTAGTAGTCCAAAATATTTGGCACAGTAGCTTAAAACTTACATGGGTAGTGACGACGTCGAATCCGCAAAAAGTAAATATAATTCTGGAACTTGTAGTACATGGTACCAACGTCGAATCTATAGGGAGCAAACAATTAATTTTAACTCAAAATTTAACCAAGTTAATGGAACAAATAGAGAATTTTAAAAGTTGATTTAAGATAATCTAAATGCTTAAAATAAGAATAAACAATCCTAGACAATCCTAGAATGCAATCATGTAGAGAAATCAATCCAGTAAAGTCTGTTATTAAATTACAGTTTTGATTATCGAATTATAAACAAATTATTTTGATTCAACAAGCCTGGTTAGAGTAATCGACGAAGCGCTAAACTACCTAATCCTTCCATAAATCCTAAACTGGCCGGACAAACGTCTTCTAACTAGTTCCTAACTTAACAGTAATCCCGACAAGTGTCTGACAGATTCAACCTTAGAACACTTTAAGACCTAGAACGATCCAGACTCATACCAACAAATCATTAAGAAAGTTTCTAAAAATATGAATATGAAATTTCACAACACAACGTATTGTATTAATTGCTACAAATGCCAATTTAATCAAACTATTACGTATTTAATTAACTTAACTAACACGATATTAACCTGTTCAATTAATTGACTAGCCAAAATTAATTAACAAATAAATTAATAAATTCCATCAAAAATCAATGAACTCAGAAAAATCACAGATGCGGATCAAATGAACAATTAAAAACACATATCACAAACGTAATTCAACTCAGGTAGTTCAAAACGCTAAAGTAGAATTGGGATTTGGAAATATATGCCCATAAAATCTCATTAAAAATCTAAACAAATGAATTCTAAATTCAAAAAAAAAAATAAAACATCGTGTTATATTCTGGACTTAGTCTCCATCGAATAATCTGAATTCTTGACTTGACTTGAAAAATCCTCTTTTAGATCCCTTAAAATCCTGAAATCTGCCAAACGACCCATAATATGTAAAAATAACATAATAAAGCAATTAAGCACCAAATCTTACAAATAAATCCTTAATTAATAGTGAAATATAGCACTTATATTGCATATTATGTGATGAATAAAATTTCCCCACACTGTTTCATACTTGCCCTCAAGTATGCATCAGGAATAAACAGAAGAAAGACAATCAAGACTACACATAACATCTAGCCAAATGGGACTCATTAAGAACCAAGTGCTCATGGATAACTCAAATCACCCAACAAAATGATGTAAATTAATTTTTAAGGGGAGAAAAGATAGCTTGGAATCAAATTAAGCACACTGACGGGTGCCGAGTCCGTCAATATTTAAAATATCCTATAAACGACAAATTAATTGTAGTAAACAAGATCGAATCCACAGAGAACAGTTATCAATTCTAAATTGTATATTAACCGAGTTATATAAACTGAGGGGTTTAAAGAGTGAATTTGAATTGAATACTAAGAACGTAAATATTAATGATAAAATATATTAAAAGACCCAGCCAACCAGTCATTTAATTAATGTGTTGATCATTGATTCTAAAGATATCTCAATCAACTTTAATAACCACAATTATAGTTATTGACAATGTGCCTAACAACCAATCTTTTCCTTAGTTTTAGACTGACCGGGTAAGACCCTTTGAATCAATCACTAATCTTACATAGATTGTATTATGAACTAGAAAAGACCTATGGTCACAGCCAATAAATCAATACGACAATTCTTGAACTATGATTGTGAAACCTCAACACTACCTAGATCAAATTAATTACGAATTATCTGACTTGTAGTGTATTAGCCAACTTAATTAACTAATCGCGCGCTTAATCAATTAATTATAGGCATAGAGACTACACAAATGTTAAAAGATAAAACAATGAAGTAAAGATCTCACAATACGACTTAACTAAATAGATCGTTTAGCTGGATAGACTAGTTTAGCACCCCATGGGCGCAGTCAACATCATTGTCTATAATATAAATTGAACGTACAAAAATAAAAGATAGAAAAACTAAAGCCTGATTGTCTTCTGAAACTATTCCAAAAACCAAAATCCCTAAACCTATCTATACTACAGAGTAATATACTCTGTTAAAAAAATAACAAATCCCATCAAATCCCTCAAAATCCGCTCTTTGAAAATATAATCTCTAATTTGACTTTTGAAAGATTTGAAACAATCTTTGAACGTTTGACTTCAATCATTGACTTTCTGCATTTTAGGTCTTTAATCCCAGAAATCTTCATAATTGCACAAATGCCTCCAAACTATTCACATTCATAAAAATTGGGCAAATTAGTACAAAATTACAACAATATCCTCAAAATAATTAATAAAATAGTGCATAAATGTCGCACATATTGTGCTTAATCACACACAGAACGATTAAAGTTTCAATCTTAGCTTTGATGCAAATAGAACTACACACAATTTGCAAGACAAATTACTGTTCATTGTTGCAAATCTCAAAATAATCAAAACAAAACAAGAAGTAAAGCCACAGATCAGCCGAACCATTCTTACCACAAACCCCAATATTAATGGCACTGGAAAATTATAGTACATGAATAGTCTCAACTCCATTCCTCATAGGTGTTCACTCATGGAGTTGGAAATTAGCACAAAACACTCAAGAATAGACAAAATTTTTAGGGAAACAAACAAACAAAAATTGATCTTTAGATAGAAAGTCATACAAAGTAGATGTAATTCATCAAAAAGTATATGCATTCAGAATCTCAATGGTCAAAATCCTAAAAAGAGCCGGATGAGATTAACAATAAAATAAAACCCAAATGTCTCCAAAACAATGGAAGACTTATTCATACTAAAACTAAACAAGGCAATGACCAAAATACTAAAATGATTTTTTTTTCATTTTTTTTTTCACTGTATTCTTTCTTCTTCTTTTTTTCCTAATTTTTTTTAAAAAAAATTTTCCTGTAGATTTTTTCCTTTTTCTACATATATTTTTTTTCTACAAATTTATTTATTTATTTATTTATTTTGCATATTTTGAATAAAAGATACAAAGAAAAATCGCCCAAATACATACATGATAAGAGGCTCTCTAAAGCTAACAAAGTAAATTTTTGACCAAAGATTTCGTAGGCATCTACCAAAATCAGAACTAACATCTACTACGCAACGTTATCAGCTCAAAAGATCAATAAAAGCTGTAAGTTGTTATCTCATATCTCCACTCATTCACAAAAGGTATGAGAGATAAAACAAGTGCACTAAAATCTATAATTTTTCTAACCTTCAACATTAAAACCGCGACAGAGATGGTTTTTTTTTCCTATTTCCTGGTACCCATACTAGGATACATAAGGGATTATTTTTGTCAGTCATTTTCAGTATTGAAGACCGAGACACAGACTATCAGACGCATTATTTCTAGTCTTCATGAAAAGGAAAACATTTACCGAACTCCATACCGAAAAATAGGGGCTCAATTTGCCTATTTCCCTGCTATTATACGTGAAAATAGACCTGCATTTTTCGTCAGTGATTATCTAGTGTCCATACCGGGAAAATACTTTGATGCATTTTTTTTTCCTGCGTTTAAATAATTTGTGTTTTTTTTTTCCGGAAATGGAAGAAAGACATTAGCACTTCAAGTTCGTTGTGGAAAGTGTAAAAGTTAATACATACCATTCACACGTACCCAAACAAACATATTGAAGTTCCATATTTAGAGGAATCACCATAGAATGAAGATTTGACACAAGCAGCGAACCCCCCAATTGAAAGCTCCTCTAAGGATATACCATTCCATCCGGAACCCAACTCACCCCAGTCTCCTTTACTTTAGATATATCGCTTATGTTATGAGTCGGTTTGAGCATCGTTTATCAAATGCTTTTTTCGAATATTGTTTGATTTTTGAATTTGGTTTGGCTGTAAGTATGATTTTGAATGTAAGAATTTATTTCGAAAAAATGAAATTGTAATGAAACAAGTTGTTTCCCTCTTTAAACACATTAAATCTGGACATTTTTGTACTATTTCCCAGTATTCACACCGTGACACTGATTGACTAGCAATAATTTCCAGGTATGAAAATATAGAAACAATGTGATATTTGATCTGATTCCCAGTATTGATACAAGGATATAGATTGGCAAAGTTCCCAGTTATTTCCCTATTCCAAGGGCCGGAAATGGGCCAATCTAACATACATTTCCTGGTCTTAAAAGAGGAAAATGACCTGAGATTTTGCCAAATTATTTCCTAGTTTGATATCATGGAAACTTAATGTTTTATGGCCTATTTCCTGGTATCGGCGCCGGTGCAAGGGTCTCAGTTTCCATATGTCCATTTATAGGATTTAGGAAACTAATGGGGTAGTTTTCATGTTTTGGGCCCGAGACATGGCTTAGATCGGGCCTTGATTCTTGATGTCTAGACCTAAAAACTTCAAATTCCCACATTTTATCGCATCATCTTCAACTATAAACATCTTAAAACACTTATTAATAGCACTTGGATAATTTATTGGTTGTCTCATTTAACTTCATCAAGTTATGACACACTAGGATGGATTGGTTTATGAATGTACTAGGTTTAAATTGGGTTTTAGGTATCCTCTAATTGCTAAAAGTGGATGATTATCCATGCTTACAATAAAGGAATCCAACACAAGTTCTTAGGAATTAGGTATTTACTCCACTTGGCATGTAAGAGTTATAAATGATGGACAATGTACTCCTACGTAGGCCATGCAAAACATCATGTTTTTGAACTATTTCAATATGAATTTTTTTATACATTTAAGTTCCACTATGTGTAAATAGGGATAATCATCCACTTTTAGTCGTTAGAAGATACCTAAAATCCACTTTAAACTAATTATATTGATATACCAATCCATCTTGTGCGCCACAACAGGCTGGGGTTGAGGGAAGCGACCAAACAATAATCTTTATACTATTACTAGGTGGGAAAGGTTGATTAGAGTTGAAAAAGACTCTATTCAATGAGTAAAATCGAAGTTTTCAGGTGTTCATACCCATGTGTCACAAATTGAACCATGTCCCGATCTTGAAACCTAGAAATGAGGCCCTCAGTTTTCTAAATTTAACTCTAGGACACAGTTATAAAAGGCTCTAGTGTCCCGGTCCCAATACATGGAAACCAACATTTCATAAACTAGTTTTCAGATCCCGGTCATTTCCCTCCATTTGTATTAAGAAATAGTTATCGTATCGGCTCATATCCCTAAGGGAGTTCAAAAAACCCGTGATCTGATAACTGGACCCGAACCCATTGAGTTTATCAAGGTTCGGGTCAGTCTGGGTTCATTAACGGGGTTAGGGTCGGTCCATAAATTTTTAAAAAGTCGGATTTTTTAACAGGCCCGACCCGACCTTGACCCGATCCGGACTGAGCCAATATACCCAATAAGAGTTTATTTTCATTATTTTATTTTTTTAATTTTTATACATATGGCTAAATATGTGATATTTTTAACTCTATCCAAGTTGTTTTGGGTTCTTCAATCAATATTATGATAAATGATACCATTATGAGTAAAAAAATTGGAAATATATTTATATATTTTAAAAAATGTATATATATATATATTAAAAAATTTATATATATATATAATTTATATATATATATTACTAAAAGGTCTGATCCGACCCGACCTTGACTCGAGACCGACCCGAAATGTTAAAGGGTTTGGTCCGATTCGAATTTTTACCCCACTTTCAGGTTTCGGGTCAAATGGGTCGGTCCGAGTTTGACCTGAACCCGACCCGTGAACACCCCCACATATCCCGACCATAAAACATGAAAATCACTAGGACTTTTGACAAACCGTTTCCCTGTATGAACACCAAAAAATGGACTAAATATCAACATGTTTCCATGCACTCGTACCAAAAAATAATCACTGGTCAATATGGATACCGGGATACAGGCAAAAAAAAAATAAAAAAAATTCCAAGTTGTCACACCATGAAACAACTTGGAAAAATCTCAGTCCACTTCATTCCCTTAGGACTGAGAAATGACTATCATGTTAGCCCATATCCCACCCATGAAACCTAGAAATCATTGAAAATTTTGCCAATTAGTGTCCTTATATCAATACAGGGAAATAGACTAAATATCATCACGTTTCCATGTTGTTGTGCCTGAAAAGGATTACTAGTCAATCTGTTTCACGGTATGTACACTAGGAAACAGTATAAAAAAGTAGGGTCCGTTGCAATTTTAGACTTTTTTTTATTAAAAATGTTATATTTTTAGACTAAAATTAAAATTTTTGCAAAATTAAACTTTTTTCAAATTTTTTTGCAAAAATAAACTAAAATGACCATATTACTCTTTGTTTTCTGGTCTTGGTGTGCTTCCCGGGGTAAATCAGACCAGAAAGAAAAACTATACCGGAAAGTAAAAAACTAGACCGGGAAGCAGACAAAATATAACTGCTTCCCGCTATTTTACTTTCCGAATCTGGAAAAAGAACCAAGAAACAATTATATTTTGTTTGCTAAGAAGTTCATTTTTGTAAATTTTAATTAAAAAATTTAGTTTATTTTTTTTAATTTATAGAAAAGTCTAAAAGTACAAAAGTTTTTAGGAGGAGTCTAAAATTAAGAAAAAAAAGTTTATAAGATCTAATTTTTCATATTATTCATTTTAAAAATTGATTAGATTTTCAAATTACATTTATATATATATATGATCATGATGTAAGTGGTGTTATTTTTTGGAAAATAAAATTTATAAAAATTTATTTTTATGATTTTTTATATTAAATTTATTTGATAATTTTTAAAAATTGATCCATTTTTATAAATAAAATTTTTAAAAGTTTACAAGGAGCCCTAAAAATTAAGATATGTTATAAAAATAAAAATAGAATAGGGGTAGAAGAGAAGAAAGCAGTTTAATACCAACTGGAAAGTAAACTGGGATCAGAAAGTTAATCTGGTAATCTTGGGAAATCTTGGATCTTGAACTGAACAACTAAACAACTATTTCTAAACTGAGTACAGCATAAACAGATAGAAATGAAGCAAGGAAGGAAAATGAAGCAGAAACAATTGTAATTGTGTGTGTTATTCATCTGACAGAACATACACATATATAGTAAATTTGTAGGGACAGATGTCAACATGCATGTTGATTACTATTCATGCTTGACATATGTTACCCAGGTGGAAACCACTAAAGGTTTACAACACTCCCCCTTGGATTTCCACCCATTTACTGCCTCGTTAAAACCTTGCCAGAAAAACCCAGTGGGATAAAAACTGGACGAAGGAAAAAGAGTACAGTTGTGGAATCCAATTACAAAAACTCCTCCTATTTACAACACCCATAAACCTAATTTTCTAATCTGGAGAGCTTCCGCATTCCTATTCCATAAATTAGCTTTTCGAAAGTCGATGTCGGTAAAGTCTTCGTTAATAAATCCGCGAGATTACTTGAAGACTGGATTTGCTTCACATCGATTTGTCGAGACTCTTGAAGCTCGTGGGTGTAGAAAAATTTGGGCGAGATGTGCTTCGTTCTATCCCCTTTGATATACCCACCTCGCACTTGGGTGATACAGGCGGCATTATCCTCAAAAATTATTGTGGGCTCATTCATATTTTGGGGAATCCCACATGAACTATGGATGTGACTTATGACAGATCTCAACCAGACACATTTCCGACTGGTTTCATGTAATGCCAATATTTCAGCGTGATTCGAAGATGTGGCAACCAGAGTTTGTTTTACGGATCTCCACGAGATAGCCGTACCATTATATGTAAAAATATACCCAGTTTGAGAACGGGCTTTATGCGGATCCGAGAGATAACCAGCATCAGCATAACCAATTAAACCAGAAGGTTTATCTGAATTTGAGTAAAATAGTCCCAAATCTACTGTTCCACGAAGGTATCTGAGAATATGTTTGATTCCATTCCAATGACGACGGGTCAGAGCGGAACTGTATCTTGCCAATAAGTTAATAGCAAAAGCTATATCTGGTCTCGTACATTGGGCTAGATATAGAAGGGCACCAATAGCACTCAAATATGGTGTTCCAGAATCCAGGATATTTTCATTATCATCCTTGGGTCGAAATGGATCCTTTTTGGGATCAAAGGAACGAACTACCATTGGGGTACTTAATGGATGACATTTTTCTAAACTAAAACGTTTTAGAATTTTTTCAGTGTAAGCTTTCTGATGGATCAAAATCCCATCAGATTTATGCTCTATTTCCAATCCAAGAAAATATTTCGTTTTCCCCAGGTCTTTCATTTCAAATTCCCTTTTCAAATATTCAGCAGTTTTCTGAATTTCATCTTGTGTTCCGATTAAATTCATATCATCAACGTAAACTGCTACAATTACAAAACTGGATCCTGATTTTTGAATGAATACACATGGGCATATAACATCATTAATGTACCCTTCTCTAATCAGATACTCACTCAGACGATTATACCACATTCGTCCAGATTGTTTTAATCCATATAATGATCTCTGTAACTTTACAGAATATAAACTACGATCATTATTTATTTCAGGAAGTTTTAACCCTTCTGGAAGTTTCATGAAAATATCAGTATCTAAAGAACTATACAGATAAGCAGTAACCACATCCATTAAACGCATTTCGAGATTTCGTTCTTTGGCCAAACCAATTAAAAACCGAAAAGTTATCGTATCCATTACCGGTAAATACATTTCATCGAAATCAATCCCAGGCCTTTGAGAGAAACCCTAAGCAACCAAACGGGCTTTATATCTAACAATCTCATTTCTCTCATTTCGTTTCCTAACAAATACCCATTTGTAACCAACCGGTTGGACACCCTCGGGTGTTTTAACTATGGGCCCAAAAACACCTCGTTTATTCAATGAATCCAATTCAGCCTGGATTGCATCTTTCCATTTTGGCCAATCATTTCGTTCTTTATATTCCTTAATGGATTGGGATTCATATTCATCATTTATTATTTCAGTTGCTACTGCATATGAAAACATATCGTCTAACATAACATCTTTACGGTTCCAGATTTCCTTCATGTAATTTATAGATACTTCCTCATTTCTGGATTCAGATATTTTTTCATGATTAGGATTTTCAACTTCCACAATTTGCAGATCTTGAGATTTGGTATCTTTCGGGAGCATTTCTTTAACAACATTCTCATTTGGACCTTTTCGTTTTCGTGGTACATTATCTTTGGACCCAACGGGCCTACCACGTTTTCTCTGGATTTCTGATGATTCGTTTGCTATCATTTGTCTAGATTTATCAATTGGAACTACCAGTCGAGTGGGTGTATTTAGAGCATGGATATGAGATTTAGTCACTCTAGTTGTATCTGTCAAATTATCTAGTAATTGGTTAGCAACCATTTGTAAATGAATAATCCTTCGTACTTCACTTTCACATTGACCAGTACGTGGATCCAGATAATACAACTTCTCATTTTTCCATATGAGTTCATTATTTGTTCTGATAGGAGTCTCATTTTTACCAAGTCGTGGGAATTCTTGTTCATTAAAATAACAATCTGCAAAACGTGCAGTAAATAAATCCCTAGTCATGGGTTCCAAATATTTAATTATCGATGGAGAGTCATAACCCACATAAATTCCCAGACGATGTTGGGGTCCCATTTTGGTTCTTTGAGGAGGTGATATGGGAACATATACAACACAACCGAAAACTTTCAAATGTGATATATCTGGTTTATGTCCAGTTACTAACTGTAACGGAGAATATTCGTGATTTCCAGTGGGTCTAAGGCGTATCAGCATAGCTGCATGTAATATTGCATGTCCCGAAGCAAAAATTGGTAATTGGGTTCGTAAAAACAAAGTGCGAGCAATCATTTGAAGCATTTTGATCAATGCTTCTGCAAACCCATTCTGGGTATGAACGTGCGGAACTGGATGCTCAACATTAATTCCAATTGACATGCAATAATCATCAAATGCCCTTGATGTAAATTCCCCAGCATTATCCAAACGAATGGATTTAATTTGATAATCTGGGAACTGTGCTCTCAATTTAATTATCTGGGCAAGCAGCTTAGCAAATGCTGAATTACGGGTTGATAACAAACAAAAATGCGACCATCTTGCAGATGCGTCGATCAATACCATAAAATATCGAAACGGCCCACTTTGTGGATTAATTGGTCCACATATATCCACTTGGATCCTTTGCAAAAATGATGGACATTCGAAATTCACTTTAACACGAGATGGTTTAATTACCAACTTTCATTGAGTACAGGATGTACAAAAATAATCATTCAATATTAGGATTTTCTGATCCTTTAATGGGTTTCCATTTGAGTTTTCAATAACTCTACGCATCATTGTAGATCCAGGATGGCCAAGTCTATCATACCATAATTGAAAACTTTTAGGATCCAATATCTTTTGGCTCACATTTACATACGCTTCAATTGGGAATATTTTTGTATAATATAAACTAGATGATAGTGTGTGGAGTTTTTCCAGAATGACTTTTTGTCCAAAAACAATGGATGTTATATACAGATACTCCACATTTTGTTCACTCACTGTTTCCATATGATATCCATTGTTTCTTATATCTTTGAAACTCAACAAATTCCTTTTGGAATTACTTGAATATAAAGCATTCTGGATACAGATTTTTGTTCCATTCTCCAATAGGATTATGGCTTTACCATATCCTTCAATTAAATTAGCGGGACTAGATATAGTATTCACTTGAGCCTTATAATTGGATATATTTAGAAAATATTTCTTATCTCGGAGGATAGAATGAGTGGTTGCGCTATCAATTAAACAAACACCTTGAAATTCCATGTTCTATTCACATAAACAAAATATTTACATTAATATTTACATTACAAAACATATCCATAAATATTTCTGACTTTAATTACGAAGATATATACAACAAAATTACAAAATCCAGTCAGAAATATTTCCATCACTACTATTCATATTTACAAATATATAATTCAGGTTGCCTTCTGATTTTCATTCTGATCTTCAGTGTAGTTTATGAAATTTTCAATATCCAGATCATCAAAGAAATCAGAGGTATGAAAACTCGAAACATTCTTATGGGAGGTTCCCTCTCCACTTTCCAGATTGGCAACGTTTGCCTCTACAGGATTCTTTCCTTTCAAGGAAGCTTGATACAAATCTATCAGGTGTTGGGAGGTTCGACATTGACGGTAGAAATGATCACTGCTTCCACATTTGTAACAGACATTTTGGGAATTATTATTATTTCTATTCCCAGAATTTTTATTCCTGTTCTGGGTTTCATCTCTGGTCCAAACCAGGTTTCCACGATTATACGGATGAAACCTATTTCCACTTTTTCCATTATTTCGGCCTCGTCCACGACCTCTACTATTATTATCGCGGCCACGACCACGACCACGTTCAAAACCACGGCTAAAACAACGACCTCAACCACGATTTGGGTTCCCACGACCACGAAATGTATTATTGTATACTTCTGGTGGTGCCACAGGACCAGGTGGTCGTAATTCATGATTTCTCATCAAAAGTTGATCAAATTGTTCCAATAATGTCAACTTAGAAATTAAATCACCAAAACTTTTGTAATCATGTTGTCGAAAACCCGACGATATCAACATCTTATCGGCATGGAAAGTGGAAAGAGTTTTCTCAATTTTTTTTCTTTATCTGTTACTTTTTCTCCACAAGATTCTTTGATTGCTGTTATTCGGTGGAGTTCTGAATTATACTCACTAACAGATTTAAAATCTTGGAATCTCAACTGTTTCCATTCATATTGGGCTTTTGGAAGATCAACCTCCCTTCTGTGTTCATATCTATTTTTCAACGCGTTCCACAACTCAAGTGGATCTTCCATATTTAAATATTCAGATTTCAAGCTTTCATTTATATGGTGTCTTATAATCTCAATAGCTTGAGATTTTTGTTTCACGGAAGTTTGATTTTGTTCCTCAATAGTATCCAACAAATCTCTGACTCGTAAGTGGATTTTCAAATCCATCACCCATGCTAAATAATTACTTCCAGATAGCTCCAGTGCATGGAAATCCAGTTTTTTCAGATCCGACATTTTTTTTGGAAATTCATATCACAACAATTTTTCCAATCAGCAACAACCCAGAAACAACGATATCAAACACTTTCTGATTCAGAAGATTCGTCAAAGCGGCAACTGGAGAACATACTCGTGCTGATAACGTGTTATAAAAATAAAAATAGAATAGGGGTAGAAGAGAAGAAAGTAGTTTAATACCAACTGGAAAGTAAACTGGGATCAGAAAGTTAACCTGGTAATCTTGGGAAATCTTGGATCTTGAACTGAACAACTAAACAACTATTTCTAAAATGAGTACAGCATAAACAGATAGAAATGAAGCAAGGAAGGAAAATGAAGCAGAAACAATTGTAATTGTGTGTTATTCATCTGACAGAACATACACATATATATATATATATAGTAAATTTGCAGGGACAGATGTCAACATGCATATTGATTACTATGCATGCTTGACATATGTTACCCACGTGGAAACCACTAAGGGTGCATTTGGTGCGCGGGATTGGATTAGGGAGGATTGGACTATTTTTAAGAAATAGGGTTGGATTGGATTGGACTGGACTGGATTATTAATAAAACTGTATCATGTTTGGTGTGCAGATGAGATTAAGGAGGATTGGACTATTTAAAAAAAAATACACAATTATATTTTTAATTAATTACATACTTGTACTATTTTTTAATATATAATATATTATATATATTTTATGAAAGTGATATAAAATAATATATTCCAAACTTCTATTTATATTTTTTATTTAATAATTTTTTTTTAAATATAATTATTTATTTTCTTAATTATTTTAAATAATTTTATAAACTCTTATATATAATAAAAGTGATATAAAATAATATATTTTAAATTTCTATTTATATTTTTTATTTAATAAGATTTTTTAAATATAATTATTTATTTTCTTAATTATTTTAAATAATTTTATAAATTTTTATATATAATGAAAGTGATATTGAATAATATATTTCAAACTTCTATTTATATTTTTATTTAATATTTTTTTAATATAATTATTTATTTTCTTAATTATTTTAAATAATTATAAAATTTTATGTATAAGTAAAGTTGTGAAAAAAAGAAAAAAAATAAAGGAAGAGATAAGAAAAAAGAATTGAAATCTCATCTAATCCCATTAAATTTTTGGGATTGGATAGTGATTAATTGGTGGGACTAAATTGTGAGGGGATATTTTTTAGTCCCACCAACTAACAACACCAAACATGGGATTGGATTAACTTAGGACTAAAAATAATATAATCCTATCCAATCCCATGCAACAAACATGCCCTAAAGGTTTACAACAATATAACAATAATGCCAATAGGAGACCAAAAGGAATAGTGAGAGTGAAAATTTCAGCCCACTGATGGGATCCATGAGCTAAAACACTACTTGTGACCCAATCCACTAAGTTGAGGCCCAATTAAACAAACTATTTGTTTGTTAGGTAGATCCCTTACCCGTATTCAATTTTCAAAATTTATGCAACACTTTTACAAAAACAAAAATGAACCACAACTCAAAGTTCATAGAAATGGATTCTCACAACATCTTTTTCTTTTAAATTTGAAAACAAAATTTCAAAATAAATAAAGCACCGTCAACATTTTATGAATAAATTTTTTAAAAAAAAAAAAAAAAGCAAACTAAGCATCTTCTTTTATCTTTTATCTTTTACTCAAAAACAAATTCTCTCATAAATAAAAATAATGCAACCATCCATGGTGGTGTTCAGGAGATAGTAAAATTCCAGTAGGTAATATAGGTAGTAGTAGTACTTAGAACCTTTTGACTGTAGAGGGTAATAATATTCATCATCAATCCATAAAATATTGAAACTCACAAACTGTGATATAGGTTTCTTTTGTACTTTCTACTTCCACTAGTAGTCATATAAATCACTTTCCAGCTCAAACCCACAATTTTTCATCCACATCAATTTCTCAAACATTACCCATATAAAAAAATCACCATATTGGGGACCATATACACACAATTCAATTAACCATATCAATTTGACCCATATTATATTACATTGTCTTATATATTCCTTCCTCAGTCCCGTATCTAAATCATCAGTAAACATTGACTTCAACTGAATTGTCTTCTCAAATATGCAACATATCTCTGTTCCTAAGATTTGACCCAGCAAAAAACCAAACACAATAGACCACTTCCTAGTTCTCTTCACGGATTCAAAATCCATCAATATCTTTCACAGTTTTGACAAAATATGCAGGCCGTACACTATGCACTTGTATGTACAGATTTTCACATATTCGAGTGTCCAATTATTATAAACAAAATGATGATTAAACAGTGTTTTATATGCATTTACTGTCATACAATAAAAAAGTCAACCTAATATCTTAACATAAGAGAAACCAATTTGACCTAATTAATAACTTGTTTCTCTGCTGCTGTGTTCTGTCAGATTTGTTGTTGTATATAATTAATTTTGACACAAGAGACGACTTTAGAGATTAAACCAAACAATAATGAAGAACAATTAAACCTCTGAGTAAAAAAGAGAGTCCAGAAATTCACACATTTAATAGACAATTACAGTTTGGTGGAAGTTGCATTAAGTGTGAAGTAATGTTGCGAAGGAAAGAAGAGTAGTAATTTCGGACAAACATATCTGTTGTGTTTCAGTGGACAGTGAAACAGTAAACAGGGACCACGTGAGTGAAAAATACAGCATAGTGTGGTCATGTAAGAGTTGTCAGATAAAAAAGAGCGTTGATTTAACGCGCCATTGTATTTTTCTTTCACATCTTTTCACAACGGCCAAAACTCGGCTTTCTTCTCTCCAGTCGCTAGCAGGTCACCTAAACAAAGCAAATTTTTTCTCAGGCCATTAAAGCTAAAGTCGTCTATTTTATAGTATTTTATACACTTCTTCTTTTGACTACAAATAATCAATTTTCTTCGTAATCTCATAATTGAATTTTGAGCTGCTGGTATACTTTTCCTTTATTCGTCAAGTTCAGACAATAGTGGTTCCCAAAGAGACTTTAAAGTCTTCGAGAGCATCTACGCAAAACGATGTCGTTGTATCAAAACGGTGACGTTAAAGCGCGATTTTGCTTGGATTTTCCAAAATCTAACCCTGTCCATATCGAAAACCAGAGACCTCGGAAATCGATCCATCAAGTTTTAAGACCCTCCTCTCTTCTCTTCATCACTATAACAAACAGAACAGAGATTTGATATTATATTATATAGTTTTCGAATAGTACTTATTATATTTTCTTCTTTGCTCACGTGTCCGAGACATTTTATTCTCTGTTTGGTAGCTGAGAAAATTCTCTAAAAAAGAAAAAAAAAAAAGCACTCCTTCTAGTCTGTTATCACATTTCTACATTTCTACTTCAGCTTGAACTGAAGAAGAAGACTTGATCTTGCCATTTGATTTCTCTTTTTTCATGGTTTTTATTAATTTGAAAGTGACGGGTTTGTTTGAAGTGTTCTGTTTGTTTTGGGAGAAAAGGGTTAATTAATTAAATTTTTTGTTTGTTTGATTGTTTGGTGGGTTGTGAGTCGTCGTCGTGTACCTTGGAGGTATTATATATAATTGAATGTTTCAGCAATGGCTGAGTCAACTAAAGTGAGGTTGGTTCGTTGTCCCAAGTGCGAGAATCTCTTACCGGAGCTTGAAGGCTACTCTGTCTATCAATGTGGTGGTTGTGGTGCTGTTCTTCGAGGTACCCATTTCTCCTCTTCTTCTTCTTCTTTAATAACGCATTGTTTAGATGTGTATTGTTATTGATTGAACAATTAATTCAAATGGGTTTGTTGTATTTAGGGAAATTATCACTTTGGTTTATCTGTTTTCATGAAGTTGAGGTTTTGAGAGAAATCGGAACACTTAGAGGGTTTAAGGTTTCGGTTTTGTGTGTGCGTCTGTTATCTGTTAACTTGGCTACTAGTGAAACAGCATTTATTGCTGATCAAAGCTCGTGATAGTGGTTATAGGATTTTGGCATCAGAGCCCGTGATAATGTGTATGGTGGTTTTGCCTTATCTGTGTTGATTGTATTTTGTTGATTTTATCTACAGCTAAAGAGAAAGAATGTGAAGCAGACTCTTTATCTGAGAAATCTGAAGAAGGGAGAGTTGAAGTTGAAGAAGTTTCGGCTAAGTCCGGGAGTTCATTAGAGAAGAAGAAGGCAGACTTGAGTGATGCTTCTGATACAGATAAGTCAAATGCTGGAACTTTGAGGTCTGATCCTAGAAGTTCTGGAAGGAAAGATATTGGATTTGTTGACAGATCTATCAATCAATCTAAAGTGAGTGGGGATAAAAGGCAAACAAGCGTAGATGAATTGGGTAATGCAGTAGGAAGAGAACATAGGGATTTAAATTCTGGAGTTGGTTATGCCGGTGGCTCTCAAAGATCTGGTCGATTGTCGGATTGGAGAACTGAAGATAGAGGCGAGATGGAAGCGTTTCCGAAAAGTAGGAGAACAAATTTTGGAGGTGAAAGGGTGCCAGCTTTGAGTTATCCGGATGAAGGACCGTCGAATTATTTTTCAGATGCTACTCCTGGTTATAGGGCGCCTTCAAGGAGTCATACTAGCCAGGATGGGGGTAATAAAGTTCAGTACCTTGAACAAGATCGAGCTGAGCTTCTGAGGAAGCTGGATGAGCTTAAGGAGCAACTTACTCGTTGTGAAGTTGTAGATAAGCCAAAAGAGAAGGTACCTATTGATGGGAGGGTAGTCCCTCCAGATTCCTGGCACCTAAATGGTTCTCTGGGATCAGATAGGACTTCTATGCCTTTATATGGTCCTGAAAAACCAGTGTCCAGACCTCCTTATATGAGTCATTTCCCTGATCCCTATCCTTATTCCAAAAGTCATGATATGGCTATGCATGGTTTACATCCTCCTATGCGTAACACGAATCATGCTCCTGCATATGGGGATCCTTTTGGACCCCAGATGATAAGAAACGGCCCTCACAAGTTGCCCGGCCAATACCAGCACCCACCATCTCATCCATACTTTTCTGGACAGTATGTAGAACCAAAACATGATGCGTTTGATTCATACCCACAAAATGAAATGTATCACCATCCTTCTTGTTCATGTCATCGTTGCTATGATGAACATCAGCGTGTTCTGCGTCCTGTTCAACCTGCTGCTTATAGCAATAAACCAAACGCCTCAATGATGTACCATCATGAGAATCCCAGGCCTTATGCTCCCCGTGTTCATAACTTTGGTGCTGCTGTTCCTCCATCAAATTTCTGTGCTCCACAACCCCATGCAAGATGGCCTAGTGACCTCAATTCTGATATGGGTGGTGCTGTTCGCTGCTACCCTCAAAGAGTGGTAGTAACAAGTGCTGGTCGTCGCTGTCGTCCCATTGCTGGTGGTGCACCATTTATAGTGTGCAATAATTGCTTCGAGCTCTTGCAACTGCCGAAGAAAGCTGAACTTCTGCTTAAAAATAAACAAAAGTTGCAGTGCGGCACTTGTTCTGCAGTAATTGATTACTCCGTTATTGATAAGAAACTTGTTCTCTCAGTTGAAAATGGAACAAACAGAATTCTGGCAGAAGCTGATGAGGATAGCTCTACAGAGATGTTAAGGGATTATAACTCACGCTCTCATGGTCGTTTCGATCGTGCTGCTGCTAATTTTTCTTCTGATGATTATGATAACTCAGGTTATGACTTCCATGCACTGGATAGAGAACCAACCTCTTTGTCTACCGGCCAAGGTTTGAACTCAGGCAAGCCTCAGGAGATGCAAAGCTTTCACTCTACATCACCAAGTACCTCCGAGGATGAAACTAGTCCAGATGTTCTAATCGATCAGAGAGAGGTCACAAAGTCAATTCAGCAGGCAGTTAAAGCCACAACTTCTCCTCCTCCTGCTGGTTCTCCTCTCCAGGAGCATTTTGATTACTCTTCTAATAACCATGCAGTGAACCGATTTGGGAAAGGAAACCGAAGTAGTCGCACTGATCAAGAGAAAGTGATTCCTAACAGGGTTACCACTAGACAAAACTCTTTGAAAGAGACATCACTGGCAACTGAGATGGAGGTATCCGTGAATGACTATTCCAATAACGGGCTGTCTCAAGATTCTGGGGATACAACAAGAGAAGAGGATACTCTTGCAAGAAACAATAAAGGAAGCGACTCTTTTTTTGCAAATATTATCAAGAAGAGCTTTAAAGATTTCTCAAGATCTAACCAAACTGAAGACCGGAGCAAAAGCAATGTAAGTATAAATGGACATCTCCTTCCAGAGCGTTTGGTCAAGAAGGCTGAAAAGTTAGCTGGACCGATTCACCCCGGACAATATTGGTAAGCAAGTATACATTTTTGTAAATGAATTTGCATTAGTTGTAAGCATTTGACGCATTTGCTGTGTCTGAACCAGGTATGATTTCCGAGCTGGATTCTGGGGTCTCATGGGTGGACCTTGTCTTGGCATAATTCCGGTAAAGATCAAATTCTGATGCCTAAAACTAATGCTTGTTTGCATTTACATATGTTCATAATATGATGAAGCATTAAAATGATAAAAATGATGTTTCTCTTGCAGCCTTTTATCGACGAACTCAACTACCCTATGCCAGAAAACTGTGCTGGAGGGAGTACTGGTGTTTATGTCAATGGTAGAGAACTTCACCCGAAAGATTTGGATTTGCTTGCTAGCAGAGGTCTTCCAACTACACGAGATAGGTCCTACATAATCGAGATTTCCGGTAGAGTTCTGGATGAAGACACTGGTGAAGAGCTAGATAGTCTCGGTAAACTTGCCCCGACGTAAGTGACTGCCTGTAATTCATTTTGAACATGTTATGAAATACTCAGTCTCTATATCTGAAACTAATACTTGTTTTCAACAGAGTTGAGAAGGCAAAACATGGATTTGGCATGAAAGCTCCAAGAACAGCTGCACATTGATTTGATATGATTCAATCTGCAGCAAATTTTACCAGGAGAGAAGCATTTGTCTTGTTGTCATTTGGTATTGGTTAATTTTGAAGTTTTAAAATTCAATTCATTTCGCGGCATGTAGCTGTTGTTCATGTAATGTAATACGTTCTATCAAGTTTCTTATGCTGGTTTCTGATATTGTTCATCTACTAGTTCCTTTATCATCTAAAGAGAGTTTGGTTGAATTGGTCCACAACATGCACTTTATAAAGGTGGCTTCTTTCACTAGGCCTTATCTCGTTTATCTTATAAATTGGTTTCAGTTCTCATGTGGCTCTTTTAAGTAGGTATTGATTTTGGCCCATTTTAGTATAATCGCAATTATGGAGTTGGAGTTGGAGTTGTTGAGATATAGAGTCTGATTCCTGCCAGGCCATCATCAAAAATCAAAAGAAGAAATAACTAAAATCAGATTCTTGTATCAGCTTTAATCACGTGAAATCAATAGTTAATGAAACAAAACAATACTATTGTTTGTTCTATTGTCCTTTTATCTTATTATGAGTATCTCCTAAATGTAAAAACATTTCCTTGTTTTGTTTTCCAGTTTGGTGTTAGTCCATGGATATTGACCCAACAACCATATCTGGTATATCGACCTGAAAAAAAAAATTATAAAACGAGTGGTCCACCATGGATGTAATTTATCATAAAGCAGTCAGACAGCTGTGCTGCTTAATAATACTTGCAATTATAAGGCCTGTGAGGACGGAAGTGGAGCATTTGCAATTGGATTTACGTTGTACATATTCTCTCTACTTTAGGCTTTATCGTCTTTTTCTCATTTTATTTCAAAGTTTGTTCCTTTCTACTATTACAGGTGTAATTTAATTTGTCTTGAAGCTTCTGTCACTTTGTTCTTGTCAATCCATTTCTGGGTAAATATATGTGACCCAGAAAAAAACTTAAATTATTATGATTATGTCTTCAACGGATTGCTTGATGTTGAAGATTATAAGTATATTATATATATGTTTCTTGCACGTGTATTTCCATGTTACATGTTGAATAAAGTAAAATAACATACCACTCACTCCCCACAACTTGAATTACACAATTTTCTCAGTTTATGAACAGAAAAAAAAGCATGTGCAGACAAGAAGTCACGTCCCTGTAATAAACACATCTCTTTAACATAATCACACACTCAACAACCATCTACCTATTAAATTCCATTTATATTTTGGTTATAATTAATCTGTTCTGTTCTCTTTCTTCTTCAATAGACTGTTTTAGAGTCCACAAATGGTGAAAGATACGAAATTTGATTTGAACCCATCTTCGCTTCATAAAACCAAACACTATCACATTTTTGTCAAATTCTTTGTCTCCTTTCTATTAATAGGTCTCGCTTTTCGTCTCTTCGTTTCCGATTCTTTTGGTTTCTCATCTGTAGCTCAGACTTCAACGAATCAAATCCAAACTCAGGAGGAGACCAACACAGAGGAGGCACAGGCTTTTGAAGCTGTTGAAGAACAAATTTCTGTTGATTCTCTAGTAAACCAAACCCAATTGTCTGATAATGATGATAAAAGAGGTACTTTTGTTTCTATTTTTGCAACTTGTGACATTTTATTTGGTTTCTGCAACAAAAGTAGATAAATTGGGTTCAAATTCAGTACCTTGAATTGATGGGTACACTTTGTTTCCAGAAAAATGTGATCTTTTTACTGGGGAATGGGTACCGGACCCATCAGGTCCAGTTTACACAAATGAGAGCTGTCTGGTTATTGAGAGTCCTCAGAATTGTCTGAAAAATGGTAGACCTGACACTGGTTACCTGTACTGGAGATGGAATCCAAGAGACTGTGAATTGCCCAGATTTGATCCTGAGAAGTTTCTTGATTTGATGAGGAACAAACATTGGGCTTTTGTTGGTGATTCGATTTCGCGTAACCATGTTCAATCTTTGGTCTGCATTCTCAGCCAGGTATGGTTAAATCTTGCATTGATTGTGTTGTGTACTCAATACAGTAAAACAAGGCTTGCTTAGAAGATAAGAAAGTTAAAGCTAAATTATTAAACGTTTTAATTAAGCTTTTGTTACTCTTAAAACAATAGTGGTGGCTTTAAATTAATAATTGAATTGTTTAAGATATATTGGAGGACAGCTACCATTTTTATGGTCAGAAAACTGGTTATTTTCAAGTGGTTATCGAGTCTTTTTCATGTTGGTACCTACCAAAGAGTAGTTGTTTATCTCCTTCGTTCTATTAGACTAATTTGGTTCTGTTGTACACTATTGGCTCTTGTTCTCAATTGAATATGTGGCCAATGTACTTCACATAACATAAATATGTAATGGGGACGGGTTTTTGTGTCATCTTTTGAATTCAGGACCCGCATTTAGACCCCACAGGAACCACATATACTACAGTTCTGTATTGAAGACAGTGATGACCTACCAAACCTGACATGTCAATCTAGCTGCCTGCATTTGTTCTAGTGTGTTCTGTTTGTTGCATTACATTCCGTCAGTCTCGAAAATGTTGGTCCTTACATGGTCGATAAAATTCTTCTTGTAATGTCCCACAGGTGGAGCAAGCTGTTGAGGTCTACCACGATAAGGAATATAAATCCAGAAGATGGAGTTTTCTCTCTTATAATTTTACTCTTTCAGTAGTTTGGACTCCATTTCTATTAAGAGCAGATATCTTTGAAGACAATAATGGGGTCTCTACATCCGAAATCCAGCTTCATCTTGATAAACTTGATACGAAATGGACAGAACAGTACAAGAGCTTTGATTACATGGTAATAGCAGGTGGTAAATGGTTTCTTAAATCTGCTATATATCATGAAAACAACACAATTGAAGGCTGCCACTCTTGTTCTTCTGGGAAGAATCTGACCGAGTTGGGATTTGAATACGCCTATAGGAAAGCACTCCAGTTGATTCTCAATTTCGTTGCGAATTCTGATCATAAGGCGTTTGTTTTCTTCAGGACTACCACTCCTGATCATTTTGAGAATGGTGAGTGGTTCAGTGGAGGGAGTTGTAATAGAACTGTGCCGTTCAAAGAGGGTGAGGTGGATATGAGAGATGTTGATAGTTCAATGAGGGATATAGAGTTAGAAGAGTTTGAGAAGGTTGCGGCTGCAGGGAAGGAAAATGGGGTGATAATGAAGCTGTTAGACACGACGCGGCTGTCGTTGCTGAGGCCTGATGGACACCCTGGGCCGTATCGGCAGTTCCAGCCATTTGCGGAGGATAAAAATGCTAAGGTTCAAAACGACTGTCTGCATTGGTGCTTGCCGGGGCCAATTGATGCTTGGAATGATTTGGTGTTGGAAATGCTGGTCGAAAATGGCAAGGATAGATAATGCTTTTGTTTGATGCAAATATTAGTGGAAGAATTGCGAGAATGTATTCTTTGCACAGGTTTTCTACCTGAGAAATGTTGTATGATGTAATGTACCTGGAGACCAATGTAAAATCTCTGTAATTACCTCATTCAAATGCATTGTTCTATTCTTGGTTACGCATTGGGTTTGAACTTTGGCTTTGGTGCTTCTAAGGACAAGTTCTTAACCCCAAAGGCACAAAATCTGTAACTAGCAACAGAGCAGGCAGTACAGGGTCTAATTTTAAGCAACTAAACTACTATATCAAGAGAATCAAAGAGTTGAACAAGTGAATCTCATTAAAACTTTGCACTGGATTAACAATTGTCAAAGATTGTATATCTTAACATTATTGAACTTAGAATCCACATTACAACTAGCAGCTTCAAAAAACTGTCTTCCAAATACTTCAAACAACAAAGAAACTGCACAAACCTCTTCTGATCTTACTTGTCTGCCGATTTTTCTGGCTTCTCCTTCCCTCTTTTAAAGGGCGCATTCTGGCATTACCAAAAGCAATTACTGGGATGTTAGATGGATACAACAATACCCATGATAGAACTAGTGATATTAATATAGCCCCATGAATTCATCAAAAGAGATCCAAAAACTGCTTATGCAAATTTATACCCAGCGTTCAGGTTACATATTCATAGTTAAGAAAAAAAATCAATCAAAATAACCAAATAAACATGTAAGGAGTAATAACAATCAAAATAGTTAAAGAATCAACAAGTAAGAGCTTATCATTAACATCTTTTCGATAGCATAATCTATGTAATGATTATACAAAACTAAATCCAATCTACACCACAAATTAAACTATCAACTGGTTAGATTCAATTCCAACTCAGTATGATTAGAATCCTGTATATAAAAACCCCATTTAGATTATGCATTCCAGAACTTCAAATACCTAGAAAACTCAACATGTTCAAGCAATTCCACAATTTGGAGACCACTTAGCTCTTAAAAGAGTGGTTTAATAAAATAGCTCTTAACATAACACCAAACAAATTAAAAGGAACAAATAATTACAACCAAAGGTTAAATTTTACAGGACAGAAGAAAAGGCAGTCAAAAAATGTCCTAACAATAGCAGCGACAAATAATTACATTTAAGTTATGCTTCACAATTCTACACCGAGCAACAGAGTTAACTTTCTCAAGCTTCAAGAGTCTCATAAAGATGCTATCGACGACATAGATCAGAACTAATTAAAGCAGATCGCAATCACATGAACAACAATCTTATTCGACCTGAAAACTAGGGTTTGGAGAAACGGAAACAAACAGAGAATGAGATAACGAAAATTACCTTCTCAAAGAAGAGAAGGTCAGCGACAATGACAGAGCTGACGGCTACGGCGACGATCGACGTCGGTCCCGTTAGGAGACTCCACCTGCGGTAAATCATTTTGTTTTTGGGCACCTACCTATCCTTCTCCCTGATTTTGATCGACTTGACAACGACACTACTTTTGTAAATCCTCGCGCAACTCCAATCAAGTTTCTAGATTGGGCCTTATAAGATGGGCTTTTATTGCTGCTAAGGCCCATTTGGCCTTTAATATCCCATTTGCTCTGACATGGTCTATAATGTATCGGCCGTCGTTGTGCAAGAAGATGTCTTATATTCAGGCAGATGTGGCATGATAAATAGAGCGCGTAGATAATGACGTGTCAAAAATAATATTTTAGGAGGGAAAAAATTAAAAATTGTCCACAGTGGTTAATGTTTATTCAGATTTTCTTAATTTATAATCCATTAAAATTAAATTTCTATTTCTTTTTTAATTTATAATTTAAATAGAAATATGGTAATTACAATTTTAAAATATTAAAATTGTTGATTGACACCGTCAACTAGAGCGTGAAAAATAGAAGCCCTACTCCAGACCCTCTATTATTTTTCTGCCACATCACCATTACATTGTAAATTCACATTGTCATTTGAGTGGATTTTTTAAATAAAAAATCCAGAATGTCCTCATGGATATGCAAATCAATAAATTCAGGAGATGCTCTAAGAGCATCTCTAGTGGAATGTGAATTTATTAGTTTGCATGGACATTCTGGATTTTTTATTTAAAAAATCCACTCCAATGGCAATGTGAATTTACAATGTGCAGGTAACGTGGCAGAAAAAGAGGATGTGGAGTAGAGCATCTATTTTCCACGTCTTAGTTGACGGTGTCAATCATCAATTTTAATATTTTAAAATTGTAATTACCATATTTCTATTTAAATTATAAATTAAAAAGGAAATAGAAACTTAATTCTAATGGATTATAAATTAGGGAAATCCG
The DNA here is from genome assembly GCA_031304145.1 of Cardiospermum halicacabum. Lineage (NCBI taxonomy): Eukaryota > Viridiplantae > Streptophyta > Magnoliopsida > Sapindales > Sapindaceae > Cardiospermum > Cardiospermum halicacabum. The sequence continues at coordinate 3,540,578 of CM062399.1, read as the reverse complement.
AATAGACAATAACCACTGTGGACGATTTTTAATTTTTTTTCTCTAGAAATATTATTTTTGACACATCATTATCTACACCCTCTATTTATCATGCCACATTTGCCTCAATTCACTAAATCATTGGAGATGCTCTAAGAGCATCTCCAGTAGCATGTGAATTAAGAATTTCTCCACAGCCACGTCAGCAACGTGGAGAATTTTTTTAAAAATTGATCTCCAGTAGTTGATTCTATTTCAAATGTGAAGCTGACGTGGCATATTTTATTATTCACACCGTGAACTCCAACTGCTATTTGTGGAGGGTCGAATCCACATCCAACTCATCTAAATAAATATTATTATATTATTTTATTAAAGTAATCTTATCATCTCCCTTTTTATACGGTGGAGATTTAATTTAATTAAAATTCTAATAATTATAAAAATAAAAAAATGTATATTAGACGATGACTACTGCGTCACTATTTTAAATAGACGCCTTCTATTTCTAAACATTCAGCCACGTCATGATTCACGTTCTCTATTTTCCACGACCACATCATCTCACGCCCACATTCTATTGGAGATGCTCTAAGGCATCTCTAGTGGTGGTGGGTTTCTAGATCCCAATTGAGACCCCACTTGATGCCACGTCACGAAACTTGGGACTGGGAACGGGGACCATAGATCTCCAATGGTTGGTTCCATCATATGCAGTCCCAAATATATTTTTTTAATAAAAAATATGTACAATAATAAATTTTTATTTAATATTAAATAATTATATAATAATAAATTAAAAAAATAATATTTATATTCAGAATTAAAAAATAATAATAAATTTTAATACAAAAATAAAACTAAATTTATAGTTGAAAAACTAAAAGAATATATTATTATTTATAATTTAATAAAAATTTAAAAAATAAATAAATAAATTGAGGCTTGGGACGTCCCACGTTCCTCCGTGTTGATCCAATGCCTGAAACGAAAGTGAGGATGCCGGCTAAGCATGCGCATGGGACGGACTGGGATCGGCTTTTTCAAGCCGTTGGAGATGGTCTTGAGGTCCCCATTCAGTAGACTTATTAAATTTTTGCCCCTTAATTATCATTAACATTTTTATTATTGCTCTCTAAAGAATGTTGACAATAGAGAATAGACTTTATTTAGTATTTATTTTTAATAAATACAAATGACTTCTCTCAATAGTAATATTGACTGAGTTAGGTATATATCCCTCCCTTCCTATAGATATTAATAAGATCTATAGCTTTTGTTTTGTTTTTTTGTCTTTTAAAAAAAATGATTTATTTATTTATTTTTAATTAAGTAATCACACCATTTTGGCTTATTTATTTAGCTACTGAATTTTAATTGAGAAGATTAAAATATGTTGTTAAGAAAATAATATTTTTACAGCGTTTGGCGCGACCGGCGTTTTTATTAGCGTTGAGTGTTTTAGACAAAGTTTAGTATTTTTTAAATAACGGATAGCGTTTAGTGTTTTAACTAGCGTTTTTAATAAATATTGTTTGGTAAACTAGTGTTTTAATTATTTAATAATGTTTAAATAACGTAAAAGGACATGATATAAAAAAATAATTATTTTTAAATTTAAGATATGATTTTAGAATGAAATTAATTTTTTTTAATAAACAACAAACATAAATAAATAATACATTTGTAATAATCAACCTTTTTTTTTCCTCTGTCTTTATAAGTAATATATTTAATTTATTAAAATAAAAAATAAAATAATTAATTAAAAAGTAATTATCATAAAATAATTTGATAAAAAGATAAATTAATTTGAAATTAGTATGGATAAGGATAATTTTGGAAAAGTAAGTTTAAACTCTTATTCTCCACAACGTTTTGGGAACTCTGTGAAAAACCCTGAAATGAAGATTATAAGTTGAAGACCAAATACAAATTTTTAACGCTTTTAGAGTTTTGACCGATTCAAAACACTAAACTCCGTAAAAAATCGCTAGTGCCAAACATAGCCTTTATATTTTTAATAATTTATTTACATTTTATTTAATTCTGAAATATATATATATATATATATATATATATATTAAATTTAAACAAATAATATCATAACTTATTTAACCTCTTTTAAATATAATTTTGATAATATCTTACACACAATTTCAAATATACATAGAATATTTACATTATAATAAAAACTAATTTTATATAATTAAACATAATTATATATATTTTTATTTTAATATAATACTGATTTATTTTATTTTAAAAATAATTATGTAATTTATTCTATTATTAATAAAAAAATTATCATAAATGCAGCACTTAATTAAAATTTAGAATAACCAAATTAAGAAAATTCAAATTTTGTTGGAGTATTGTGCACTAAATTGTTAAACTTACCTCAAAACAATAAATAGAAGCATAAAGAATAAGCAGTTTGCCTAGTTGGAGTATTGTGCACTAAATTGTTAATTAAAAAGCTACTAATGGAGGTGCAAAACACACCTTCAAATAACATCAGTGAAAGAACAATTGTTCAAAACACAATTTACATTCAACTAAGCTCTGTGATCAAAATGGCAGAGAAACAAACAACAACATATTGTTATCATGCCATGTCCAGGAATGGGTCATCTGATCCCATTAGTTGAGTAAGCAAAAAGACTCCTTCCTTCACTTCCATATCTTCTCAGTCACCTTTGTAGTGCCTCCAAGCCCTTCCTCAAGGTATAAACTTCATTTCGCGATGCGCTCATTTCATTGATTCAAAAGCACCAAAAAATTCGCACTTAAAATCGGTCCATTTAACGTTGGTGCTATAGACGTAGCTATGGAATTTAATATTCCGTGATTTATATACTTTCCTTCATCAGCTGTTTTTCTTTCCTTGCTGTTTTACTTACCAAAGCTGGATAAGATGGTGTCTGGTTCTGTTAAGTTTAAAGATATGTCCGAACCCGACATCAACATTCTAGGGTTTAGATACCCTGTTCGTGGAACAGAGCTTCCCGAAGTTGTTACAGAACAGGAGAAAAAAAAGAGCTACAAAGAATTACTTAGGTATGCTGATGTGTATGGTACGGCAAAAGGTATAATGATTAATTCATTTGTGGATTTGGAACCTGAACCTATCAAGTTTTTGCAAGATAAATCTGAAAATGGAGTGATCCCACCAATTTACCCGGTCGGACCGGTTTTCCAGGCCGATTCTGTTGGTGGGGTTGATCAATTTGAATGTATGAGATGGTTAAACGATCAACCGAGTGGTTCTGTTTCGTTGGTGTCATTTGGTAGTGGTGGTACTTTGTCTCCTGTTCAATTTACTGAACTAGCCTTTGGTTTGGAATTGAGTGGGCACAAGTTTATATGGGGTGTGAAGTGTCCTAACGACCAATCTACAAGAGCTGCACTGTTCACTTCACAGAGTGATGATGATGATCCTCTTGGTTATCTGCCACCAGGATACCTGGATACAGTCAAAGGGAGAGGCTTTGTAGTGCCGTATCGGGTGCCACAGGTTGAGATATTGAGTCACGGGTCAACAGGTGGGTTTTTAAGTCATTGTGGTTGGAATTCGACACTTGAGAGTGTTGTGCATGGTGTGCCTTTGATTGCATGGCCACTGTTTGCTGAGCAAAGTTGAATGCTGTGATATTGAGTGATGATCTGCGAGTGGCATTGAGACCAAAGGCTGACAGTAATGGTGTGGTGGGAAGAGATGAGGTTGCTAAGACTGTGAAGAGACTTATGGCTGGTGATGAAGGGGTTATGATGAGAGACTCAACGAACTTGCTGCTAAGACATTAAGTGAAGAAGGATCTTCCACTAATGCCTTGTCTAAATTAGTACTCAATTTAAAGAATCTGTTAGGCCCCAAGCTCCGCTCCTCCGCTCCTTCCACATAAAATTGAAGAATCTGTTAGGCCCCAAGCTCCGTTCCTCCGCTCCTTCCACATAAAATGATATTGTCCGCTTTGGGCCTAACCCACACGGTTTCGTTCTTGAACTCCTTCCAAAAGGTCTCATTCTATTAGGGTGGGTGTGGATGTATATATACAAGTCTTGCTTGACTTCTTTAGCCGATGTGGGACTTTGGATTGGATCCCAACAATCCTCCCCTCAAACCAAAGGACCACCAATATCGTGGTCTCCCCTCGAGTCATAATCCACCCGATCCGTCTTAACCATCTTGCACCGTCGTTACGCATCAACGGGACATGCCGCCTGACCACCAGATTATCAGGAAGATTTTCGACACAAAGTACCCCGAATACGGATCACTTATGGGCTCCATTTTCATACCGGGCTCTGATACCACTTTGTTAGGAAAAACCCCTGATTGCAAGAATATATTATGCTAACCTAATGCGGAAACAGGCAGCAAATATAATACCCAGCAGTCATGGATAATATACCTACAGAAAGAGTAGACACACAGATTTACGTGGTTCCCCAAATTGCAGGTTCATCCACGGAGGCGCCAATAATATTATTGAGATAGAAGAGTACACACTCACTTATCCAACACTCAATAGTGAATGACCCACACTATCAACAATAACAATCACTCAAGTGTTTCTCCTCACAAGTGTTTCTCCTCACAAGTGTTTCGCTCTCTCACGATCCCTCACTTGTTGAACTCTTTGAAACCAATACTTGAATCTACTCCTGAAGAGATGTGATTTTCTCTGCCTCAAAATCTGTCACCACCCAAAACCTGGTAACCCATATTAAATTTATATAGCAACAACTTAAGGTAAAACCTAATGGACCTTAATATTACAAAGCCCATAACCATGGTCCCCACATGACCGGGAACCATCCTAACATCAACTTCACTGGCTTGAATTTATCGCTGTTGATTTCTGTTCTTTTTCCTTATGTAACATTAGTATTATTATTATTTAAAAAAAAACAAAAAAAAACCTAGATTTGTGCTTTTATAACGTTTACCAGAAGTTTGATTATTACTTATTTTTACCTCCTCATTACTTATTTTTATCTCGTAATTTTAAAAATTATCAAAAATACTTCCATTGACAAAAATTATAAATCTCTTAGAGACAACGGTTAACGAGTCTGACCATGGGTAATTTAGTGATTTGAAAAAATAAAGAAAAATAGATAAAAGATTTTAAAGCTATGGAAAATGTATCTCTTCGTGTTTTGACATTAATTAACTATGTAATAATTATTATTTGAAATATTTGACTGGTTAATAATTTTAAATAGATTTAAAAATTATAGTAGACAGTTATATTATATTTAAAAATATAATTACATATCACAATTTGGCTCCTGGATCTGTTGATATGCCAACATCCCATCAATTAATTCGAAAGTGATTCGGATTAATGAGTAAAAGGATCAAATTTGGGTTTAATTTATAACTTGTATTGAGTTCGAGTACAGATTTGAGTTTCAATGAGTATCAGATCTAAACCTATAAAAATTTATATAATTAAATGAACTAATTATGGTAGTCGCAAAAAATGACCGTTAGAAAATTTTTTATATTAAAATTCTTTAGACAGCTAGCCGTCTTCGTAGATGTTCGGTAAGTAAATTTTGTATCCTTTACATTGAGCTTCAGTACTCTATTTATAGAATTTAAAAGTAGTTGATTTCTTCTCAAAATTAGAATTCTACTTGTCTTATTTTCATTATTCAATTATCTTTCCAATTTTAATATAGTGAGATCTTAAATAATTAGAAAATAATGAATAAAACATATTTTATTAATGAACCATTAATAACCAGATTATTATTGAACAGCTGTGCCCCCTAATATTTAAGGGAATCTTATTGTGCTTTAAAAATCTAGTCTAGGTCTGTCATAAGGTCATAGCAGGGCTCGAAAGCCCTTCGATAGAGGGTACGATATTTCAATCGAAATAGCCATATGATGACTAAGTCACAGGATCAAATCATTTTCTTAGGCAGGTCATAGTTACTTCGACCAAAATATATTTGACAGCAACTTGGATGGACCGAAAATCGGGTTACTATTTTGATGTATTTTCCTTGAAAGTTTGAGTCATTTCCCCATCTTCAAGACTTGAACTTATTTTCACAATTTAGGCTCAAAATAATGTAACCCATTTTTAACTTAACCACTACACCTATAACATAATAATAAAAATGAATAATAATTGGGTTAATCCTAAAAAAAAATCCACAATGGGTTTGGGTTTTCCTAAAAAAGAAAAAATAAAAAACACATAAATTTCGACTTTTCACACTTTATCATTGCCTAGTACAAAAAGTTAAAGTTTTAACAAGAATTTTTTTTTTTTCTTTTTTTTTTGGTAAAACTACAATAGACGAGTCTAATAGCGGTGGTTTCTCGGCGATTGGTGGTTGAACGCGAAGGAATTGTGAAAAATTGATTTTCTATTATTTTTCTCCGTCCAACCACCAATTGTTGACGGACTACTACCATTAAACCCGTTTCTTGAATCTCCGTCAAAGTCCAAAAGTCATTTTTAAAAGTTTTAACATTTTTCGTTTAAACAATGATAAAATAAAGAATAAAAAGGAAATTGAGGTGATTTTTTTTTTTAAAGAAAACTCCCAACTTGCGGTGATGTGATAAGTAACTTTCAGTTATTTCTCAAATTTTATTATTCATTCGCCGGAATGGATGAAATAATAAATATTAAAAATTATTGACATTATTTACTATAATGGACTAATAACTATATTAATTATATAAAATAAAAATGTAAACATTTCAATTCTATTCTTTTAACTTTTCATAACTATCTGTATTAAGTGCAATAAAATTTATATCATGATTTAAAATGGGTTATATACAAACTTAAAAAAAAAAACCGATAAAATATAATTATTCAAGAATTATATAATTAAACAAAAAATAAAAATTATAATGAATAAAATATGTTATTCAATTCTACTGAAAATTGTTAACTTTCCAAAGTCCTCTGAGGTCAGATACCCTTTGCAAGCATTGCCCTAACCCTCACTGGAAGGCCATAAAGCCTTATAAATCCAGCAGCATCAGCTTGATTGTATATGTCACCAGTCTCGAACGAAGAGATATCCTCCCTGTACAAACTGTATGGGCTTGTTCGTCCAGTCACAGAGACTGATCCTTTGTACAACTTAAGAGTCACAGAACCAGTTGTAGTCTCTGTGATTTTCTCCATAAATGCATCCATTGATTCACGGAGTGGATCAAACCACCTTCCTGCATAAACAAGCTCTGCATACTTAAGGGCGATCGAATCTTTAACTTGCATTGTTTCCCGGTCAAGTGTTAAGGACTCAAGCTCCCGAACAGCAGAATAGAGGATAGTGCCACCAGGCGTTTCATAGACTCCACGGCTTTTCATACCAACAAGCCGATTCTCAACCATGTCAATACGGCCAACTCCATGTCTTCCGCCAATCTCATTGAGTTCAGCTAGTAAGGATGCCGGAGAAAGCTCTTTTCCATTAACTGAAACAGGGATACCTGAAACTATCCCAATGTCCAGGTATCTAAAAAAAAATGAGTGGAAAAGGTTCTGTAAGTCACTTGAATGCAAATTACACACGAGATGGGATAAATAGATGATGAAGCATGAAAAGAACTTACTCAGGTTTCTCAGGTGCATTTTCTGGATCAGTAGACATCATATACATATCTTTCTTTGGCTCATTTGCTGGGTTTTCCAAGATGTCTCCCTAAGTACCACAAATTAATTAAGAAAAAAAAGTTCAAAAGAAACATGATCAAGATAGAAAGCATGCAGAACCTATAACTAAAGAATGAATTCAGAAACTTTGATCATTATATATAACAAAGCAATTCATGTCAATGGAACATCATTCGTAATTCGTTCAAATAAGATGAGCAGAATCATTAACACTAGATTATAAAAATAAGAGATTGTTTGTACTTCAAATTATAATATGTTGATATCCTGAATGAGTATATAAAGCCAACTAACTATTCCATCTTCTTCCGGGAGAAGAATGTAATAAAGAAAAAAAGAAAGAAGCAACACCAAGAAAATGTAATATCGGCATAACCCACGACTTGGCACTTTTTTATATGCCTTCACCTTTTTATTTATTGAAAAATAAAGGAAATTCTATTATCAAGTTACGTGAGCAGGATTACACTCTAGGTACCGTTCAATCCAAAAAAGGATCTTCTATAGCAAACTACATTGAGACAGAAACCTCTATCCAAAATGTTTTTCATTATTCTATAATCAAATGTACTCTGTTTTCCATCCAGAACAGAAGTCTATCATGTTCTGAACATCAAATAGTAAGAGTTCACTCAAAAACACTCATCTGATGCTGTATCCACAAAATATTATGACTTGAAGAATATCATAACAATGGTGCTTACCTCATGGCTCAAGTGCCATAAATTCCGGTCTCTACTGTATATGGATTTTTTAGTCACAGGGACAGGCACGTTATGCTTTTTAGCATATTCAATAGCGTCTTCTCTACCCTGAATATCCCACTCTCTCCAAGGAGCCACAACTTGCAGTTCCGGATTTAAAGCAAAAAATGTCAACTCGAAGCGAACCTGAAGAATAAAGCCATGAAGACAAGTCAGAATTAAAGAAACATGGTCTCATTAAGTCAAAAGTTGAAGTATTAATCATGCCTGATCATTTCCCTTCCCTGTACATCCATGAGCAACTGCATCAGCGCCAACTTCTCTGGCAACATCAACCATCGCCTTTCAACAATACATATCAATTAGCACAGGGACAGAAAGAAGCACCTAATTTTTATTGCAAATTATCAAGAACAGGAAAGACAAATAAAAACAAAAGCTCATCAAAACATTACAGAAATTAGGACCTAAATCAGACTCCTAGGATTCAAATAAGTGCTTGATACTAATTAATCACCTTTGCAATGACAGGACGGGCCATTGATGTTCCCAACAAGTATTTTCTTTCATAAATTGCACCGGCTCGCAAGCAAGGAAAGATGTAGTCCCTCACAAATTCCTCCTGCAAATCCTTCACAACTAACTGACAAGCACCGCTAGCCTTGGCTTTTTGTTCCAAACCTTCCAATTCCTTGATGCCCTAATATTATTAAGCATTTGTATTTTGCACACAGTTTTATCAGCTAGCAGGGAAAGTAATAAAAATTTAACAGGGCAGGATAAATAACAAATAACGGCATATGAAATAGCTGAAACATCCATACTTGGCCAACATCTGCAGTGAAGCAAACAACCTCGCAACCATAGTTCTCCCTGTATACAGAAAAATTGCTAGATAACATAAATGCATATATACAAATAATTCAGGGGCATAAGTGGGTAAATAGAGCTCAGCCTGAAATAACCAAACGTGAAGTTTTGAATCACACTTTTATCTAAATAGGGACACAAATTACCCCAAAAAAAAAAAAAAAAAAGCAAACAAGAGAGACAGTAGGCAATCCCACCCCCTGAACCGACAAAACAGAATTTACACAAGAAAATAGACTGCAGCTAGTAGAACTAAAAATTTAAGGTCAACAGCCATTATGAGCACCACACAGACTTACTAGAAATCTAGAACATCTAGCAGATAGACCTCTATATTTTCCGCATAGCATATGCACATAGCTATAAAATACTCCAAACCATATGTTACTAACATTCTTCTTAAACGGATATTTATTGAAGTTTTAGAAGTATGGAATAACAGAGCAAAAGCCCACTGTCATAAAATTCTATTATCATACACATGAGGGACATAAGAAATGCCATGACAATCTCATACTGTATCCACAATAGAGAGCCCCCAACAAAGCAAGAACTACCTATGAAATGATTCTGTCGCTCAATGAGAAGACATAATATGAAACATAAAACAAGGGTCACACCTCAACCATGGAACAATAACTGAAGTGTCTAAGCCCCCGCTATATGCCAGGACAACTTTATTCAATTTTCCCCTCAAGCCACCAGTTGCAACTGCAGAAGCTTTTCCAGTTTCATTTGACAAAACTGCTTTAATTGCTCCACCTGAATAACAAAGTGTCAGCATATACAAGCCAGACATCAGAAATCAAATTAGCTACAGGCACCTCATTATTCCTTTTTTTTTTTTTCACTCTCTTTTGGACAAAACTACGGTGTAATTACTGCCATAAGTTATTATTATCGAACCAGTGCCCAATAAACAAATTTCATTAGAATCAAACGATAAGATCATAACCAACCAAACCTTGCCTGTTACACACCCGAACAGCGTTGCAATCACTCCTAGCAACTGCAAGACCATGAAGCTGACTTGCATTTGCCCCAAACTGCAAACACGGAGAATAAAATCACATGTATTCACATAAAACAATCCCTGGAAGATTAAGCCTAACTCTAAAAAAACAAATACAGCATATAACCAAGAGCAGAACAGTCAACCTCTTCGAACTTTCTGAGGCAAGAGACTTTATCACTGTACAGAAGAGCCCCTGCAAATAACATCATGCAATCAAAGCAAAACACACCATTAAAGCCTATAATATTTTAATCAAAATAAGTAAATATTCTGGGGGTCAATCAATGAATGTCAATCGACAGAAACAGTAGAGCAGAGATAAGAAGAACCTCTCTTTCGGGTGTCAGAAGGGAGATTGATGGACGAACAAGGCGATACGGCTCTGAGTTGAGCCATATCTGGGCAATGCAAAGCAAATGTGACCTGTTGTTGGGAACGAGACTTACACTCACTTTTTGCTTTTTCGGTCGACGGTGGATGGAGTGGGTGGAGAGACAAACTAAGAAACCGGCACTTTTTTTAGGGTTTCTTTAGACTGTGTTTGGATCGTAGGTTGGTGTGGTATGGTTTAGTTTCTTTTCACCCCATAGTATTGGGTGGTAGTATTTTAGCGTTTTTTTCTTCTCTTTCCCCAACCTCCGATTTGGTGTGGTTCCACGTTGATTTTATAAAATTACCTCACTTATCTTCTCCAACCCTTCTCTTCCATGTTTCTTCTCCCTCTTTTCTCTTTCATGTTCCCTCTTCTCTCATCCTTCTTCATGTCTTTTTTCTCTGTGGCTGGTTCCACTTACTTCTGCAATTCTCTGCTTTCCTTGACTCTGATCATCACAAATCTCTTCCATCTGTTTTTACCTTCTTCTATTTTAATTTTTTTCTTGATTTATTTATTTTTTTTTTATTTTATTCTCCCATTATTATTATTTTAAAAAAATATTTTTTAAATTGATTTTTTTATTTTTAAATTTCATTTATTAATTATTTCTTAATTTTAATGTTATTTCGTTGATTTTTTTAATTTATTAAATATAAAATGGGAAATATAAAGTAAGGGACATTATAGTCTTGGTACTATTTTTTCTATACAAAACAATACACTACTAAACAATTTATCCAAACAACCTATCAACTCAAAACAACACCTTATATTACTTTACATTACAGAACTAAACATTATAAAACAACTATGGAATTAATCCAAGTTTTTTTTTTAAATAATAATAATAATAATAATAATAATAATAATAATAATAATTTAGGATAAATTACTTTCACCCCAAATAGTTTTGCTGAAATTACATATATAAAAATGTTTATCAATTTTTACAATATGCCCAAGCGAGTTAGATTTCAAAAGGGGACTGGTCTGAATGGGCATGGGAGTAATTTCGACATTACAGTATAAATTTTTCATCTCTCCTCTGATCTAAAACTGGATTGAAGCTCAACCATGCTAATTTGGTGTTGGTAAAGATCTGTTGTGTGGTTATTTGTAGGTGTGAGTCATGGATGTGGTTGTTGTGTGAGTGACTGCGACGATATGGAATTGGTGACAGTGTAGTGGGTTGGCAGCGGCGGATCCGGGACAAAATGTCCCCCATTTTTCTCGAAAGATTAATTTTATCTAGGTTTTGAAATATTTTAATTTGATGCCTGATTTTATAAATTTATATTAAATTATTTTTAAAACCATTCCAATTTAAAATTATTAGTGGTTTTTGGTGTGGTGTGGGTGATTTTTGTGTTATAAGGTGATTTGTGTATTTTCAAGTGATTTTGCTAATTATTTATTTTTAATAATTATTAAAATTGTTATTTAATCATTTAACTAAAATTTAAATATTTTTATTTATTTATTTTTAAATTTTACTAACCTAAAATAAATTATTATATAGTTTAATACTTTTTAAATATTTAAATATTTGTTTAATGATTTTTAATAATTTTAGTTTTAATTTTTATTTTTAAAAGTTACTTAATTAAAAAAATATTATGCAGATTTAATCATTTTTAAATATTTGGTTAATTAATCTTTAATAATTTTTTATTTAAAATTTTATTTTTTAATTTACTAAAACCTGCTGTAAGAGATTATTTAATTATAAGTATGTTTGAAAATTTATTTTAAAAAATTTATATTATTATTTTATTATAATTTTATAGGTTCTTAAAAATAAATATAAAAAAAAAAAAATATTTAAAATTGAAAAATAATTTTAAAAAAAATTTATATATGTAATAGTTATTTTATTTTTGAAAAAATAAATATAAAAATAAAACACATTTTTTCATTAAAAACTACTTGAATTAGATAACTTTGGTTGTATGTATAGAATTAAAAATTAAATTTTTGAAAATAAAAATTATTCAGCTAATTAAACAATAAAATTAAAAATTTTAAAAATTATTGATACTAGTTGTAATTCAGTAAAAATAAAAGTAAGAAATTAAAATCATAAATTACTAAAGTTAATGAATTAAAAATTAAAAATTTCTAAAACTATAAAAAAAAAATTATTTAATAAAATATTTAAAAATTTACTAAAATTATTAAATCAAAATTTTAAAAATTATTAAAACTAAATAATTAGTAAAACCACTCAAAAACACAAAAACCACGTAAAAACACAAAATCACCGATACCTTACTAAAACCACATACACCTCACCAAAACCCCTAGTGGTTTTAATTTTAGGTGGTTTTGGGGTGATTTAGTATAAGTTTACAAATTCGGATACTAGAAGTAAAATGTTTTAAAAATTGGATGATTTTTAGAAATAACTCTTTTCTCAAAACACTTAAAATACTATAAATATATTTATACACGTGAATAAAATTGAAAAGAGTGAATACAAATATATTTATACATATGAATAAAATTGAAAAGAGAGAATACAGGGGAGAAAATGTGAGAGAGTGTATAATTTTCTTTTAAAAATTTTATGGTATGCATTTTCAAATTAATATTCTCTATATGTATATTGATTTATATAATTAAAAAACTATTATTAATTTTCATATTCCAAATTTAGTACGGTATGATAAGATAATAATTGATTTTCAATTTTAGTGATAGAATTAGTAACTAATAATAGAAAAAGTTATTAACATTTATTGTAATTTTTTTTATGTTTTCGTCTATGGTAATTAACTTTTTATTTTTTATTTAATAATTTAAATATAATAAAATAGTTTATATAATTATGTTCCCATTTTGAAAATTCCAGGTTGGGTGGTGGGCTTGTGTATTTAGTAATTATAATTTTTTTATGATGTTATTTTTATTTAATAATTTAAAATTATTTGAAAATATAAATATTTTTTATTCTTTTAATAATTGATTTTTTTAAAATATAAATTATGTTTTTTATTTAAATTTTTTAAAATATATATAAATAATCTTTTGTCTCATTTAATAATTTAAAAAAAATATTATTATTTTTAAACTTTTAATAATATATTTTTAAAAAGTAAATAAATAATGGTTTTTTATTTAATAAAATTTTAAAGTATAAATTATATTTTTTTTTATTACAAATAATAATTTGTAAGAAAAGGATAAATAAGTGATATCAAACCAACTTAATCAAACTAACAAAAGCTAACTCTGTTGATCAAACATCATTAAATATTTAGCTACTTTTTTGAAAATTCATTGGGTTATATTTGAAAACTCGTTGGATTATATTAAAAAATGGACAAATATTTGTGTATACTTCAAACACCGTCAAAGGAGTATGTTGTTTCGCCAAAATTCATGTGGCCTGAGAGTAATTTGCCCTTTCAATTTAACTCAAAATAGAATAGAATCTTTCTAATTCTAACTGCGGTCAAAGAGTCCATTGGATTTTTAGACTACAAAAAGTTTACTATACAATTATAGGTCATTTTTGAAAACTTTACAAAACTAAACTTTGATTTTCACTCCATAGGCCAATCACATCTGTGAGCTTAATTCACAGACTGTGAGCATAATTCACAGTATCTACCAATACTGTGAGCGTAAAGTTTCAGGGGTATTTTGGGAAACTTGGCCTATAAAGTGAAAACTAAACTTTTAAAAGTCTGTTTTTGTATGTTTTTCAAAACAGGTCTATAATTGTATTTTAAACTTTAAAAAATCCATTTCTTAGAATTTTCACGCGGTCAAATATTGGTAAATTGTTGCAGACCCATGTTTTGCCGTTGAAGAGTCTACTTTGCAACAGCTCTCCAACGTTGAAGAGTCTACTTCGCAAGGGCATTTGAAGAGTCTACTTCTCAAGAACATTTATTGGGATACCTTAAATCACAATAAATTCCTAATTATTTGAATTATAAGAATTCCTATTTTGGAAGGATTCCTTTTCAGAAGGATTTCCTATTTTGAGTTTAGATCTATTTTCTTATTGTTATAATCCTTATGTGGAAAAGGATTTTATTTTCCTAATAATGATTATTTGGTATTCCTTGTAAAGAAAAAATAAATTAGAAAAGTATATTTGGTGATCACTATAAAAATAGAGCTGTCTCATGAAGAAGTAATTATCTCATCCCATCCCCCTGAGTGGTGATCAAGGATTGGGATCATAACCCCAATCATCAAGAGTTGGTGCCTCTACTACCTTTTAGGTATTCGAAAGTTGTCTAGCATATATAGTACCATTGTTAGTACAATGATGACTTGGGGAAGATGTTCTATCTCTAGCAGTTTAAGGCATCTCTTCAGGTTTGGTTATTCCTTCGGTACAATTGGTTAATTAGGCTATTGCTAGTCTATGTAGAACGTATGATAACATTTGGAGAGAGTGTAGTCAGAATGACTTGTAATCCTTATTTCTCAATAGTTAAGTTGCTATCTTGGTGGAGTAGTCACATCGCCGAACCACGATAAATCTCGTTTCTACTTTCTACTTCTTCAGTACTTTGTTATTTGTTTATACTTTGGTTGGTGCTATTCTATCTCGTCTATCCCTAATTTGGTATCATAGCATAATTTGAGATTAGTCATGATATCAACATTATCAACAAAACTGATTCATCATCTTATTGATTTGATCATTGAACCTGTGGCCTGTGATGAAAGAGGGATATAATGAAAATCCCTAACAGACGTGGAAGTCAATCAGACCAACGTCCATATGGTTGGGGCTTGGTTTATTTAATTGAATATTCAAATTTATCCAAAATACTATTTTAAAGAGTCTATTTTCTTTTAATTAATTATCTATTATATATATATATATATTAAATAAGTATAATATAAAATAAATAATTTATGTAATTGTGCTCGAATGTATTTTCTAATAATAATCTTAAATGGAACTTTTAAAAAAATATTTTATAAGAAAAGTTGTTACGTATTTTTTCTCATATAAGGATTCATCCAAAGATAATAATAAAAATAAATAAATAAATAACTCATCTAAATTTGCGAAGAAAATTCTATAAGTATATTTTTATTTTTATTTATTTTATAGAATGTTACTAAACACATTTATATATAGGTAAAGGAATGTCTTTTTTACTTCTTATCGTCCCACCATATTTACAACCAACTTTACATTAATTTTCCCTTCAATCATGTACCATAAAATTACTCATAATGTAAATTTTTACACATTATGCAGGTTTTTTTTTTTTTTTTTTTTTTTTTTTTTTTTTTTTATATCATCTTATAATCTTTTATTTTAATTTTTATTAAATTTTAATTAAATATAACATTCATTTAGATAATTTTTTTGTGTAGAAAATAAAGGGTGATACTCAATGCGGTGACATTTCGTGGATTACGACGTCTCATACGTCAGCAAGAATATCACGTTTTAGAACTTATTTGGCAGGTGTGTTAATTACAATTTTTTATCTAATTTAAAAGTATTAAAAAATAGTAATAAGATTCTTTATTATATTGAATTATAAGCAATTTTTATATATATATATATATATATATATATATATTTTTCATTTTAGTATCATGTTAGTAATTTATATAATACATGAATACATTTGCTGAGCAATAATGTTGGAATAACATTAGGAATTTGTACCTACTTTTGTTGTCTACCCTAACGTGACAATATATGATTGGAAATAAATTTTATAATAATCAATGCATTAATTTATTCACCCAATCAACTCTTTCCATATATGAACAGTCACCAAAAGTTAGCACAAAAAGTAGGTTATCAATCATTACTCATAAAGTTGAGATATTTTAATATTTCATAAGATGAGAAAAGAGAATATCTTCCTTGACCTCGATCACACCATGTGAGGATACTTGAGCCCTCAAATCAAATTGTCCTTATATATTGATCCCTACGCAATAAACAAAAATATAATTTAGTACAAAAAGCTTTCAATAACGTGTTTATAAACACGGTCCCTTAAGAAAATTATTTACACTCTCACAAAGATTGCCCAGAGTGTCTGCAAATATTCCTTTAGAATAGAGAGCATTATAAAATTTTATGAAGAGCCAGATTAAAAATTTTCCGCATTTAAATTTCTATAGTTGAAAATCATAAAAGAATATAAGAAGAGATAGAAATTTAGTTACCTTTAACCCGTTATTCTAGTATTTTTAAAGTAATCAAATGTCTATGTCTTTTTATATTAAAGACATGACTTTTAGAAAAGGTAACAGTTACTCATTACAAAAGTAACTGCTATTTCAAAATTTTGACGACACTCATTGATTTAAAATAATAATAATTCGCTCGATTGATTACTACCTCATTAATTAAACTTTACTAAAAATAATCAATTAATTCCTTAATTAATTATCATCAAATAATTAATTATTATATTAATTAATTATTGGCATAATGATCATCGAAGTCCCCAAACTCGACATCTTCAATTTTGATCTCCAACTGTTAAAGGTGGAAATAGACCAGGTGACCTTTTTAGGAGCCTACGGCTTAGCCTGTATAGGGCCTGGCTGTAGGGCAGAGAATTCGGTTATTCGAAACCGAATCAAAAATTTGGTTTTTGGTTAATCGAACCTCAAATTTTAATTACCAAATATCGAACCGAAATTAAAATGGTTAACCGAAAATCGAAACTAAACTTTTGCGGTTAACCGAATTGTTAACCGAAAAACTAAATTTTCAAAATAAAACTCACTCTGCTACCAACATATCTTTGACAACTATTATGTAATCCCAATAGTCTTCTCTATTATATAAAACCAAATAGGATAGAAATTGTGTTTTGATGTTCATATAGATCTTCAGATGACAAACATCAATACCATTCATCAATTTAAGAAGCAAGACTGAATGCATGGGAATATGCAATAATAGAAAGAATGTATCAAAGTCTCATCCACTATTTGTAGAACTTCAACCACAGAAGAAGCAAGTGACTCTTTATTTGCCCGTGGATTCCAAACCTTCAAATATGCAGTTCACAGGTTCAGATAACAAAAAGAAGACAACAATTGACAAGTTTCAATCTAATAAGTCATCAACTATTTGTCATAGATAAACCAAACAATTATGGGTTCATAATTATATGTCAGTAGTAACTGATCAACTAAATCTTAAACTGTTTACATATGATGCAATAATAAAAATCATAATTTTGAGCATTGAACTGAGAAACCAAAATCTGACAGGATAGAGAACAACCAATGCCTACATTTTCTGAATAGAGAGCACACATGCATGCAACATTGTAATATCCAGAACCAATATAGATTATTGTGATCTATATTGAAAACTTTATCAAATTTTTTGATTTTATGCAACCATTGCAAATACTTGTTAGCCATGTGCTCTTGCAAGAAGTTCACCGTGTGAGGTTTGGCTCCTCTGTTCTCGTCCAAATCTCTAGAAAAAGAAAACAAAATACACAAGTAACAATCAAAAGCCAAAGACACATATGACAATATTGAGAAAAAACTTGACTATAAGAATTTGAAACAAGACTCTTGTCAAATGAACTTGGATTAAACCCAAACCAACCGAACCATAACAAAAAAGTATCAAGAACAACTAATGTAGCATTGTGGCCACACATTTTAAAACTAGCCTCAATGATCTCTTCTAATAGCTATTAGACCATTTCAATATCTCTTTCTTTACAGTATAGAGACCAAAAAGTAAAGTATTGTATGTGTAAGCATCATGAGACAAACCAATTTCTTTCATTTGACTATGGAAGATAGATGCTTCTCCAATTCTTCCACTCTTAAACATCCTATCTTACAAAAACAGATCAAAACTTCAAGATTCAATTAAATATCCTTCCACACTAATAAATCCTTAACAAAAGCAGATACATCTGAGCCCTCCTTGAACACCCCAAACTCCCAAACCTCTTAGCCAATATACCAACTACACCAACCATACGATCAAAGGACCACGAATCATGAAAATAACTAGGTTACTTTGCAGCCCATATAAAGAAACTAAGCGCAATCAAATCAGACTAGTTTGTCATTAATGCTAATTTATGTTCAAAATTTGCAGGATTTTACTATACATTTCTAAGTGTAGCAAAAAGTGTAATTATAGTTCAACATTCTAATTGCAACACTAAAAATAAAATTATTCAGTATATTGTTTGCTAACCTGATTCATGTAATTGCCAATTGCAAAGGTTCATCAACATCACTCAAATCACCTCCAATACTAAATTCATTTTCAGGAGCAGCAACAACATGTCCTGTAACTATTTTCATAAATAAAAATGATAAAAAATTCATTAATATAAGAACACAATGCATCAAATTGCAAGAAAGTCCAAAAACAAGATACCATTAATATGATTCGCAGCTGCTGAATCAGTAATACCAAGTTCATCCGCAATAAATATTCCTGTTTAACAAAGCAAAAGAAATTATAATTCTTATAGTATAATAAAAAAATTTTAAATTAAAATGAATTATTTACTTCATCTAATTTTTGCAGTTGTTCAACATTGTAATCCATTGGTTTCAAGTTATCATCATGCTTTGATCGCAACCAATCTTGTGCACAAATAAGAGCTTCAACAATAGAAGGTGCTAGTGAACTTCGAAAAATATCTAGAACCCTTCCCCCAGTACTGAAACAAGACTCAAAAGCTATAGTAGATATTGGGTTGCCAATACATCTGAGCCAAACATGAAAGTATTGGAAGCCTAGTTGCATTAATCTTCCACCAAGCTAATATCTCAAAAGTTTTGGATCCTTGTATAAACCTATTATCCTCTATCAAATAAATATTCAAGATAGATTTGACCTTAGCCATTCCGCCTTGTTCAAATCTTTGTGACAAAAATTTTACAAGTGCATCTTCAACTTCAAGATCAGCATATGAGATGTCCAAGTTAGATGGATCACTACTTCTTGCAGCAACAGTAGTTTCAATTGATTGAGAGGAAGCCGAGTGATCAAATTTATCACTATACTCTTTGTATAATGATTCCAATGCTGTCTTCACTTCACTTAACACTGCATTTTCTTGCTCCTCACCATATAAATCCTTTAGAGCAAATTCCAAACACTCCATCTTATATCGAGGATCAAGGATCACTACAATGTACATCAATTTATTTATTTTGGCTTTTTTCTCTCCAATATTTATCATATTTCTTCTTCATTGCGGCTCCTATGTTTTGCATCTTCAAATCACTTGATTTCGATCATGCATCCAACTTAGCATGAATTCTACTAACATGGTGGTATAATTCATGGAAAGTAACATAGGTGGAACTTGAAGTTTTTATGGTCAAGTTGTAGAAGAACTTCAACAATTTTATTATCCTTCTAACATTTTTCCAATCCTCACCAGTAGGTACACCAAGGCTAGTAGTAACCATGTCTATAATAAATCTAGCTTCATCAACTGAAAATCTTGAAAGAGAAAATTCAGCCTTTTCAGCACGATAAAGCATAAAAAATGTCGAATTCCACCTAATCGGCACGTCTAAACACAACACTGATTTACTATCTATTTTTTCCTTCTCGCAACACTCTTTGAATCTCCTTAACCTAGCTGGTGATTGCCTCACATATCGAATAACATCTCTAATCTTCTTCATAGAACTAGATAAATGCTTAGTCCCGACACAAACAACAAGATTGATGATGTGAGCCACACATCTCATATGCATGTAAGCACATTTTGCAATAGATGAACCATAACTACTAAATCGTCTTTGCAGATATTCAATTGCTTTATCATTAGCACTAGCATTATCAACGGTTAAAGTTAAGATATTTTCAATTCCCTATTCAACTAGGCAAGACTCTACATCCATACATATATCCTCACATTTATGACTTGTTACTGGACAAAAATTGAGAATCTTCTTCCTACAAGTCCATGAAGAGTCTATGAAATGAGTTGTTAGACACATATAATTAATTTGCTGCACTGAAGTCCAAGTATCAGTTGTCAAGCAAACTCTAACATTGGATTCTCTAAAAAATTTCTTTAAAATTTCCTTCTCTTCTATATAAGCAATCTTTAGCAATAGTCCACCTAGAGGGAATTGAAAATTTTGGTTGTGTTACTTCCATGAAACTAACAAAACCATCTCCTTCAACAACCTAAAGGACAATTCATCTACTATGATCATGCGAGCCAAGTATTTTCTATCTAATTGTTGGTTAAACTTGAACAAACTCATTGTTGTTTCACGCTGACCATCTTTAGCTAAAGCAAGCACTAATTGTTTTGTACCCACACTAACATTTTTGGCCTTACAAGATTTCAAATGATTTGTCATACCACTACTTCCATTATTCCTACTATGACAAGCTATAAGTGTTCCACAATAATTTCACTTTGACTTACTTATACCATCTTGTTGAGTTATTATAGTGAAATGATTCCATACCTCGGACCGTTTCTGGCTTATTTTCCTCTCAATCGGTCCTTTCTTTTTTTCCCCTTATTTGGCAGCAGCATCTGAACTAGCTTTCTGAGTGGATTTCTTTGCCTTTAGTTCCAGTAGCATCAGCAGTGAGATCTTTTCCATTTGACTCGGATTGAGAGAGAGAAGCACTACTATTTGATTCCTCCTCCATCTAACAAAACCACAAAAACAAACAGAATCAAACATATAAATAAACAAATAGGTATATAATGATGACAAAAACAAAAAGAAAAAAGAAAAAGCAAACCTTAGTCACAATTTGCTCTACTTTTTCATTTGCAGCTTTGGAACCTAGTCTCTCAACCAAAAATCTTCCTCTTAAACTCTTTATAGTCTTCAAATCTTCACTTCTCTTCTCACTATTCAAACAAAACAAAAACCCAAATTACAATGGGTAAAAATAAACATGGTAAGTTAGAGTCTACACTGATGCACACTGGACAGACTCATCTACACACAGAAGATCCACCATTAGTTTTTGTACATTTGTATTGGGAAACATGGTAAGTTCAAAAAGCAAAAAGGTTAAATGGTTTCTAAGTGCATTGCAAAGTCAGAATTAAGGTTTTGACTCATGGTTTATGTGAGGGATGATGGACAAGAAAGCTCTTAAAGGAGTTAAAGATGAACACAAGTTCTATTGAACTACTTACAGACAATCAACCTACAATTTTCATGGTTAATGATCCTACCCATCGTGATCAGCTAAGCATGTGGAGATTGACAGACATTTTATCAAGAGAAGGATTGGAATGGGGGAATTAGAGCTGGCATTTGTTACTTCTAGAAATCAAATAGTGGACATATTTACTAAAGTATATCCAAAATAAAACTTTGAGTTTTTTAGAAGTAAGATGAGTGTCATTAATATATACGACCTAACTTGAGGGGTGTTGTTAGTATTTGCTAATAAATTTGTTAGGTAGAAGTTAAATGGAATATTAGTAATCAATAGGAAGGTTATTTGTACTTGGTGATTAGTTAATTTAGGGCTTGTTTGGCTCACTGTATAAGAAATAAGATATTACTATATTATACTATCTTCTCTCGTATCTAGCATTTGGCTAGTTAGTGAAATATGATAAATTTACATATTTTTCTTTCTTATACAGTTGACACATGATAAAATAATTCAGGGAAAATTCATGATAATTTTATACTGTATATTGGAAATTTACCATTTTTACCATATATACATATTTGTGTTAGGGATGACAATGGATTAGGTTGGGGTGGATCACCCAAACCTGAACACTTAAAGGATCTAGGGGGTCAACCTGAAAAAAAAAAATTAAAATTTTATATTATTTTATTATTCAATTTTTAAAATTTAATCCCTATTAATATAGTTGCTAGTTAAAATATCCTTATTAATTTAAAATGAAAAATAAAATTTATTTTTTTTAAAATTTAAAATATATTTATTTATTTCACGGTAGCAGGTTAGGGTCAACCCATGGATTTTTTGTCAATCCGAACTCGACCCGCCAACTTGATTACCTGATTCCGTTTCGGATTTGCAGGTTGGACATCCATTAATAAATGGGTCGGTGAATCAAATTGCCATCACTAATATGTACGATTTAGAATTCCACAACGCTTGTTAGATTATGCAGCACCATTATATCAAATTATGTTAAATTTTCTCTATTTATGTAGTTTATTTTGTGTGTTTATGTGATGTGGTGTAATGAGTTTTACTTTCCCTGACTTGTATTTGTTTTTTTTTTTTTTAATGATTTGAATGTTTCAAAAGAAATCTTACCAATTATGCTATTAATGAATAATATTTAAAATAATTATTTAATTTTCAAATTAGAAAAATGTAATAATATTTTTTAAAAAATAATTTAATATTTTTTAAAAAATAATTAAATATTTTTAGTTAAAAATTTTCATAATAATAATTATAAAATTTTAAATTCTAAAAAAAAATATATTATTAATTTTATAAATTTATTATTATATAGCAATAAACTGGGACTAAAATTAGGATAATTAAAATTTTTTTAATATTAAATACCAGTCTCACCCTTGCTCGAAACAATTTGGATTATTATTATTAATTAAAATTTATTATTAAACAATAAAAAAAATATTGTACAGTGGAAAAAAAAGATAAAACTCACATATAAATATATTATTAGAGGAGGAGAGTTACCCCGTATAAGAGTTATCCCTTATACCAATTTAGAAAAATTTCAGTTTGAAAAATTTCAGAATTGACAATTGAAATGTTCGTGAAGTTATTCATATTTACTGAAATTCACATACATATACAAACATGTAGCAATACAAAATGTGGTTTCTACGTATAATATATCAAGTATGTGAAAAAAGAGGGAAGGATAATACAATACTGTTCAACCTCTTTTAATTGGTCTGGAAGAAATCACTAGTGGACAATCTTCTCTGTTCACAGACTATGTTGCAGCCAAAATCTTTTCTTCTTCTCTGTTCTGGGGTTTCAAGTATCTTAGTTTTTCTCACAAAAGGAATTAACCTTCAGATACAATCCCGTAAACACATGTAGTGTTTATTTGAAGGCAGTTACTCAGAATTGAGTAACTGCCCATTACACGTATTCAACTACGTGTATTTCTTTGGGTGTAAAAACCCATATTTCCAACATTCTCCCACTCACACAAAGAGATAATATACTGGCTTTATACTTGCAACTAGTCGGTGTGACCAAAACGAAATGAATAAGTTTTCTGAAAGTCAAAACATGACATATATTCATTTACAATCCTAGACTACAGACATATATTCACATCAGACACGTTCGGTCCCATCGAACCAATGTTCTGATCTCAGGAGTACTCCTCAATCACTACTGTGTACCTAGGAACCACAGTTTTCTAGCTAGCATGTGATAAGTGTGAATACTGTCAGCGTCTTCCAATCTACTCTAATTCCAAAAGTCGATGAAAGTAACCGACATCATAGACATGCTACATAGACCGAATTATCATGATCATAGAAAAAACATGCTAATGATACAGTCATTACCCCAACACTCCAGACATAAGAGTGACCGTACTAAGGATCAATATGGGATGGTACTTGCACGATAAGGAGTTGGGACATACTCAATACTTATCTTCCATCAGGTCAACTTAAAAGCACGCACGGTATAAAACATGCGCGACAATGAACCTTGCCATTTAAACGGCGCGTATGTCAAAATATGGTTTATGTTCATTGTACGGACTATAGCACCAAAACACTTCATAAACTTGATCGCTCCTACTGACTTAGTTGAGCGACTCCAAAGTTTTAGTCCGGCTTGTCAGGTCTTACGAAATTGAAATCTCATAAGCGAATCTTCATTATATTTTAGAAAAATCTCATTTTGACAATATGTCAAAGCGACAATTTTGTACACATCATAAGTTCTGGAATATCTGATTCACAAAATGAAAGTACAAGTCTCATCTCACATTATCCTCAGATAACCGAGGCGGCTGTGAGTGCAAGTTCACCAGCCTCTTACACCTGACGACATACTCTCGGATGATAAGAAACATACTAAGTAAAAATGCTATAATCAAAGCAACACTGAAAATATGAATCATACTTGAACATAGATAATCAAACAAATATAAAAGGTTCACAACCTACGTAGACCCAACGACCTAGTATGCTTTGCAAACACATCTCTAGTTACAGCCTTAGTAAGGGGGTCTACAATCATATCGTGCGTCGATATGTATTTAATAGTTACATTCTTCTTGGCCACTATGTCCCTGACAAAGTGATACTTAGTCTCTATATGTTTAGACTTACTGTGGTATTTAGCATCTCTGGTGTAGGCAATAGCTGCCTGACTATCACAGTATACAGTAATAGGCTCAGGTTCACTGTCATCTAAAACTTAAATCTTCTAAGAACCTTTTTAGCCAAACAACTTCTTGCACAGCCACCGAGCAGGCAACAAATTCTGCTTCCATGGTGGACAGGGCTATGCAAGTTTGCTTTTTGCTACTCCAGGAAATTGCTCCTTGACTCAGAATAAAAACATATCCAGAAGTAGACTTTCTCTCATCCAAATCGCCACCCCAATCTGCATTTGTGTATCCTACTAGGCGATCATTGCTGCCTTGATAACACAGAGCATAATCAGCGGTACCCTTTAGATAAGCTAGGATTCTTTTCACTGCTATCCAATGTTTCTGTCCTGGATTTGACTGATATCTGCTTACTAGTCCAACTGCATAACAGATATCTGGTCTGGTACACATCATTGCATACATCAGGCTTCCAATAGCATTTGCATATGGTACTCTTTTCATCTTCTCACGCTCTTGCGGAGTTTTCGGGCACATCTCTAGACTCAAGGTCTGGCCTTTTGCGATGGGTGTGTCCATTGGCTTGCAATCTGCCATATGGAACCTCTCAAGGATCTTATGAATGTATGGCTCTTGTGACAAGGCCAAAAGTCTTTGATTTCGATCCCTTGATATTTTGACTCCTAAAATATAGGCAGCCTCACCCATATCCTTCATTTCAAAAACCGTTGATAACCAGTCCTTCGTGGCAAGAAGAAGGGTTTTGTTATTACACGCCAAAAGTATGTCGTCAACATATAAGGACAGTAAAATGAAACCGTCACTGGACTTTTTCAAATAAACACAATGGTCCTCTTCTGTCATTTGAAATCCGTATGACATAATCGACTCATGGAATCGAAGGTACCATTGTCTGGAAGATTGTTTGAGTCCATAGATGGACCTCAAGAGTTTACAGACTTTTCTCTCCTTGCCTTTGGTGATAAAACTTTCAGGCTGTTCCATGTAAATCTCTTCCTCCAGTCCTCCATTGAGGAAAGCAGTCTTAACATCCATTTGATGTAATTCCAAGTCCATATGTACGACTAAGGCTAATATGAGGCGTATTGAAGCAAATCTCACCACCGGGGAGAATGTTTCTTCATAGTCTATACCCTCCTGTTGAGTATAACCTTTCGCCACCAATCTAGCCTTATATCTTTCAATCGAACCATCTGCCTTCCGTTTAACGCAAAGGACCCACTTATTTCCGATGGCTTTTCTACCTGGCGGTAAATCAACCAAATCCCAAACTTGGTTACTTTTCATCGACTCCATTTCCTCTTCCATGGCTTTTATCCATAAATCTTTAGCAGATGAATTGAGAGCTTCTTTTACATTCTTTGGCTCATCACCATCCTGGGAAGCCAACATGAATGCTTCTCCTTCAATCTCAAAACGTCGTCGGGGAATTCGAATTCTCCTACCCCTTCGAGTTGACGTCTCTGGAATTGAAGTATCAGGAACCATGTTACTCCCACTGCGATTAAGTTGTGGAGTAGGTTCATCAGGCACTTGTTCACTCCCACTGGGAACAACATCCCTTTGAATGGAGTTTAAGTCCTCTGATTCATTTTGCTCAAACAAATTAGCCTCTCTTTCTACATCACCTCTCCGTGGAAATTCATTCTCTAAAAAAACGACATCTCGTGACTCAATCTCAGATATTGTCCCATCCGAGTTTTCGCCTATCAGTACATATCCTTTTGATTGCTCAGGGTATCGAATGAAAATACATTTCTTTCCCCTAGCGCCCAATTTTCCAAATGGATTATTCAGATCATGTACATAACAAGCGCACCCCCAGGTCGCAAGTAGGATAGGCTAGATTTTCTACCTGTCCATAATTCATACGGAGTTGTAGTCACAGATTTAGAGGGAACCCTATTCAAAATATAAGTAGCTGTAAGAAGCGCATCTCCCCAATACGAGATTGGAAGATTGGCTTGTGCCATCATCGACCTAACCATTTCCAACAATGTCCTATTCCTTCTTTCTGCGACTCCGTTCTGTTGAGGAGTCCTAGGAATGGTCAATTGTCTCACTATACCTTTCTCATGACACAATGTTTTAAATTGGTCGGATAGATATTCTCGCCCTCGGTCAGTACGTAACACTTTGACGGTCTTATCCAATTGATTCTCCACCATAGCCAAAAACGTTCAAAACAGTCTAAGGCTTCAGACTTATGGGAGATTAGATAGACGTGACCAAAACGAGTGAAGTCATCTATGAAGGTAATGAAATATGATGCACCGCTTCTAGCTCTAATGCTCATGGGTCCACAAATATCAGAATGAATCAATTCTAACGAAGAATTTGCCCTAGTAGCCTTCCCAAAAGGTTTTCTAGTGGCTTTGCCTGCCAGACAATGATTACAGGTCGGCAATTCTATCTTATCGTAGGAACCTAAAATCCCCTCTTTTGCCAACCTGTTCATTCTATCTTGTCCTATGTGACCAAGTCTAGCATGCCATGTTGAAATGCTCGTATCAGAAGAGGTAATCAACGAAAAACTATCATTTGAAAATAAAGAAGGATTTTCATAACAGTCAATATTAAGTACCACAAATCCATCAACAAGTTGTCCTAATCCAATACAGACAGAATTATAAAATATTTGCAAACTAGCAGCATAAAACACCAACTTATAATCATAAGACAATAAAACAGGAACTGAGACAAGGTTGCGCCTAATTTCGGGAGCGAACAAGACATCATGTAGGAGCAATGTGTGGCCACTTTGCATTCTGAGCTTGCAAGTGCCAATTCCCTTAACTTCTACGCGAGAGTTGTTGCCCACATATATCCATCGAGTACCTCGTGGGATCCGACAATACTCGACAAACGCTCCTCTATCTCTAGCTACGTGATCCGTGGCGCCTGAGTCTACAATCCACATAGGGTGAGCCTCGGCAAGCAAAACAGAGCTAGAAACATACACATTAATTAGGGCAGAATCATAAATTGTTACCTCCTTTTTAGGCTCAGTGCATTCACGAGCAAAGTGACCCATCTTGTCACAATTGTAACACTTGACCTTGCTTTTGTCTCTCTGCTGACCTTTGCCTCGCCTAGCTTTCTTCCTTGGGTTATTGGTCCCAGGCTTGTTAGGGTTTTTCTGACCCTTCCCTTTCTTTCCGCCCCTTGTTCCCCTCTTGCGCTTAGCACCCGTGCCTTTGCGCATGCTGGATTCAGCCATATAAAGCTGGCCCGAAGATTTAGCCGCCTCCAGGCGCTCGTCTTCGAGCTCAACATGACGAGAGATATCATCAAATGACTTGATGTTGTCATTGTGGGTCATGTTGATTTTCATATTTTCCCAGCTGTTGGGGAGAGACCTTATCACCGCTTGCACTTGCTATTCATCTGATAGGGCATGGCCGGCCGACTTCAATTCTCGGATCATGTTAGCCATCTCCCTGAGATGCTGGCGCATAGAATGATCATTGCGCTTCCGGTAAGTGTCAAATTTAATAGTCAGTCGCCGAAGCTTTGTGGTGGAAGTCCCACCAAACTTGTCTTTCAAAGCAACCCACATGTCCTGTGCAGTGTCGAAATCCTCATAAGAGCACATCAGATCATCAGCCATGCTGGACAGAATAGTGATCCTCGCTATACTGTTTTTTCGTTTCCATGCCAGGTAAGCTTCCATGTCACGCTTGGCTTGAGTAGTAGTGCCAGGCGCCGGTTCAACCATGGTATTGGTCAGCGTTTCGAGAGCCTCTTGCTCTTCCAGGATATACTGGATCTTACGATGCCAGATATCATAGTTGTCCCCGTTCAACTTGTCTCCCTTGTTGAGCTCAACAACAATGTTCTTGGATGATGAAGCCATTACTGAAAAAACATTATTTGAAGACATGTAAGCTATACTATGTTCAATCATCCGATAAGCAATGTAGGATGCACCAACCAAGTCAATCAAAAACATGTTGAGTCAATCATAGGAGGACTCAGAAAAAAACAGTAAATCTATCTAATCACCATCCTTGATCTTCAATCAAATCAACACATTAAATCATGAGGTGTGCAAACAATATCCATAATATCACAAAAGCTAAACACAATCAATCATATAAATAGAAATGTGATAGTACAAAATCCATAAAATGTGCATAGAGTGATAAAATGAACAAATGAACATAAACAATGCAGAAAAAACATGATGTATATGCAACAGTGGAATCGGCCTCAGGGTCCCATGGGCATCCTCAATCATCATGCTGCACATCACTGGCTGAAGTGTTCACTTCCTCCCACCATGGATCATCAGGAATATAATCTTCAAAAGTAATCTCACTATCACCATCCTGAGCCTGGTCCTGATCAATAGGATCAGCTATGATCGGATCATCCCAACCATCCATAATCTCTAGAACTAGATCATCAGGATCGAAATCATCCTCAACATCGGCGACATGTCCCTCGCCTTCAATGAAGGGGACCTCCTGATCAGGCTCTCCCTCAGCATCAACAGGATCCTCCATAACATCATCAGCTGCAGGTAATGGATCTCCTAAAAGATCGTCCTCAGCCTCCAATGGATCCTCCAAAAACTGATCGTCGTCATCCAAGGGATCCTCCAAAAACTGATCCTCGTCCTCCAAAGGATCCTCTAAAAACTGATCCTCAGCATCCTCAGCCACTGGAATGGCTGCTTCATTAGCAGCTACTGGAACAGCTGCATCATCAGGAATCTCCTTTGGAATAGGTACCGGAGCTTCAGGAGCTACCACAGGAGCAATCAAGTGCTGCACTGGAGGAGGTGGTGGACGTGGATGATAGTGATGGTATACTGGAACTATCACCCTGGGAGGTGGTCTAGCTATGATCCTAGGCACCAAAGGTGCGAGTACTGGAACTGGACCAAATCCCGGTGGACCGGCGACAGGAGCGATCACAGGAGCACGCGGAAGCGGTGGAACTGGAGGATGAAACCGAGGTCCCAATGGGTGTTCCATACCCGGTGGCGGCGGAAAGAGCAGGGCAGGAGCCAGTTGACGAGCATGAAACTCTGTAGCCCTCTGATAAGGGATCCAATGGTGATCCTCTACATAGAACCCGAGCCAATAATACCGTTGTTCCATAATCTGCAAAACAAAATTA
This sequence comes from Cardiospermum halicacabum, assembly GCA_031304145.1. Lineage (NCBI taxonomy): Eukaryota > Viridiplantae > Streptophyta > Magnoliopsida > Sapindales > Sapindaceae > Cardiospermum > Cardiospermum halicacabum. The sequence continues at coordinate 3,510,555 of CM062399.1, read as the reverse complement.
ATGTATGCCAACAATGCATGCATATGACATCTAGTAAGCATTCATATAATACTAATTAAATGTCAATGAAATAATAATGAAACATAATTAACTATGTCCTAAGCATGCATTTAAATAAATCAATGTACTAAAAACATAATAGTAAATTAACTTAGTGGGCAAAAAAAATAAAAAAAATTGGATTACTATTAAAATGAGTAAAAATAATAAAAAAATAATCCAAATTTATATATATTTTTTAATTTTAAATTTTTCGGCCGCCGGAAAACGGCGGCGCGTCGTCGTCGCTCCGGCCGAAGGCGGAGGACGCGCCAAATGCGCCGGCGACACGTGGCGCGCTGAGGCGCTGCCACGTGTCGCTAGCGTGTAAGCGCGCACAGTCAGCGCCCATGTTGACGTGGCGGCCTGAGAAGCGGCCACGTCAGCGCTGACTGTGACATTACCTGAAACCGGACGCGTCACGCGCCCAGGCCGCGCGTGTAGTGCACGCGCCGTCTTCGCGGCGGCCGACGGCGGTCGGACCGGTGGCCGTGGACTCGTCTCGTCGTCCTGATTCCGGTGGTGCCCTCCGTTCTCCGATTCCGGCAGGCGGTCGTCGGCGGTGAACTCCAGTCTCCGAGCCTGCGAGTGGGAAAAACAAAGTATCAAAATTCTTTTAAAAAAAACTGACACTGTTATTTTTTAAAATAAAATCATTCCCAACTTCCGACGACCATATCGATCATATTTTCCGTCCAAAAAATTCAAACCTTATGTCATCGGATTCGTATTGAAAAACCGAATCCAACAACAAGCACTTTGATATATGTTAAATGAACGTAGAATTTCCAATTAAATAACCCATGGCTATGAATTGTTAATACTTATCTGTATACATACTGTCAAAAATGTTGGATATCAAAACTGAAAGCATACAACTAGATTACATGCTTTGTAAACTACATGATCAAATCTGAACAGTTTTAATTTTAAACAAAACAAAAGATATGACTGTATACAAGTATAAACATAACATCGTAAACAACCATTTTCAATTTACAAAGCAATTGAAACAGAGGCAAACAGTATATAAACCAAGCTTTGATACCATATGAAGTTATTCATATTTACTGAAATTCACATACATATACAAACATGTAGCAATACAGAATGTGGTTTCTACGTATAATATATCAAGTATGTGAAAAAAGAGAGAAGGATAATACAATACTGTTCAACCTCTTTTAATTGGTCTGGAAGAAATCACTAGTGGACAATCTTCTCTGTTCACAGACTATGTTGCAGCCAAAATCTTTTCTTCTTCTCTGTTCTGGGTTTTCAAGTATCTTAATTTTTCTCACAAAAGGAATTAACCTTTATATACAATCCCGTAAACACATGTAGTGTTTATCTTAAGGCAGTTACTCAGAATTGAGTAACTGCCCATTACACGTATTCAACTACGTGTATTTCTTTGGGTGTAAAAACCCATATTTCCAACAGTTCGTTTATTGAGATACTATTTTGATGTATTAGTGGTATGACAATACATAGATAAATAGATAGCAATCGGGATCTTGAGTCCCATCATCACTGCTAGTGGTCTTAACGGACTTATGAAGGACAACTTACTAGTAATAGTATGATGTTAACGACACTTCCGTCGCCACAACTTATTAACGTGGCTATTCTATGGGACACGACTTTGTTCTGTTTATAAATACGTGTCCTTTTCCTATAAAGATCGTTCAATAGGTCCTCTTCTCATCTTCAAACTTGTTTTTGTGGCCAAACATCCTTGAACCTGTTCATGTCTGCACCCCAGAATCTTTTGGAGTGTGTTATGGCTACGTGAGATAGATATAGGTTAGAATAGTTCAAGGAATAGTTAAGACCATTTAAATAAATATAAAATATAAAATTATAAATTAACGATTTAAATAGTATTTTAAAAAATAATAATTTCAAATAATATGATTTTATTTAAAATTATTATTTAAACGGTTAAATGTTTAAATCGTTAATATTTAATATTTTTTTAAAATAATATTTAGCGTGTTAAATAACAGTCCTAGCAATTTAAATAAATTTAGTGAATTGATAAAAATTTGATTAATATTTTGTAAAAATATGTGTGCAACACTAACTTTTCAAATTAGTATCTTTAGACGGTTTATAAATAAGTTCTTTGGTGTACGACGATCTCTGACTCTTCTATCCTATCTTATACTTCCTCCTTTTCTAAATACTTGCAACATTTTATGTGAGCACGCTGTCCACTACTTAACTTTAATCGCAAATATATTTAATAATACATAACTAAAAATTATATGAATTTAATATTTGAAAAATATACATCAAGACGAATAAAACAAGACTCCACTTGACTATATTTTTCCTTATACATAATGAATAACACATGAAACAAGATTCATCAATGAATAGTTTTACACTGTTCAAATGTTGCAACTAAATGGTAACGGAGGAAGTATTTAGCTAGAAAAATTACAAAAACAAACCCAATCTATTTACCCTATTTGTAATTTCAAGAAAATATAGATTGTCTGCATATAAATAGTGTTCTATTTGTCCTATCGGATTTATTTATAATTTTATAAATTAAAATTTGCATGTCGATCTTTTTAATCATATATTTATTTATTGATAATTATAATAATTCTGGGATAGATAGCACCATTGTTGGTACAATGGATGGTTGGAGAAGACGTTCTATCTCTGGCAGTTTAAGGCATCTCGTCAGGTTTGGTTATTCCTTCGGTACAATTGGTTCAGTAGGCTATTGCTAGTCTAGGTAGAGTGCACGATAGCATTGGAGAGAGAGTGTAGTCTGAAAGACTTGTAATCCTTATTTCTCAATAGTTAAGTTGCTATCACGTTAAATCTCTTGTGTCTCTTTTCTACTTCTTCATTACTTTGTTATTTGTTTCTACTCTGGTTGATGCTATTCACCAATGGAGGTCTCTCCTTTGAGTCTCTTATGTGGGCCCGTGTATGCCACATCATCAAAGAGACTCGTTAGTAGAAAATATAAGAATTTCACTCCAATGCAAAGTCTCTCCCATTTGTTTCCAAAAATTTAAAAAGTCAAATATATCATGCTAGTCCCTCTTTTCTCTCTCCACCTTCTTTTTTTTTTTTATGAACTTTCCACGTGTCATCTCATCATTTGTTAATTTTTTAAAAAATGAGTCTCTAATTTGAGAGACTAGCTTTTAAAAAACTAGTTACTCCAATGCAAAGAGACGAAACATGAGTCTCTTATCAGAGGAGAGACTCACTAAGAGACTCCCATTGCGGATGGTCTAAAATAACATTTATTATATGACATTTAAAATATTAAAATATGTACATTAAAATATTTAATGATAATAATAATTTAACATAAACAATTGAAATAATAATACTGAATAATAATAATAATAATTTAAAAATAAAAAATATAAATTAAATTATTTATTCATTATATTCTTATAATTTAATTTAATTTTATTTATATTTATTAATATACCATCTCAAATTATTAAATTTGTAGTATTAATTTTAAAATTTTAATTTAGTCATAAATATTAAAATAATTATAATTTAACCTTAAAATGAAATAGAATATATAAGATCGTAAGAAATATTAGAATGTAGCCCAGCAATAAATATTGCTATTGTGAAACCTAGTTACGGACCGAAACCAATTCCCGCTCTGGACAATTTTTTGGCCATAAAAGTCGTATAAACATTTGTCAACAACAACCATAAAACACACTCAACGAAGCTGAATCTAGAAACCAAACCAAACAAGCAATGGCAAACAAAAACCACATTGCTATAATGCAATGTCCGGGAATGGGTCATCTGATTCCATTAATTGAAGTAGCCGGTGCCAAAATCTCTCACAACACACCTCCAAGCTCTTCCTCAAGGTATGGACTACATACTTCTTCCTCCAATTCAGCTTCAACCATCAGAGTGTATCAACGAAAACGGTTTGTTACTCATCATTTTGAAGTCTCTTCCTGCTCTTATTGTTAGTCTATTCAACGCTGCTGCTATTGAGATAGCTACAGAGTTCAATATCCCATCTTTTGTTTACTTCGCTTCATCAGCTGTTTTTCTTTCCTTGCCGTTTTACTTGCCAAAGCTGGATAAGATGGTGTCTGGTTCTGCTAAGTTTGTAGATATGTCCGAACCCGACATCAACATTCCGGGGTTTAGATACCCTGTTCGTGGATCGGAGCTTCCCGAAGTAGTCATACAGCAGAAAAATCTGAAAATGGAGTAATCCCACCGATTTACCCTGTCGGACCGATTTTCCAGACCGGTTCTGTTGGTGGGGTTGATGAATTTGAATGTATGAGATGGTTAGACGATCAACCAAGTGGTTCTGTTTTGTTGGTGTCATTTGGTAGTGAAGGTACTCTGTCACGAGCTCAGTTTAGTGAATTAGCCTTTGGTTTGGAATTAAGTGGGCATAAGTTTATATGGGGTGTGAAGTGTCCTAATGATATATCTCCAAGAGCTGCATTTTTCAATACACAGAATGACGATCCTCTTGGACATTTGCCACCAGGATTCTTATACAGAACCAAAGGAAGAGGCTTTGTAGTGAAGCATTGGGTGCCACAGATTGATATATTGAAGCACAGCTCGACAGGTGGGTTTTTGACACATTGTGGTTGGAACTCGGTGCTGGAGAGTATTGTTAACGGTGTAGGTTTGATAGCATGGCCACTGTTTGCGGAGCAGAAGTTGAATGGTGTGATTGTGAGTGAGGATATGCGAGTGGCGTTGAGACCAAAAGCAGATGATAATGGATTGGTGGGAAGAGATGAGGTTTGTCTAATGGGTAGGGATAGGGAAGAAGGGGTTAAGATCAGAGACAGAGTGAAGACGGTTAAGGAACTTGCAGTGAAGACATTGAGTGAAGAAGGGTGTTCTAGTAAAGCCATGTCTGAATTAGTACTCAGATTGTGTTAGGAAAATCGGGCTCGTCGCAGCGGAATTTGTCTCGATCAATAAGTAAACAAAATAAAAGACAAGAAACAAAATATTAACGCACCAAGATTACGTGGAAACCCAAAACGGGAAAAAACCACGGACGTCAGGACGGACAGAGATTTTCACTATGTAGCAAAAAATATTACAGCCACAACCAGAAAACACTCTCTAACTCAATTACAAGTCTCACCCAAGCTCACAAGAAAGAAACTCACAAGACACTCAGGATCTCTCAATTTGTGTCTCTATAGTTGAAGACTACAACATCATATATATAGTGAACAATGATTTACTTACCAAGTAAATCATAATAAACTAGGAAACCTATTATTACTAGAATTCCTAAAAAAGAGGAAAAAGATTCTTTCCTAATTGCAATTCTAATAAGCCATAAATACAATTCCTAGTCGAATATAATACTTCCAAAACAGTCTTCAAATCTTTCACTTCCAAAAGAGTCTTCAAATCTTTCTCAGCTTCCAAATAAAGACTAGTATATTGAATACCAATTTTTGTCAAACCCTAACAAACCACCCCTTGACAAAAATTCCCTAAACTTGTGTCCCTTAAACGACGACCATGACTCTACATCGAGCCATCATATCCCACCATGAAGATATACACACTTAGGAACCATCAAACGATCCATCCTAAGATTTATTCCGGCACATGTCGATACAACCCTTGCTGATTAAATCATGGTGCAACTTCCTTAACTGGCTTTCAAAAAGTTCATCAGCCATCGACATCTTATCCACCACACAACCGCATTAACGCCAGTCCAATGCCCATGTGCAAAACTTGTGGCCGCTAGAAGTACTACATCCTCTTTCATGGCACCATGGTGGTTAGCGACCTGCCATGAGGATGTACCCATTCCTCCTTAGAGGAAGTCACCTTCATCAGCTTCTAGCAAGGAGACACATGGAGTATCTCCATCAACGGAGTCCTTTGCCGAACTTGCTCCTTTACAATCTCTCCTCAGATGTCCCTTTTGTCCACACTTCCAACACTGGATGTTCTTCTTGGAGTACCCATTCTTTCCATTCTTTTCTCGAGTCATCAGAATTGACTGATTATCAGAGTTATTATTTTCACTCTTCAGTCTTTTCTCTTCAGAGATCAACTTATTCGCAACCTCTGAAAACTTACCGTCGAGTTTCCATGCATCAGGATCGGTTTCATACTTGTATGAATCAGGAAGAGACCAGATCAATTTCAATGCCTTATCCTCGTCATCGATCTTCACTCCAATAGACTCCAACTCAGAGATGATCCCATTGAGTTCTGCCAGATGATCAGAAACTTTCGTACCTTCATCCATCTTCAATAGATGAAATTGTTCCTTCAGGTAAAATCGATTGCAGACGCTTTTTGCTTGGTACAACTCTTCAAGTCTTCCCCAAAGTTCTCTTGCAGAAGTTGTTCCTTGAATATTCGCAAGAACATTCTTGGCCAGACATAGTCGTATCAAACTTGCAGCTCTCTCATCGAGTTCCTCCCATTCATCGTCACTCATCAGTGATTTTCCGGACTTTTCAGACTTCTCTTTACCAGTTTCTTTTTCACCAGAGCTTTCAGAGACTACCGCAATTATTCTCCCTTTCAACGCCTTTTGCAATCCATGTTGGATCAGGATATCTTTGACTTGTACTTGCCACAAGCCAAAATTGATTTTTCCATCAAATTTCTCCACATCGAATCTTCCGGTGTACATCTTGCTTGTAGACATGTTTACTTCAACAATCGAAACTCACACGAACCTCGGCTCTGATACCACTTGTTAGGAAAATCGGGCTCGTCGCAGCGGAATTTGTCTCGATCAATAAGTAAACAAAATAAAAGACAAGAAACAAAATATTAACGCACCAAGATTACGTGGAAACCCAAAACGGGAAAAAACCACGGACGTCAGGACGGACAGAGATTTTCACTATGTAGCAAAAATATTACAGCCACAACCAGAAAACACTCTCTAACTCAATTACAAGTCTCACCCAAGCTCACAAGAAAGAAACTCACAAGACACTCAGGATCTCTCAATTTGTGTCTCTACAGTTGAAGACTACAACATCATATATATAGTGAACAATGATTTACTTACCAAGTAAATCATAATAAACTAGGAAACCTATTATTACTAGAATTCCTAAAAAAGAGGAAAAAGATTCTTTCCTAATTGCAATTCTAATAAGCCATAAATACAATTCCTAGTCGAATATAATACTTCCAAAACAGTCTTCAAATCTTTCACTTCCAAAAGAGTCTTCAAATCTTTCTCAGCTTCCAAATAAAGACTAGTATATTGAATACCAATTTTTGTCAAACCCTAACAGATTGAGGGATTAGTTGATGACTCTACATTCTTATTCATCAGTATTGTTTCTTGTTAAAGCTGATACAGTAATGTAGCCGGGCCTGCTAATGTACTACTAGTGTACTTAAATAGTAGTTCTGTAACGCTTGCAACTTTTTGTAATATAATAATATTATGTTGACTTTTGACCTTGGGCCTGGTTGTAGGAGACCAAAACTTTTGTGGTCAAAGTGTAATTTTAAAAAGTATAAGGGGTGTTTTAGCAATTTGCCTTATTATATAATGATTTTTTCTTTATTTCTTTCTTCCTGGTCATCCTCTTCACTCGTTCACCAGAACATTCTGTTTTTCTCTCGCGTTCGACAATCTCCTCCGTTTTCACTTCGCCATAACTTTCAATCCGCTCATCCGATTCTAGTGATTTTCGTGTTTCTAGATTCCTCGCGGAGAGTACTTCATAACGCCTATAAGAAATGCCACCGACGACGCCGCTGATAATGCGTCCCTGCGACTTCCGGAGCGATTTCTGGACGATTCTGATTTCGGTTTGAGGAACGGACACCACCATTGGAATCAGGAGATCGAGAACTCCTTAAACCTGCTGTCAGGTTATTTCGTCGCTGTTCTCCGTTTTCGGGTACCGTTTCTCGCTGTGTTTCGATTTCCAGAATTTCCAAACTCTGGATTGATCTTTATCGGTTTTCAGGTATATTGGGCTAAGGAATTCTTCGGAGGTCAGGTAGGTTCTCCTATTCATATTTAATTGGATTGGTTTTCGAAACTGTGATTTAAATAACGTTCTTAAGAAATAGTTTTGAATATTAATATTTGCTGCTGATATCAAATGGTTATTGAATAAATGATTTTGTTATTGAAAAGTTGATTTTGGTTATTGATTAAGAATCTGCAGGATTTGTATTATGAAATGTGATAATGTTTATTATGGTAATTGCTATCAACCTGGGATTTATATTATTGTTATGGAAAGTGGTTATGGTGAGATACCCCTATGTGGATATGTTGGTGGGGGTGAGCGCGTGACACGAGAGTGGGAGGTGGACACTGCCTCCTTGGGTGCGAGTCCCTAAACCTGCGCAGGGTTGTGTCATGTATGGTTCACGGGCACCGGTGATATTATATATTGTATCAGTATTGATAGCATGGAAATTTATGATTTTGATATGGTAACTCAATTTGCTGTTATTATTTTTATCGATTTTGAGAGATCGGATTTGATACAGGTTATTCTGATGTTTGATAAATATGGAATGGTTTTGGACATGATTACTCTGTTTATGAAACTATTTGAATAAACTGAATTCTGCAGATTTGTTTTTGAATATCTAGTTAAGTTATGAATAGGGGATTGGAACCTACGGGCGAGTAGCTCACATCTACTCAATTAACATATTTCAGGTGATACTCGGGACGTTCCTGGACGTCAAGCTTGATAGGTGTTACTACTTCCTGAAGGATCTTTGGTTCTTTTTGGGTTGTATAGGTCTGTACAGTTGTATCTTCAGGATTTTGTTAAGTTATGTTCTGTTTATGTAAGCTGAAAGTTGAATTAGTGGTGATGTAATATATATTATGGATTATCTGGATTTGACTGCCAGGTTGGATTTTGTTGACTTTTTGACTGAAATTTTATAGTCCCCGGGGGCATTTGAACGTATTTGATTGTTCTTATTTATATTTTATTATTTTGTTTTCTTTAACTTTTCAAAAAGTTACAGCCCTATAAAAGGGTTGTGACAGTTTTTGGTATCAGAGCCCGGTCTGGTTCTTTGGATCAGACGTGTCATTTTACTTTCTATTTTGGGTTTTTGAATTACATCACCGTTAATTAAGACTTTCTGTGAATATACAGTTCATCAAGATGCCTCCTCGGAGACGTGCTTTCGGGTCACGCCCAGCACCAGAGGTTGGGGAAGGAACAGGTGAAGTTCCTGGTCGGCATCAAGCTATAAAAGAGTTTCTGAAATTGAAACCCCCTAGTTTTGAGGGTGGTGTTAATCCATCTGAGGCGGAGAAATGGTTGAAATCTATAAAGAAGAAACTGGATGTTTCAGAAGTACCTGTTGCGAATCATGTAACTTTCGCCGCTTATCAACTGGAGGGTGCAGCAGATGAATGGTGGAATGGTCAAAGCGGAACATGATGTTAATGAAATGGATTGGGATGAATTTGAAAGACTTTTCCGCGAGACTTTTATTCCTATTGCTTATCTTCAGGATAAAGATATCTGAGTTCAATGATCTGGAGCAGGGAGATAAGTCAGTTGCGGATTATCATGCTGACTTTATCAGATCTAGATAATCCTGGAGCAGTGGAGGATACTATGCATCGCTGTGTTAAATAAAGATGGTTTACGAGGTGCAATTCAGGCCATGGTGACTGCTTGTCCACTGAATGACTTCTCTGAATTGGTTGCTGCAGCATATCGGGCAGAAGAGCACCTGAACAAGCAGTACGGTCCATATAAGGGGAAAAAGAAAGATGGTGGAAAGGCTGGGCAGATGGGAAGAGGTAGAGCACAAAGTTCCAGGTCCAGTGGAAGTACAACTAGTGTGAGCAGCGGATCGTCCGGCAGTGGTCGATACCAACCCTATGCTTGCTATAACTGTGGACAACCTGGGCACAGGAAGAGAGAATGTCCTCAACTTCAACCTCAACCTCAGTTTTCTCAGGGTACTCCACAGGGAAGTCAGTCTGGATCTGTATCTTGGAGAGGACAGGGGAGTCAGATGCGACCTGAGCAATCTTATTCCTATCCTCAGCCATATGTTCCTGGATCTCAGCAATCAGGATACCAGCGACCCTATTATCCGCAGTATCGACCTCAGATGATGGGATATCAGGAACCTCAACAATTTCATGGTGCTGGAGCCAGTGGTAGTTTTGGAGGAAGAGGGACTGGATCCAGAAGTAGTCAGCCAAGCCAGGGTCGTGGGAACCGTGGAAGAGGTAGGGCTGCTGGGCAATCTTTTGCTGTGATAGGATCAAGTGAGGTGGAGGGACCTATCAATAACACTGTGGTTGAAGGTATGGTTCTTGTTTCAAGTTGTTGGGCTCGTGTGTTATTTGATTCTGGTGCTACCCATTCTTTTATATCCTCGATGTTTGTTATGTCTTTGGGGTTGGAACTCGAATCGTTTAGCCCCCCTTTACTTTTGAGATTACCAACAGGAGACTCTCTTTCAGTGACTCGAATGGTAAGAGATTGTCCTGTAATAATAGGATATCGGAATTTGAAAGCTGATTTGGTAGAGATTTCTATGAATCAGTTTGATATTATTTTGGGAATGGATTGGTTGAATCGATATAGGGTGATGCTCGATTGTTATCGGAAAAGAGTGGTTTGTCATTTGCAGAATGGACGGATTGTTGAATATCAAGCGTGTTCTAACGATACGATGCTTAGCCCAATTCTTAAGACGTCTGTTGGTGGGAAGAGGAATCTGGAATGTCTCGGAATCATGTTTGCTCTGAAAGATGAAGTCGAGGGAGCGAGTTCTCCTTTAACTCTAGATGTGGTGGAGGAGTATATTGATGTGTTTCCAGATGAACTCCCGGGACTTCCACCCAAGATGGATATCGATTTCTGCATCGATTTAATTCCGGGAACATCACCGATCTCGATTGCTCCTTATCGTATGACTCCAGCCGAGTTAGCTGAATTGCGGAAGCAATTGAATGAATTGCTTGGTAAGGGATTTATTCAACCGAGTGTATCTCCGTGGGGGGCACCAGTTTTATTTGTAAAGAAACACGATGGTTCGTTGAGATTGTGTGTCGATTATCGACAACTTAATCGTCGAACTATAAAGAATAAGTATCCCTTGCCCCGCATTGATGAATTGTTTGATCAGTTAGGTGGATCCAGGTATTTCTCAAAGATTGATTTGAGGTCAGGTTACCACCAACTCAGAATCAGAGCGGAAGATGTATCCAAAACAGCTTTTCAAACTCGATATGGGCATTTTGAGTTCTTGGTGATGCCTTTCGGGTTGACAAATGCTCCTGCTGCATTTATGGATATGATGAACCGTATTTTTAGACCTTATTTGGATCGGTTTGTCATAGTTTTCATTGATGACATCTTGGTTTATTCTAAGACATCAGAGGAGCATGCAGAGCACTTGAGAATCGTTTTGCAGACGTTGAGGGATAATCAGTTATATGCTAGAAAGAAGAAGTGTGATTTCTGGTTAACTGAAGTGAAATTCCTAGGGCATTGTTTCTCATGAAGGTATTTCAGTGGATCCATCTAAAGTAGAATCAATTACTCAATGGGAACAACCTAGGAATGTGGGTGAAGTTAGAAGCTTTCTTGGTCTAGCTGGATACTATCGGCGTTTTGTTGAGAATTTTTCTCGTATTGCTTTACCTCTGACTCAGTTAACTAGAAAGGACGTCCGGTTTGTATGGGATGATTCATGTGAGGCAGCCTTTCAGGAACTCAAGAAAAGATTGACATCAGCACCCATCTTGATCGTTCCAAGTGAGGGGGAACCTTATTCTATGTATACAGATGCCTCTAGGAATGGATTAGGATGTGTTCTGATGCAGCAAGGTCATGTTGTGGCTTATGCTTCGAGGCAATTGAAGAATCATGAAAGGAACTATCCCACCCATGATTGGAGTTAGCCGCTATCATTTTTGCATTGAAGATTTGGAGATGTTATCTTTATGGAGCAAGGTTCGAAATATATTCTGACCATAAGAGTCTCCAGTATCTCTTTACGCAGAGAGATTTGAACTTGAGACAACGGAGATGGATTGAATATATGGAAGATTATGATTTCAGTTTCAATTACCATCCGGGTAAGGCTAATGTGGTAGCAGATGCTTTGAGCCGCAAAAAGCATGGTACGTTATCTAGTCTGGCATTAGAGGATTGGGATAGATCAATAATTATGGGTGAATATAATCTATACCCTTATGAGTTGGGTGATCAGGCTTGGGTATGCAACGTTGTAGCTACCCCATCTTTGGTTCAACAGGTGAAGCATGGTCAATGGTATGATGACTTCCTGTGTCAATTGCGCACTCATTTGGAGGATGGTATAACCATAGAAGGTTGGAAATTGGAATCCGATGGATCCCTTAGATATAAACAGAAATTGGTGGTTCCGAATGATCCTGATCTCAAGGGAGCGATATTATATGAAGCACATCATTCTAAGTTTGCTGTACATCCTGGTAGTACCAAGATGTATCAAAATTTAAGGAAGCAATACTGGTGGCGAGGAATGAAAAGGGAAGATGCGCAATATGTGGCTAAATGTATGAATTGTCAGCAGGTTAAAGCAGAACATCTCAAGCCCGCTGGGATGCTTCAACCTTTACCTATATCGGAATGGAAATGGGATTATGTTACCATGGATTTTGTTTCCGGGTTACCTAAAACACAACAAGGATTTGATAAAATTTGGGTAATCATGGATCGATTGACAAAGTCAGCTCATTTCATTCCGATTAAAGCCATTTATTCCCCGACGCAACTTAGCACTTTGTATATAAATAATATCATTCGATTGCACGGTGTGCCTACAAGTATTGTATCGGATAGGGACCCCAGATTCACATCTAAGTTTTGGAAAGCTTTACAAAAGGAATTGGGGACTAGGTTGGATTTTAGTACAGCTTTCCATCCTCAGACTGATGGACAATCTGAAAGAGTTATCCAGGTTCTCGAGGATATGCTTAGAGCTTGTGCTTTAGATTTTGCTGGAAGCTGGCGTGATCATCTATCTCTAGTAGAGTTTGCATATAATAATAGTTATCAGTCTAGTATTGGTATGGCTCCTTATGAAGCTTTATATGGGAGACCGTGTAGATCTCCACTCTGTTGGGTTGAAACTGAGGACCACGTTACTCTCGGGCCAGATTTGATTCAAGAGACTACCGAAAAGGTTAGAATCATTCTTGAGAGACTAAAGACGGCTCAAAGTCGACAGAAAAGTTATGCTGATAGAAGAAGAAGACCTTTGGAATTTGATGTTGGAGACTTTGTGTTTCTTAAAGTGAGTCCAAGGCGCGGGATAGTAAGATTCGGCACCAAAAGTAAGCTTGCTCCAAGATATACAGGTCCTTTTGAGATTATTGGAAGAATTGGACTTTTGGCCTATCGTTTAGCTTTACCTCAGGAATTATCTCACGTGCATAACGTGTTTCACGTGTCCATGTTGAGGAAATATGAACCGGATCCTTCACGTTATTCCTTGGATGGACGTTTCTATTCAAGAGAATGCGACATATGAAGAAGCTCCGGTGCAGATTGTAGATCGACAGATAAAGATACTTCGGCATCGTGAGGTTCCACTGGTTAAGATTCTATGGCAATATCATGGTTTAGAGGAAACCACTTGGGAGCTGAAATCTGAGATGGTTAAGCGTTTTCCTTATCTTCTTCAGTGAGATAAGAATTTCGGGGTCGAAATTCTTTTAGGGGAGGAGAGTTGTAACGCTTGCAACTTTTTGTAATATAATAATATTATGTTGACTTTTGACCTTGGGCCTGGTTGTAGGAGACCAAAACTTTTGTGGTCAAAGTGTAATTTTAAAAAGTGTAAGGGGTGTTTTAGCAATTTGCCTTATTATATAAGGATTTTTTTTTATTTCTTTCTTCCTGGTCATCCTCTTCACTCGTTCACCAGAACATTCTGTTTTGCTCTCGCGTTCGACAATCTCCTCCGTTTTCACTTCGCCATAACTTTCAATCCGCTCATCCGATTCTAGTGATTTTCGTGTTTCTGGATTCCTCGCGGAGAGTACTTCATAACGCCTATAAGAAATGCCACCGACGACGCCGCTGATAATGCGTCCCTGCGACTTCCGGAGCGATTTCTGGACGATTCTGATTTCGGTTTGAGGAACGGACACCACCATTGGAATCAGGAGATCGAGAACTCCTTAAACCTGCTGTCAGGTTATTTCGTCGCTGTTCTCCGTTTTCGGGTACCGTTTCTCGCTGTGTTTCGATTTCCAGAATTTCCAAACTCTTCTGGATTGATCTTTATCGGTTTTCAGGTATATTGGGCTAAGGAATTCTTCGGAGGTCAGGTAGGTTCTCCTATTCATATTTAATTGGATTGGTTTTCGAAACTGTGATTTAAATAACGTTCTTAAGAAATAGTTTTGAATATTAATATTTGCTGCTGATATCAAATGGTTATTGAATAAATGATTTTGTTATTGAAAAGTTGATTTTGGTTATTGATTAAGAATCTGCAGGATTTGTATTATGAAATGTGATAATGTTTATTATGGTAATTGCTATCAACCTGGGATTATATTATTGTTATGGAAAGTGGTTATGGTGAGATACCCCTATGTGGATATGTTGGTGGGGGTGAGCGCGTGACACGAGAGTGGGAGGGTGGACACTGCCTCCTTGGGTGCGAGTCCCTAAACCTGCGCAGGGTTGTGTCATGTATGGTTCACGGGCACCGGTGATATTATATATTATTGTATCAGTATTGATAGCATGGAAATTTATGATTTTGATATGGTAACTCAATTTGCTGTTATTATTTTTATCGATTTTGAGAGATCGGATTTGATACAGGTTATTCTGATGTTTGATAAATATGGAATGGTTTTGGACATGATTACTCTGTTTATGAAACTATTTGAATAAACTGAATTCTGCAGATTTGTTTTTGAATATCTAGTTAAGTTATGAATAGGGGATTGGAACCTACGGGCGAGTAGCTCAATCTACTCAATTAACATATTTCAGGTGATACTCGGGACGTTCCTGGACGTCAAGCTTGATAGGTGTTACTTCCTGAAGGATCTTTGGTTCTTTTTGGGTTGTATAGGTCTGTACAGTTGTATCTTCAGGATTTTGTTAAGTTATGTTCTGTTTATGTAAGCTGAAAGTTGAATTAGTGGTGATGTAATATATATTATGGATTATCTGGATTTGACTGCCAGGTTGGATTTTGTTGACTTTTTGACTGAAATTTTATAGTCCCCGGGGGCATTTGAACGTATTTGATTGGTTCTTATTTATATTTTATTATTTTATTTTCTTTAACTTTTCAAAAAGTTACAGCCCTATAAAAGGGTTGTGACAAGTTCAATGTCCACGGAAATTGTCAATTGATTAGCTATTGTTCAAATAAAACCGAAAATGACTTTTTTTTTCCTTCTTTTAACCGAGCGCCAATGTGGCATTTTAAACTTATTCATTATTTTCAATGTTATTTAAAATTAAATTTTAAAATAATTTATATTATTTTTCTAATGAAAAGAAGTTTCCCATGAATCTTAATAAATGTTACGGTAACACTTGTTAATATACCGGAGGTCCTGAGCGAAATATTAGACATGACTTAACTTAGTACCAAAATAACAAGAAATATCAATGCATTGTATTATAAATTACAGGCGTATGGTCTAAATATTGTACCTAATACATAGTTTTCACTTGAAAAATATCATTATCTTAATATTCTTTGTAATGAAATTTTCAATGATAGATTCGTACTCAATCTTCTCTGGCATCCTTATTGTTTTGGACTTCAATTTGGGCGTTGACAACTTGAGTATAAAAAGTAACCTACAAAAATGTAAACTAATAAATTCTTTATATCTATGAGCTTTTCTTTTCAAACTATATATATTATATAAAGTTATGGTCACCAAATAATAATACTATGGACTCTAAAATCTATATTAATTTGGGGCCCTCCAATTTTGGGGACTCTGTGCGGTTGCCCAGCCCGCACAGCCAAAAGGACGGGCCTGTTTATATATATATATATATATATATATATAGGTGATTCAGAATGTTCCACTAAATTAGAAAAAAATTATTATAATATTAATTTTATGTTTCATGTTATATAAATTAGAAATAAAAATTCGTTATAACATTAATTTAGTCCAGTAAAACAAATTAAACGTGTTAAAAGTTTGGTAAAATTATAAAATTGAAATGATATATTTTATTACTTCTATTTTATTAAATTAAATAAATTTATTATAACATTAATTAGGACTCTTTAATACATGATAGGTTAATATGGAGGGATGTAATATAGAGAAATTTTATAATTTTAATTAAAATATTTAAGATATAATTAAAATAGAAAAATATGCATTTAAAAAAATACTATAAATCAAATTATATATATATATTAAAATATTTATTTATATGTTAGTATCATCAATACGGTACACTATTTAACATTCCTGATTGAATACAAATTTATAGATATATCTATTTAACATTTCTGATTGAATACAAATTTATATATATACTTATTGGGCAGACACATGCTCTGCATGTGATAGCATGTGTTTTGGTTCTCATATCATCAGATCATTAAAATTAAAAGTAATAAGTGAGATATTTCCAAAGTCTACTACAATCTACACATATTGCTTTTATATACGACAAAAAGGAGAAACATGGTACAACAGAGAGAACTGCAGGGACAACTGGTTGAACATCTGTTGCAAATATATACATAAAAAAAAGTAGAGACAATATGTATTTTATATACACAAAAATTCAGATCAATTTTAGGTTTTTCTATTTCGTGTTCTTTGGCTTGATTTGTTTTTGTGCTTTTATTCTATTTTCTGCTGTTCGTCTTTAAGATTTGTATCCTGAAATGCTATGATGGAAAATCTATATTGCAATTCTCGTCTGAATTGATGTTTTTTTGCTCTGAGTTTAAGAAGGAACATGTTTGAATGAGGATATGTTATGAGTTTCTTATTATCTATTTTTCATTTGCTTCCTGCAGTGATATATGTGGATGTCAGTGTTTGTATGTTTAAATTTTCTTTAATTGCTTATACAATTGTTGTACAGTACAGTTGAATAATGTTTCAGCAGTCTTACCAAACAAAGTAGCTAGCATGGAGCCAGATGAATCTTCCAGTTGCACTTGAAAGTAGTACCTATATTTGTGAATTGTGTTACATAGATATTACTGATGAAATAAATGTCTCTATTTAGGATTTTACCTTGTACCGTTTGTGTATCTAATTTTTAAAACGTGTTAATTAGATATTTTACTTGGAATAGCTTTAGCATCTTTTTTGTTGCAATGTAGACAACTAAATTATTCTTGGTATTCAGCAGCAATACTTCTGGTGTAATTATTGCAATACATATACTAGAATTTATGATTTTGATTAGCCAATGCAATTGTAGCTTTAACTCAGAAAGTTGATTTCTATATATAAATAATCACATTTATGCATAATGAAATTTATATTATTGTGATGATAAGGAATAGCTTTGCCAGAAAAGAAATTAGAGTAGCAAACCTGATCAATTAAATTTTGGACGTATACAATCTTTGTTGTTTCAACAGCTACTAAGGAAGTTGTGGAGGTGGAAGTTGAAGTAGTGTAAGCTTTATTTTGAGCAATGTCTTCAATAATAGCTTTGTTAACAATAGACCTGTCGATAACTGGTAATTATAATAAAAATTGATAGCCACAATGTAATATAATTTTGTGATTAGAATTGAATATGGTTCCTACAACGAACTGTCAACCATGGGAAAGATAAGGAATTTACTATACGAAGTTAATATTATAAGTAAATGTAGTAATGCATACCATAACTCTGTTACTTCCTCAATATTTGGATTGATTAGAAATGTAGTGGAAACTTTTGTGGCTAATGATGTTCCTATTAAAAAGAATGAAAAACGGTAAATAATCTAAAAATATAGTTCTGATGGTTAAGATAAAAGTTGATATTATAAATATAGATATGTATACCATTATATGCCACCACTTTCACATGTGCTACAATTATTATTGGTTTCTGATGTAAAATCTTAGCAAAGCACCTTCATTTTGGACAAAATGATCCCACATAATGAGACTCACCAGATTTAATATGCAATATGGAATAAATGTATTTGAATGAGAGAGCAATATAACTATAAAATATTGACTATACGAATATAAACTTTAAAACAATAAACAAATGGTAGCATACTCTTGGTTGATAAGTATGAATTCTTGGATAATAGATGATCCAAGTTGACGAGCAGGATTAAAGTCAATTACTTGTGCAAGAATGTCCGCCCGGGAAAAAAATAGCATTAGATTTGATGAACAATAAATTAGCAATAAAGAGCAAAATTTTCTTACAAACTTCAGTTCGAGTATTTTTGTGCTGATTAAGATCAACAAATCCGGTGAAGGTGTAGGGACGAGGTGTTTTTTCATCTATAATTTATTGAACTAATGTTTTGCGATTGATTGTCCACTGGTATTTATTATCAACGAACCAATATTCTGCTAGAATTGGTTTGACGTAGGCATTGGAAATTTGGTAGAACTTAAGTTTAGCTAATGTATTTTGGAAAAGGGGAATATCTTATAGATGTTTAGAAATGGAACATTGTCAGCATACAAGTAAATTGAATAGCGAGAGCATATATAGGTTTACCTGTGAACCTAACAAGATCAACAATTGGTATGTAGTATCTTTGTGTCAATATCTTCGCACCGATGTTTTCTCGATGACTTGTACTTTGATAGTCCAATTCTTGGTTGTGGAGGAAATTTTAGAGATATACCTATGAGTCCGATGCATATGAAGTTTTTGAATATTAGAAGCTGGTTTGTAGCTATAGAATTATTTATGGTAAAAGTAGCATATCTATATTAATATAAACTGTGAAAGTAAGATGATAGATATGTTGAATAACAACAAAAATGATGTGACAACAGAGAAATGAGTGAACAATTACTAACATGATAAGTTTACGCCATATGACAATTTGTTTGTAAGAGGTGTCAAAGTAATATAAACATTGAATATATTGTAATCTTCCTTAGCAGATAAGTAACAAAAGTCAATTCTATGCATTTTTAATAGTCAAAATTATTTTAGTTAATCAAAATTATTATTAAATTGAAATAATTTATCAATTAATACATTTTGGTGCCACAACTTTCATGGTATAAGTAAAACAACTCACCTTTTAGTGATGTTTCCAAGAGAATATCATGATGAACATGATTATGGCCCAACAAGCTATAGGTCATGAAAAGAATGTAAGAAGAACCATTATCCTTTTCAGTCACTAAACAGGAATATCAACTAGCTTAAAGAGCATATAGTATTCTTGCGCAAGGCCAATACTTGTTTGGAAGCTGAATTATCTGTACTTCAAATAGGTGGTAACACCCATATATGAGACAACTAACATCAGTTAAGTCACATGAGGGAGAATTTGGTAACAGTAGTTTACCCAATATGACTACGGTACCACCAACAAATAAGAATTATGTGTTGGTAACTTGAAAACTTATTATGCATACATAAGGTCACAAATAAAAATGTACTTTTATTTAACACAAGATAGCCAGTAAAGGAACTAAAAGAAAAAATATTTTAGTAAATTATAGTGCAATTAGTAGGTAAGAAGAAACATATGTGCATATTCTTTCTAGTATAATTTCTTTAGCATGTTAGATATTTTCTGTTCAACCTCATCCAAGTCCTTGACTTTTGCCTACAAATTCAAAACATAATACTTAAACATATTGGTGCATAAAAAACCTTGAAATAGTAAATAAATTTCAAATAACAAAGTATAATACTATGGATTAAAAAACACATCAAACTTCTAGAGAACTTGTTGATTCTACCTCCTTGTCAACTCTATAGGGTTCAAAGCAGAGAGAAGGGTATTTAAGATTGTGTAGAATCCAATTATCTTGCCTAATCAACCCGGAAGAATTATTCCTACTCAACGGTAGATGGAGACTTTGAAATTATATCTTGAACAACTTTGTTTACTCCACGAACATTATTGCAGATTTTTCTAGACACATCCTCAAAGAATTTGTGCTCAAAATGGTACTTGGGAAAAGTCCTAAACAATCAAAATAAAAGATAATTTCATACAAACAGTATCAAACATTCGACTCTATTAATGGATGAGAAAAGAAAAGTCACAGAAAAGTGTGAGTGGCATGTTACAATTTAAAATTAAAGCAATTCGTAACAACAAAATATTTCCTATCATATGAGCATGGTTGTCATGACAAATTGATGGAGAACATTTTCTTATTAGTCCATAGATGAAGAATAAAATAAATTATAATGCATGCCAGTAAACTTTTGTTTCTTTATTTGTTTGATAAGGAATAGATGACATATACACATCATGTTGAAAAGGAATGTTTGATGGGATATTTTGCTACTAGTGTGATTTCCGAATCAACGTCTAAGTGTAATTTCAATATATCATCTCCACATGGATGGTGTATTTTAGAAAGAAAGAATGAAATCAAGATTTAAAGTGAATTGTTAAAAGAATATGTTAAAATCATAGGAAAATAGAATTGAATCATATCATAGAAATTGAATAAATGTTAACAGTCCAGTAATGAAAATTATGAAAACTAGTACTAGTGAAGTTGTTCAATAAAAATACCAATGGTTCTGTTGATCTCAATTGCTTGCTTTTTACTTAAATGTATAATTCAACTAAGAAACTCAATTCTTCATCCTAGATCATCATTGTTGATGACTAGTTAAAAATTTCTCGATTCGATTTAACCAATCCTAGGTAATAACTTACATGTATCTCTATACTACAAAGTTATCAACTGTTGAAGACCGATCTTGAAGAAAATTGAATCTAAAAATTGTTTATCTCTAGATCAATATGTTTATCCTCAGTTCTAGATCTAACATCAAAACGCCATCTCAAGTATAGAAAGATGTTATAACAAATTGCTTAACTCTCGTTCTCACACCTTAATATGCTTATGAAAACTTAGAGAATTGAGGTTTTAATGAACTGGAATTTTACATATAGATATAGAAACGAAATTGATCTCAACAGAATACTAGATCTATTAGTAGGGATGGCAATGGGGCGGGTTGGGGTGGATTCTTGGTCAACCCGAACCCGCCCCGGTAATTTTATAATTAATCTTAACCCACTCCAACCCGCCCCGCCGGGTTCTTTCTATGTTAAAAAAATCCAACCCGCACGGAGCGGGTTTGAACCCGCCCCGCCCCATCCCAACCCGCTTTATTATCAAAATTATATAAATAATAAATAATAAAATACTACGTCAATATATAACATTAAAATATTCATAAATAACATTAAATTTTGTACCATAAAAAATTTTAAAAAAATATTAAATATTGAAATAATATTAATAATATATTATAAAATATATTTATTTTGTAATATAATATTATAAAATTAATTAATAGATATCTACCGGTGCGAGGCGGGACGGATTTTGATAGAATCCGAACTCAACCCGCCCCGCAACCGGTTTTTCAATTAGATTGAATCCACCCTTATGCGGAGCGGATTTAAACCCGCTCCGATCGGGTTGGAGTGGGTCGGGAACCCGCGGGGTGGATTCAAATTGCCATTCCTATCTATTAGCTATTCATGATCAGATCTAGTTTAACAACGAAGTTCAAATTCATCACAATCATGTTATTTGAGTAAAGAATTCACCAGAGATAAAAAAATTTAGCTCTATCACAACTTGATCTTCTTCAATCCCTTGCTAATTACCAAAAATAACAAAACAGAGTACTGTATCTTGGAAGAAAATCATTGGATTAAAACTGTAGTTTTTTACATCTCTGAATCAAGAATTTAAACCAAGTCCAAAATCAAAATATCAAAAGATTCTTATATGAAAAAGAGATAAAAGACCCCAATTGCAACGACTAAGCGCCTATTTATAGAGTTTGAACTCATTGACAATTTCGTAAAATTAAAAATACAAAAAAACACAAAGTGGCGAAGTCTCCTAATCCAGCAACTTTTTGCCTGTTTCTTCGCCTTGGCTTTGGCGGTAGCAAGATTCCCTTCCCAAGCCCATCGCTTAAACTGAGATTTCTTGAGGCAAAAATTTTCAATGTCACCTGTACTTATCGCCAGGTGCTTTAGGCGAACCTTTATCCCATCGTCGGCTTATGTCTCTAACTTGTGCTTGTTGGGGCGACATTTGACACGTGCTACTTTTAGCCATCGCCAAGTTGTGCTTGTTTGAGGCGAATGCAGAACGCGATATCGCCATGCTTTCCTTTGCTGCTGGCGATGATTCTACTTTCCTTCCTTCTATCACCAGCTTCTCCTTTCATTTTAGCAAGGCTTGAGACGCTACCTCCTTAGTTTCTGGTTTTCACCAGACTGTTAGACTTGGACAACTTCCTGTTAAGTCATTCTTTTGTTCTGAATTTGCTCTTTTCTGCTTACTTTCTTTATTTTTGCATTCAAGTCTCTGTCTCAATAAAATAATCTAAAATTACTTGAAATCAACTCAATTAATTGTCTTTTAAGCGCAACTTCTTTACAATAAAACTCTTAAAACATATCAAAATATAGGTAAATTCTAGACTTATCAATGTTCTGTTGATTTCAGTGGGACAATATATATATATATATATAGTTGGTTGACATAATATTCTACACCAGAACTTTTCAGATGACAATTTAAACTCATTGCACCGTCCAACTACCTATAGATAATAAGACTTTAGCTATAAAAACTACACATGTAGTAGACGGACAAACCAACTCACATACATATATGAAATCCAACCCTACATTCCTAAAGTGAAGTAGTCTTTAGATTCCAAGTTTTATCATACATATATATAAAAAATAGTTGCTATACAATATCCATCTGTCTAGAGATTATATTTCATTTAATAGGGACCCGAAGCAAATGACAAATCACGGCTACAAAGCCAACTCAACATCCATACAAGTCTAATAAAAAGGCAGAGCACATAAATCATAGAGTGGCGATAATACCACCTCATTTTTTTTTCTATCTGTACACTCCTTTAATTTGTATATTCCAATTAAAAATTTTAAAATATTTGATTTGTATTTGAACCCTATTTAATTCCAATTATATCCTTTAAATTATATATTTTGTAAATATTTTTTTTATTTTCACACTCCAAAAAAAATCAAAGAAGAAAACCGAAAAATTCAAGCGAGATGGACATGATATCAATAAAAGCGATAACTACCCTAGAGTCGCTAAATACATGCCCAAGTACGTCATCAACGTTCTTTCAAATAAGAAGCGCATTATCGACATCATCTGGAAGAAAGTTATGAAATTGTCTGCATTGTCTTTTTTTTATACAATAAAAGATTCAGCAAAGTTGTTTTGTAGGTTTGTGCCATATACAAATATAAGCCTTATTTGAATCTCATTTCTGCAATCCTTTCTGTGTTTTGTAGGTCTTACATTATATTAAATTTTATTCCTATCAAATTGATTATTATTGGGTGTGCAAATATGAAAAATGGGGTGGCATTATCGCCCATTCTAAATCATATATACTAACACTAGAATTTACATGAAACTTTGAAATGAATAAGTATGATGGATCACGATTATCAAATAGTATACAGTCATGATATTGGTACCCAAATTTGTATATACACCTCCATTTCAATTATTTTTTTTCAAAATTTCAATAATGACGTAACCATATAAGAGATTATTCTGTTTCAGTTTTGGAAAGTATACGAAATTAATTTCAACTATGGGTTATTTAAAAAAAACTCTATTTTTTCAAACGTTTCATTTGAGCTACCGGTTTTGAAAAGTTTTTCAAAATCACCCCCAAAATCAAAACCACTAGTGGTTTTGGTATTTTTGTGAGTGGTTTTGGTGTTGTTTGAGTGGTTTTGAAATTCTATATGTTTTAATTTGGATATTCGGAATTTCCCTAAAATCAAAATTACTCATACAACACCAAAACCACTCACAAAAATACCAAAACCACTTGTGGTTTTGAGTTTGGGGGTGGTTTTGCAAAACTTTTCAAAACCGATGGTTCAAAGTGAAACGTTTGAAAAATGAGTTTTTTTTTTTTTTTTTGGAAATAACCCTTTCAACTAATAGATAATATAATGTTAATTAATGCATCAATTTATTTCTAATTATACTAATCTCTATCTCTATTATAATAAAAGGAGGAAATTAACAAAGTCAATTAACCACGCGTTGACAAGTGACTTTGTAAAAATGCAACACGTCATATTTTTTTTATAAAATTACTTTTTTAATCTTTAATTTTAATTAACTAAATTGGTTATTTCAACATTTTAATAAATTCCCAAATTTTTGCACAGATTTTGTAATAAATATTCAATTTTATATTTACACTAATTGTTATACCACATCGGAAATATAACTCATCGATTATTTTTTCCACCACTATATAAAGAGATTTTTGTTCAGTTAGTTTTCACATCGACCTTGAAGGCATTTGTGCTCTTTGTAAATTAAATAGAGTTACTTGCCACTAGAGGTTTAAATATGAGTTTATATTATATCATTTTTTGGATTTTAAAATTGAAATGAATCCAAAATCTACATTATCATTATATTATTATATATAATCATAATAATAGAAGTTTCTTTTAAATATATATATATATATATTTATATTTATAATAGTATATGTTTGGTTAAAGTTAAAATTTACTTACCATTTTCTTAAAAGAATAAGTTCAACTAAACATATTTTATAGTTTTTTTTATTAAATTAAAAATATGAATAAATAAATTATTTTATAATCGCAATAATAATATCTCAAAAATCAAATCAATTCATTTTTAAGAGTGGAATCAATTCAATACTAATAAAATAAATAAGAAACTTCTCTGTCCTCTCTATTCTTTACCTTTATCTTTATAAATTAAAAAAAAAAAAATAGCCAAATTAACCAAGAGGCTACTGCTACTTGTAGATGCTATTATCGGAGGTCGGAATAAAATTGAGATAAAGAAGCGCGGAAATTATAGAATGTTTTGGGTGTGACTGGATCTGTAGAGAAAATGGGAAAAAAAAAGTAGGTAGAGATGCCTTGCACTATAAGTAAACATTTGTTAAGTGAATGGGTGTTGATGAGACCCAGAGATAAATGGAAGGGAATTTGTGGCTCAAAAATCATTTGAAGAGCTTTGTTATTTTGATTCTACTAAAGCTGCTTTCTGTAACATATTCTTCACACAATTCTTTCTCAAATATTGTAATTGCGTAAGAACTGAACCTGTCATATTCGAAAAATTTGTAGTATAATACAATTGATTGACATCGAATTTTTAAAAAAAATTATTTTATGCGAAGAATTTAATTATAAAACTTTAAAATTTTATAATATAAATTGGATTTAAAAATTTTGAGGGTTATTTTTATATAATATTTATAAGTTTCTTAATCTTCGTTCAGTCGACACAATTTTCTTTTTTCTTTTTAAATTATTTTTAAATCAACTTCTCATTCCATCTTCTCTTTCTATCTTTCAAATTGTCTACTCGATTCTAGTAAATTTTTATGTCATTAAATTTGTAACTTTAAAGATCATATGATTTTTTTAGCTGACGTCAGTTAACAAAATATGAGTATCCTAACTTTCTTTCTACTTTTTTATTTTCGATTTTATACAAAACGTGATTACCGCGATTTCCTTTCTATTTTTTATTTCCGATCTTGTGTGAAGAAAAAATCACCCGTCCGGAATTAAGAAGCTCACAATCTTTTAATCTAGCATGTGTTTCGTTTTAAGAAATTAAGAAATTATTGAATGCTTATTTTGGATGTCACCGGAAGATACCTTGCATTCAGAGACGGATCTAGTGAATCAAATGGGGGACAAAATGTCCCTAATTTTTCTAGGAAGTGTTTAAATTATTTATGTTGGAATTTTGGAAGTTTTGGATAAACTCAAGTGAGAATAAGTAAAGAATTTAAGTGAAAGATCAAATAAAAGTTAATGTATCTGTATATATTTCATAAATTTATAAAATTTCATTATCTCGTAAAATATTTAACTAAGAATTCACTATATAAAGGATAAATTTGGAGAGTAAAAAAACTACTGTAATATTACTCTATGCACAAATTGCGAGTATAATTGATAATATATATATATATATATGTATATCTATTATTTTATAGTGAGTGTATTTTAAAATGATAATTTTTATTTAATAATTTAAGTTTAAAAAAAATTCAAGAGTTATAAACAATATCGAGTTAAAAATATATAAAAATTAATAACTTTTATAATTTATAAACAACTTTTTAAATTAACGTCCCCATTTCAAGAATTCTAGATCAGGCACCGCTTGTATTACAAGTCAACATTTATTAAGTTAATGGGCATTAGATGAGACCAAGAGATATGGAAGGGAACTTGTGGCTCAAGCATTTGACGAGCTTTCCTATTTTGATTCTGCCAAAGCTACTTTCTATACCATATTCCTCACTCCATTTTTTCTCTAATATTATAATTCTTTAGTGTGCATGAACGGTAATATTTGAAATTTTTCAATAATGTAATATAATTTGTTGTCTATCAAATCATTACAAGTTTTAAATTTTAAGTATTTATAATACAAATAGAATTTTTTTTTTTTTTTTAAAATGAGGGTTATTCTTATAATTGTACTTGTCATATCATGTTTATATGTTTCTTCTTCTCCATTCAGTCTGACACAGATTCTCTCTCTTCTAAAGGCTTATCATATAATGTTTATATGTTTCTTCTTCTCAGTAGACACATATTCTCTCTCTTCTAAAATTATTATTAAAACACCTTCTCCTCTCACTTTTCACCTTCTCTTCTTCGTATCTTTCAAATTGTTTCTTCTCTTCTTCTTATTATCTTTCAAATTGTTAATCCTGATTACCTTGATTTTCTTCCTATTTTTTTTATTGTCAATCTTGTGTTAAAAAATATTTAAAATTTTTAAATAGCATTAAGTGCTCACGTTTACTACTTCATGAACTTAAACTCAAAGTTAGTATACTGGTGATGCTAATACGAAATATTGATTACTCGGTAGGATCATGTCATGTAGTAGTGTCAAGACGGACTCTTGCGTCCGGTCCGGTCCAGTCCGCGCGGACTTGTGTACATAATGGACCGGAGCGGACCGGTCCTTTTTTTTCACAGACTCAGAAAATCGAAGTCCAGGTCCGTCCTTATGAATCCGCGGACGGACCCGGACTGGTCCGTTTAATTTTTTAATTATTTTTAAAATTTTTTAATTTTTTAAAATAAATTTAATAATAAATGGAATAAAATTATTAAATTAAAAAATTATATAATCAAAATTCATTAGTATTTTATTATAATATTATATAAATAATATTTTTAAAGTTAAAATTAATAAAAATATAATATTAATATAAATAAAAATATAAAATTTATTATTTTTAATATTATATATAAAAAACGGACCGGTCCGCGGACAGGTCCGGTCCAGTCCGCACGGACCCGGACTCTGCACGGACTAGACTTTAAAGTCCGCTGTCAAAATGGACTTTCAATCTTAGAGTCCAAATCCGCCCGGACCCGGACTGCCCGCGGACTCTGAGTCCATTTTGATAGCACTAATGTCATGGTACAAGGTTTATCCTTGCTAGGTTAGGAATAAGAGTCTTGGATGTTAAGGTGATTCAAGGTCTAACTGTTGGCCAGAAGATGTTGATACTATAACTTACATTGATACCGTGAGATTTTATATTACCGCTCAAATTTAAGAGGAGACAGTTCCCTATCTTAGTATTATCTGCAATAACCATAACACAAGAGTCAAGGACAATCTTTAAATAATGTAAGTCTCTATCTCAAAAGACCTGTTTTCATGTACAGTCAATTAAAAGTTGTTGTATCCCGAGCAAATAATCTTAAAGGTCTAAAAAAATACTTATTTTAGACGAGCATTGTGTAGTACTAAAAACCATGTATTCCTAAGCACTTGAAAATGGTACAAATTGAATGTTGTTCGACATAAAACTCATATAATTTATTTGATAAATTAAATAATTATATTTTATTTTCTTAGAATAATAAAATTGCAAATACTAATATATGTATTGATTTTGATGAAGGGTACTTCACCGTGAGTCGCACCGAAGAAATTAAGAATAAGTGAGATTTATGATAATTTCACTAAATTTTGCATGATCTGATCTCAACAATACAAATTACTAAGAGTGAAAAGAGGTTTATGTCTAATTAAATCTGTTTAGTCTTTTTTATTATTATTATTTTTTCATATCTTGGTTTTGTTTCCTTTTATTGTTTTCTATTTTTATTGTCGATTGATCGGGACATTCTGTGATATATTATTCGTTTTGCGAGAGACTTTACATTTGATCATTTACTGTTTGCAAAAATTTTAAAATATATATATTTAGTGTATATTTTAACACCCGTGCGTACGCACGATCAAAATTTCTAGTATAATTTATAATAAATTTATGTATGAGTTGAATAGGTAAAATAATATTAATATATATTTTCAATTGATTTCTATTTTTAATTTTTATCAATAATTTATATTTATTTCTAATTTATTTATTTTTTATTTCTATGGATAAGAGTATAAATTGTAAATATATTTTTTAAAGAAAAATATAAATTATTTAAAAAGTAAAAAAAAAATTATAAAAAAATAAAAAAATATTTTATATAACTTCTTTAATCTAATTATATTTTATATATTAAATATAGTAATAGAAATAATTATTTTCTAATTAAAAGTACGTTTTTTAAATTTTTTTTTTAAATGATAATCTTTCGTAAATATAAAAATTATAATATTCATGTTTGAAGGATAATGGTGTCACTGAAGGATTGTACTACCATATTTTGGAGATGACAATATCTACCCTCAATAGTATAACAATATTATTTCTACATCAGTTGCCCCAAAACTGAATATTACTGAATTATAATTTAAATGATAGGATTTCAATAAATTTTTAATTAACTAAAATTATTAAATTAAAATAGTCAAATAAATCATCAAATTATCACTACAAAAATATGTTTAAAATTATGATTTCAACACTTTAAATAAAATTTAAAAATTTTATAAATTAATTTATCATCTCGAATTTATTCTAATAAACAACTTGTTTTGATTTTTAGTTTCTCTCCATACTTCTTTGGAAATTTTTTTTTTATAGACCCTAAAAAGTTTACTATACAATTATAGGTCACTTTTGAAAAGTTTGCAAAATTAAAGTTGGATTTTCACTCCATAGGTCATTCACATACTTTGACCGTAATTCACAGATTGTGAGCGTAATTCACAAAATTTATAAATTATAAAAATTCAGGGATATTTTGGGAAACTTGACCTATAGAGTGAAAACTAAACTTTTAAAAATTTGTTTATGTATATTTTACAAAATAGACTTATAATTGTATTTTGAACTTTAAAAAGTCAATCTTTTTAGAATTTTCACTTATTTTTTTAAAGTGGATTATTCTTCACCCTTCTTATCAGAGGGCTGTGTAATTTGAAAATTTGTCTCATTCTTATACTTTACACATGTCGTTTTCTTGGTTGGCCCATTTTTATTGTTTTGCTTTCTTCTTTGGCCTCATTGCAACTTTTATTTTCTATTTTTTGTTCTTCGACTTTAGCACATATAATTAGTGTAACATGTTACTGACGGCGGTGTTGGCGTTGGTGTCGAGATTATCCCTAATTATCAACATTTTATTTTGTTTTGAATATAACGTCGTGACCATAGTGGTTAATTTGACCAAAGCATTCAACTTGATTAACTGAGGGCATGATTAATTTTACTATCATGATAATACATACTCCCTCTTATCCGATGCGGATGATTTTTATGAAGTGTTTGATATTATTACATATAAATAAAGTATAAGGCTTTCTAAATTCCCAAACTTAACTATAATTTTTAATGTAATTCGTAAAATTTTACGTTGGATCAAATATATTCCTTAATTATGATTTAAAGAGTCAAACAAGCTCCTAAAGCTAACATGGTGGGTGAGATGACAAATTTTATTTTCAAAGCGCATTGAAATAATTTTTGTACAAACCTGGACATTTAATGTCATACGTGACAAGAAGATCGTTTTGTTCCCCGCTTGTTAACTATAAATTTGGAATTAGGTTTTCTACATTATTGGGGTAAAAATTAGTTGGGTTTATTAACTTGATCGATTTGATAGAGAGATGTGTGGGATGATTGACAGTAGTGGCCGGTTGAAGGAGAGGATTCAGTTTTTGAATGGGCATTGGGAAGATAAAGAGAGTTATATTGACTTGTGTCATTGTTTTAAACCAGTTTACCCAAAAAAGAAGTATCCAACAAGTTGCCAAAGCACAAAGTTTTTCAATGTAACACCAACAAAATTAAAAAAATAAGATCTTAACGCACATTTGATAAGAAACCCAAGTAAGAGTAAAGCGATGAACCGGTGACTCATAGTTGAAACCCTAACTAAAGTGCATATTATAGCGACTTCTATGTTGGATATGTTGTGGGTGATTGTGAAGGCAACATCGTCAAAAACTGTGATGGAATACCGTCGAAATTCAGTCAAATCCCCGTCGAAACCCAATCGATTGTTTGATAGAGAAGGGGCGAGGCTATTGTCGATGAATCTCACCTAAATAACTTTAAAGGTGCATTTGAACTTTTGGAATTCTAGTTGATAGTAACTTAACGTCGTTAGTAAAATATTTGATGTGGCATCTATATGGCATCCATCATGTTTAATAAATCCGATTCAGCGTCTGTTGAACCAAAATTTGATAACACGCGCCTGGACCCAATTGGGTGGAATTGGCTTCAGGGGCTTGTTTGACCCTTTAAATCATAGTTGAGGGGCTTATTTGACCCCGCAAAGTTGAGGGGCTACATTGAAAATTATAGTAAGTTTGGGGGCTTGTTGTGAGACCTTTATACGTATACACAAATGATTTTTTAGATAAAAAATTAAATGAAAGAGTAATGATACATAGTCTATGTTATTAGTCTAGTTTTATTACCTACTCATAGGTGGCTTTTTATGTTTGGATGATGAATAAATAAATATAAATATATAATAAATGCAAATTAAAATCATCAAATCACGAGTCTCCACATGTGAGTAGCTAACAAGAGTGGGTTATAAGAGTAGGCTACTTACCATTACTCTAAATGAAAGATTAATGCTACACAACCTATTCTAGTAGCCCACTTTTATTAGGGGTGGCAATTTGGATTGATCATTTTCATTTTTTAAAGTTCTCAAAAACATATTCTTTTTCATTTTTAAGTGCTCGTAAGCATACATAAAAGTAGTGAAATAAGGTCTTTCCTAGTATTGTTTCATTATCCACCCTAATCCAATAGGAACTACCGGGGTTTGTATCTAGGAGCATCTTGGAATAATCACCTAATCTATTGTACTCTTGATTTCAATCACCCATGAAAGATTTCATAACATTCCTCTTAGCCCTCGAAATAATAGACTTACCAATATATAAACCCTAATCCTCCCTAACTAACTCTTTAAATCTAAAGAGTGAGATTTCTGGTTGAGATATAATTCAATTCTTGTATTTTCGGAATAGAAATTTAGAATTGCAAGCCTTATTCTTACTTTTCCTTGAATATTTATGTTCAGGTTCATATGTCTTAATAAAAAAGTCACCATTGGCAGTGTTCGTGTTAGCAAATATCATCCACTTACGACATTTTGATTTGCATTTAACTCTCACCCTGCGAGGTTCGTTCTTTGTTTTTACCAATTGAACCTGATTCTCATTAGCATAGTTTTGTATTGCTTCTCTAAACTTTTTCGCATTCTCAAATATCATTCCAAGCTCTAATACAATGATTGCAGCTGTAGGATCATACCTGACTTTATTTGTTATCTTCCTCTTGGGGTATATCAACACCCTCCTCCGCATCTGTCTCTACACCATCTCTGCTATCTTTATTCCCTAGTGATTTAGAGTCGTAATAATCTTCATCTCCACATAGAAGACCTTTGTTCTTATCGTTCAAGGCAATGTCTTCAAAACCTCAATCGAAACCAGCTTCACCCAATATGATTTCTTATGTTCTGTTGCCCTCTTTTCTAGATTTACTATACTTCTTCTCTAAGCATTTTTGTTTTCTAATTGTCCTCAATTCATCATCCACATCACTGTCCTCCTCATTAATATTTCCTAAGTCTAGATCAATATCACTCTCACTGCTATCTTCTAACTGCGTATCACTCTCACTTAGAATCTCTTTCACCACCTAACTCATTAACTCATTCAACCTTATCTATCAAAGATGCCCCATCATAAAATATATTTTTATCTGTATCACTCTTCTTTTCTGGTAGGCAAATTACATTATCACCCTCTAGATTCCTTATATTTACATCACCGATTGGTGGGACCACAACTCCTGCTTCAAACAATAAAGGTTCACTAGTTTCATGCTCTATATATTGTTTTCATAGGGGTAGTATACAAAATAAGCTCTTCATCCCTATCAATCCTTATGAAACTAAGCCATTGGGATCCAAGATATTGAAGGTAATAATATTAGTATAACCCAAATTAGCAGCATAATGATAAAGCTCAAAAATGGAAAGTAAATCTTATCCACACTCATGTCAGTTACACCACCATCTATGTATGAACCCCATTGCCTATTGAAATTTCCGTCATGATGAAAGCAAAGTTCAATCATCATTGTAGCCATGACCTAATACAGTAACAACTTAGTGGTAAATAAGACCCTTTAATACAACAATAATCACAAAAATACAATTAACTCAAAAGAAAAAAATAGTTAACATTGAATACCTGCATTAGTCAGATGCTCACCACTCTCAACTATGTGTTTCAACAACAACAACGAATCTGAAAAATAAAAATCAAACTCAGAATTTAAGCTATTACAACTCAATCAGTAAAACCCTAACCAATAAAACTCAAATCATACCTGGAAAATAATATTGAATGAGCACTTTCTGAAAAACCTTAAATTGTTGCGATGAAGAAGTTGAAAGTTCACCACATTAAGTATAAATCCACCCTTCTAAACGTCTATTATCTAATCCTAACGACGTTTAACACGTGTAGCAACTAATCCTATTTATTTATAGAATCATCATGTTTATAGCACACATGCTTGCATTCGTCTAGAAAAACTTTTCAAAAAAAAATTAAATAAGATAAAAATAGCTACTTGAGGAATTTAAATAAAACCCAATATATTTTAGAGGTTTAAATGAAATTTCAAAGCAAATATAAGGATTTTGGTGATACTTATGCTCAATTAATATACGTAATTCGCTACCTAAATTATAATTAGTTACTCAGACCTGTACCCTACTAATATATTATTTTAACATTGAAGATGATCTTACCTACTCATCAAATTCAAGACTTTCTTTTCAAAAGCTTCCAACAATGTCTTCCTTGCAAAAGTTAATTCTTAAGGGTCTTCCATCTAGTATAGGTAATTATTTTAATATAATTGATGAATTTATATTAGGGAAAATTATAATGGAAATATTTTTGTTTTTGAAAATGGACACTTGTATGTGAATTCTGATAATTTTTACCAATCGACTACAATGAGTTTTATAAAATGTAATAAGGAGGTAAGGAGATAGCTTTATTTATTTATTTAATTTATTTTTTAAAGTTTATATTATTATTAAAGAAAACTATTTACATTTTATAAAAATATTTTTGTATTTTTAATTCAATTAATTTTAATAAAATTACTATACTTCAATTAATTTAATTTAACAAAAAATTCAAATAAAAATATTTTCATTTTTAATTTAATTTAAAAAATAATTAACTTGAATTATATTAATTCTAATAAAATTAGTTTTATTTAATTAAATAATATATTTTAATTATGTTAATTGTAATTAAAAAAAATTTTAATTAATAAAAATATATTTTTAAGTTAAGTTTTTAATCAAATAAATATTTGAGATTGATTTTTATTTTTTTAAAAAAAAATATCAGAACTAATATAAAATTAAAATTTATTATTTATAAAATTTAAATAAAATATTAATTTCTCTCTAATATGCTATTATATAGCTAGCACGTGAAGTTAGTTCGAATCAAATCTTTCTTGTCCACCGTCCAAATCAATCCATCTGTTAGATAATAATATTTAGTTTCCGGAAACTAGGCATTTTTTTGTTCCATCTTCAGCTTCAAAATTTTCATTCAGATTCATTGGAGTTGTAGCCACTTTACAGTTTTGCTGTCCAACAAACATTCCTTCTACACACTGTTTCACCTCAAGCCTAAGAAAATATTGCAATAGTCCCAAATCAGTCATTTCAAAATTTCTCATCAGAGACGACTTAAAATCAACAATCAGATTATCATTAGATCCAAAATAGATCATGTCATCAACGTAGACACAAAAAAAAAAAAGAAAAAAAAGCTTTGCCTCCTTTTTTCAAGTATAAAGTGGGTTCATTTTCACTTTTAACGAAACCATTCTCGTAAAAATAACTATCAATTTTACTATATCATGCTCGCGGTGCTTACTTAAGCCCATAGAGAGCTTTTCTCAATCTATAAACTTTATCCTCATGACCAAGTTTAACAAAGCCCTCAGGTTGAGAAATATAAACTTCTTCCTCTAACTCCCCATTGAGGAAAGCAGACTGCACATCAAATTGAAAAACATGAAGAGATAATTGAGTTGTTAAAGCAAGTAGTAATCTTACAGTTTCAATGCGAGCGACTGGTGAGAATGTTTCGTCGTAGTTGATAACTTGTTGTTGGGCATATAACTTCGCTACAAGTCGTGCTTTGTGCTTTTGCACATTCCCATCAACATGATACTTTGTTCTAAAAATCCATTTGAGGCCAATAACGTTTTTCTCTTATGGGAAGTCCACCAACTCCGAAGTCTGTTTTTTTTTATTTGAAGTCATTTCTTCATTGATAGCACTTTTCCATTCTTCCATTGCTGCTACTTCCTTGAAGAGAATAAGATCTGAAACTTTCAAAGCAAAAGAACAAGTTTCATATATTTCTTTTAAGGATCTTGTCTTTGTAGGAGAAGTCTCTGTTGATGTTAAAGAGTATGAACCCTTTGAACTGGATGGCTTTAATGAGCTGCTACTTGTAGAGTTTGATGATGAAAAATCAGCAGCATCATCTAATGGTGAAGAATCCGCAGGTTCACAAAAGTCATCAGCTTCATTATTTGCTACTGCACCTTGATATGTTTTTGTAGCTTTTATCCAATCCCATCCTGCATTTTCATTGAAAACCACATTTATGCTAATAATGATTTTGGAATTTAGAGGGTTATATAGCCTATATGCTTTAGATTGAGAACAATAACCCAGGAAAATACATTTTTTTTCCAGATTTTTCATCAAGTTTATGACGAGAATTAACTAAAGCATATGCTATATATCCAAAAATTCTTAAATGACTTACACGTGGTTTTCTGTCTCTCTATGTTTCATATGGTGTTTCATTCATGATAGCTCTTGTTGAAGAAATATTCAGGAGATACACTGTAGTGGCGGCTACTTTAGCCCAAAAAGAGTTCGGAAGTCCTTTAACTTTAAGTAAGCTTCTTGCCAGCTCCATGACAGTTCGATTCTTTCTCTCGACAATACAATTCCGCTCTGGTGTGTACGGTGCAGTAAGCTCCCTGTGAATACCATTTTCTTAACAGAAAATATTAAACTCGGCAGAGTTAAATTCACCACCTCTGTCTGTCCATAGATATTTGATACTATTACCATGCTGATTTCCTACCAGGCTTTTAAATTTCTTGAAAGTGACAAGACCTTCAAATTTGTACTTTAAGAAAGAAACCCAATTCATGCAGCTATAATCATCAATCAATAAAAAGAAATACCGATTACCAACAAAAGATTCAGTTTGCATAGGGCCATATTAATTCGCATGTATCAATTGAAGGAAATCATTAACTCTCCACGACTTTCCTACTGTAAATGACTTATTACTTTGTTTACCCAAAACACACCCCTCACAGAAACCAATCATTAGCTCTCCATGACTTTCCTACTGTAAATGACTTCTTACTTTGTTTATCCAAAACACACCCCTCACAGAAACCAATAGATTCAATACTGGATAATCCATTAACCATATTTAGTTGATTCAATAACTTCAACCCTCTTTCATGCAAATGTCCATAACGTAAATGCCACAAAGTAGATTCATCAATTTTACTAACAAGAGCATCATTTTCAATGGAAGCATCCAATGGAAACATTTTATTTTGAGCCATTGAAATATTAACCATAGTGTGACCAGTTTTTTTATCCTCAATTCTACATGAATTATCATCAAACACAATTTTATACCACTGATGATCAACTGCCCATACTCCATAGATTATAAGCTAAACTAGGAGCATATTACACATCATTCAAGAGTTTGGTTTTACCGTGTTGAGTATTGATAGCAATTGTACATTTCCCTTCCACTTAAATAACCTTGTCATCACTTAGCCGAACTGTTGATTTCTATTTCTCATCGAGCTCTTTAAATAATTTTTTTGTACCTGACATGTGATTAGAACACCGACTATCCAAAAACCAAAAAACATTAGCATTACTACTAATTTTATCAGCAACATGAACCATAAACAACATACTCTCTTCTGGTTCTTGGTCTTCTTCAGCAACATTGGCATGCTTTCCTTCATTCTTTTCCTATTCTTCATTTATTTTCTTGGCCAAATAATCAGCTTCTCTGTGGCCTTTTGTTTATCACATTACCAGCACTTGATGACATAACTTTCATATTGTCTTTGTTCTCCAAAATGACCCCCTTTTCCACGGTTGTTGTTGCCGCGACCTTGTCCTCGATAACCACCACGAGAACTATGAGAGGACTCTCCTTTCACTTGTAATGCCTTTTCTTCCATTCTTATTGATGAATGATTTATTCTTCCTTCATTTGCTTGTAAAAAACTCATCAAATCATCAAAAGAATATGAAGACAAGTCTTTAGACTCCTCTATTGCAGCAACCACATGATCAAATTTGGTGGTTAGACTTCTCAACAGTTTCAAAACCACAGTTTCATTAGTGATTGTTTCATCATATGCTTTCATTTGAGAGAAAATTTTAGAAGCTCTTGATAAATAGGATTGAACAAACTCGGATTCATTCATTTGAAGCGTTTCAAATGATCTACGGAGAGACTGAAGTTTCACTGTGATTACCTTAGAGCTTCCTTGAAATTTAGTTTTTAGAGTTTGTCACGCTTCTTTAGAAGTTTTTGCGACTGAAATACTTAAAAAAAAAAAACTCATCCGGTACAGCTTGCTGGAGGAAGAACAGAGCTTTGGCATCTCTCTTTCGATTTTCTTTGAGTTTTTTCTCATCATCTTGATCTATGTGCTTCTTTTGCACATCATCTGGGTTTAGTTCTATATACCCAGCCTCAACTAGCTCCCACAATTCCTGCGAAATAGACAAAGTTTGCATTTTTATAGCCCAAAATTCATAATTCACACAATTGAAAGAAGAAATTAAAGGCTGGGTGGAAGTAGAAGTGTCGTTTACTGCCATTTGAAAGGTTTGTGTGAACCACCCGTTTTCCTTACTTGTTTTCTCTCTCTCCACTTTACCCAAATAATGGCTCTAATACCAGAATATGTTGAAGGTAATCAATACAATAGAGAAACATAAACATAAAAATGGAAAGGGAATTACTCTGTTACTTGAAAAGAGGAAGAGAACAAAACCTTTTATAGCCGTTACAGACTGAATAGGAAAACTAAAAATCTGCAAATGACATGCAGTAGTTATGATTAGATATGATTTTATTTACCACTACTAACAAGCAATAAAGCAATTATAGGAGATAACTCAGGAACTAAAACTGCCAATATGATTTTGCAATCAAATCTTAACATCAACAATATTGCACTAGATTTTCAATTCTGAAGTTATATTACATCATCAACTTAT
Source organism: Cardiospermum halicacabum (assembly GCA_031304145.1). Lineage (NCBI taxonomy): Eukaryota > Viridiplantae > Streptophyta > Magnoliopsida > Sapindales > Sapindaceae > Cardiospermum > Cardiospermum halicacabum. The sequence continues at coordinate 3,472,458 of CM062399.1, read as the reverse complement.
GCAGCACACATCTATCAACTAGTTTTACACAATCCAAACCCTGATTATTTTACTAATCTCATTAAAACAATAAGTAAGAAATTACGCGTAACTAGAAAAGAGTTAAGGAAAAATGGTAGAATATTTATTTTTTAAACTTTAAATTTAAATAAATCACCTAAGTTATTTAAGTTTATAAATTTTTTAAATTTAAATTTTCAAAAAATATTCAAATTAACCGATACACCTTTAAAGACGCGTTTTACCCCTCTATCGGCTTGTGAGGTGTGCTACACTAACTTTTAAATGAGTAGTGAAGCATGCTTCACATGTTAGTGAAGTGTTAAAGTGCATCTTTAAGGGTATGTCAGTACTTGATGTTGATGAAATGCTAAAGCGCATCTTTAATGGTATGTCAGTTCTTCACGGTTATTAGTATTACAACGATTATTATTGAAGTTGAAACTCTTTTATTAATATTTTTTTTTTTATAAAAGATGTGAAGATATAAAAAATATTGAGAGTGTGTTATTTTACCTTATTGTATAACTTACTCTATAGATGATTAGTGAAACAATAACAAAGATTATTCCACAAGATTAAAGAATCCTCTATGAATAAATATTTCATTTTCAATTTCTCGTGGATGTGATGCCGAATAATTTCCGAAGTCTGCAATTTTTTCTTAGGAGAAGGTTCATTATCTTCTTTACTTGTATATTGCAATCACTAGCTTGCAGTTGTATCATATTTGTTATCTAAGTGAGATAATTTTTCCCAAATAGATTGAAAGAATGAAATTTCAATTTTTCGAGTTCTGATATTTTTTTTTTCGACAATTCCTTCTAAATACAACAACAACACCCCTAATCAATAGTACATCAAAACAATCAGCAACAAATAATACCATCAATAATAAATATAATTAAAAAAATAAAACAAGTAATAATAATAACAATAAACATAAACGCAACCAATAATGATAATAAGAATAATAATAAAATATATACACTAAGTAATGTTACGTAACCTACTCTTATATTCCAACTTTATTGCTTATTCATAGATAGCAATCCATGATTGGATGATAAATCAACTATTAACAGTGCCGGATTCTTTTCTAGATATCTTGGTTTTGCAGAGTTTAAATTCCTAAAATATATCAATTTTAGTTTTTACATGTTCTAGGTATTATTTCAATTTTTCTAAAATTTTTTCTTTTTATTTTCTAGTCATAAAATCAACACTTCAAATCCTTAGGATGAATAAAATAAATATAAGGAATATTTCCGGATATGATTTTAGTTATTCCTGACTTTATTTCAACTATTTCTAGACATTATTTCGACTAATCCATAATAGCTAGATTAAAATTTTTATTAAAAAAATTCTGATGAAACTTTTCAAATGATTCTAATATAAATATATTATTATCACTTTTCGATCCGAAAAATCGGACTAAGGTCATCTCCAACCCTCACTGTTTCACTTTTTCCATGTGAGAAATTTATTTTTTATTTTTAAAAATTAAAATTCTTTTCCAAATCAATGAACCACTCTAACCCACCCTATTCATCATCTCAATGGAGGGACTAATAAATAAATATACTAAAACATCTAACATCTTGAGTAATTTATTAGTATTGTATTATTAGATAATATTAATATGTTAATTATAAAATAATATCAATAAAATAAATAATGAAGTAATAAATTTATTTAAAGTAATTTTTTATTTTTAAAATAATAATTTTGAATTACAGAAAAAAAATTTAAAATTAAATATAATTAAATAGTTTCTGTAAACAAAATACTTGTAAACAAAATACTTAACATAAATATTTAGTTGAAGCTTTAAGTTGCTTTTTTTTTTAGTAATTTTGTATTTTAATTTTTAAAATTTTTATGTTGTAGTTCCTTTAAAATAGGATAAAGTGAGTACATTGGTAAATACCGCACCATATGACACCTTAATTTCTAGTTTTATTTTTAATGTTTATTTTTTTAAAAAAAATATATTTTAAAATATAAAATATTTAATTTAAATATATTAATATAAGAAGTTACCATTATTATTTTGGAAATTAAAAAAGAGGAGATTACAAACCCTAAAAAAAAAGGAGAACAAAGGACGTTTTTATTTAGAAAGATCTGTACACACTCGCACGCAAACTTAATAAACTCTATGATTTTCATCAGTGGCGGATTCAAGAATTTTATAATGGGGGACATTTAACTTCATTTAAATAAAATTTTCATCAAGATATATAAAAGAGTATCATAAATATTAATATAAAAATTTTAATCAAACAAAATTAAAATACAAAAACTCATAATTGTTCTCTATGAGTTCTCATCTCTTAAAAATGGGAGATGATAGCATCATTTGTAATCTTGGCGGATATGTATTTCTCTACTAAAGTGACCAAACAGTCATTCAATAGTTGATCGCACATATTACTCCGCAATTTGGTCTTCACATAATTCATGGTTGAAAATATTCTTTTCACGGTTGCAGTTACCACTGGAAGAGTCAAAATTAACTTCAAAAGTAAATAATCTTAGGGAAATACTATAATTTTTTTTTGTCTCAACAAGCTTCATTGAAAGTTCACTAAAGCTCAATTAGTCCAAAAAAATCTCTCATCACTTCATGGCAATCTATGTCTTACTGTTTTGTTCATTTGAAACATTGAATTTGTTGTGATATGAAGGGCAGCATTAAAATCACAATAAAGGTTGATTGGCAACGAGACTTGGACTATAAGATCTTATAACATGTAATGGATCCATTTGAGTTCACAGGTTGTACTTGCAAATTCTCTATACTCTGCTTCCGCCAAACTTTTAGAGTCTGTGGGCTGTTTTTTTTTCCAGGATATCAATAAGGATCCAATGAACACAGAAAAACCGGTCAGATACCTCCTACTATTAATGTAGCTTGCCTAATCTGCGTCACTATATACATTTATGGACAGGTCTCATTATATTTGTAGATTAATCCAAGAGATGGACTTCCTGGTAGGTATTTGCGAATGTGTAGTGCAGCATTCTAGTATAATATCGATGGATTATTCATAAATTGGCAGAGGGTTTGTGTGGCGTGGGCAATATCTGGTCCTTTGAATCCCAAGTACAAAAGCCTTCCTATAACTTTCCTGTACATCTCATGTTGTTCAAATTTTTCTCTTATTTCCATGCTCAGCTTGCATCCTGGAGGTAATCGAGTTTTGGTTGGTTTGCACTCTGTCATTCCTACATCAAAGAGTAAGTCTTTGATGTATTTTTGTTGTGATATAAATATACCTTCACTTGATCTTGCAATTTCTAAGCAGAGGAAGTACTTCACAGGCCCCAAATTCTTTATTGTGAATGCCTTGTGCAATGAATCTTTTATTTCTTTAATTTCATTCATGCAGGGTCCCATGATCAATAGATCATCTACATATATGAGTAGAGCTAGGAAAGAACTAACTGAATGTCTAACAAAGAGACAATGATCATGTGCTGATTGTGTGAAACCACATGATAAAAGGTGTTTTGTCAATTCATAGTTCCACTCCCTACTTGCTCGTTTCAACTCATAAAGTGACCTTTTTTTAATTTGCGTACCTTATTCTCTAGAATGTTGTAACCTGCAAGAGGCATCATTAAAATTTTTCCTTCAAGTGACATGAATGAACGCATTGTTAATGTCCATTTGTTCAACAGCCCAACCTTTGGAGGTAGCAATGATAAGGAAAAACCATATAGTCACAACCTTCGCTACTGGTGAGAAAGAGTCGTAATAGTCTATTCTTGTTACCTATGTATAACCCTTAGCCATAACCCTTGCTTTGAATCTTTCATGGATCTATCAGGGTTCAACTTCACCTTATATATCCACTTACAATATATTGGTTTCTTACAAAAAGGAAGTTCAACAACATCCCACGTTTGATACATTTTAAGAGCCTTTAGTTCTTCACTCATAGCATTTTTCCACTCCAGATGTTTATAGCTTGTTGATAAGTTGAGGTTGATGGATGATGAATATTTGTTAGAATACATGTGTGAGCTTCTGAAAAAATTGGATGTTGTTGGAGTATCATATCTGGTCCTACACCCGCTTCAAGAAGATTTGATGATATATTTATATTGAACAAAAAAATTGTTGATCAATGGAAGTGATTTCTTAACTCTGGTACTGGTTCTAAGGGGTGGATTAGTGACAATATGAGTATCAAGAGGATGAGTATTTAAGTTTTCTGCAGTTTCAGAGGTTGACCTTAGGTTGGTGTTTTGTGTGTGATCGGGTTCTTCTGAAACTAGTTCAATAGAAGGAATATCATGCCTGGAGTTTTCAATAAAGACATTATAGGGATTCAAAGGACTTGTTGATGATTGTGTTTAGTTATCGTTAGGGTGGAAATCAGACAATGGAGTGTAATGTATCAGACCTATGTTGTTTGTATTATCTGGTGAAGGGTCATTTTTCAGTGCTTTGGAATGGAGATATGTTGTCAGCTTTTTCTTGAAAGGGAAAAATATTTTCATAAAAGACCACGTCTCTAGACATATACACTTTGTGAGTTTTGAGATTATAGGCTTTTTGGCCTGGTAAGTAACCTATGAAGACACATTTAAAACTCCTAGCTTCAAATTTGGTTTTGTCTAGAAGAGTGTTGGTGATAAAACAAAGACATCCAAAGAATTTCATTAAGTTTTAGTCTAGTAGTTTATTTTTCAGGATCGTAAAAGCGGTATTCCTATTAATCTCAGATGATGGCAATTTGTTCAATATATAACAAGCTTTAATGACAGCATCAGCCCAAAATTTAAGAGGAAGATTTACTTAAAATAATAGAGCCCTAGCTAGGTTCAAAAGCTCTTTGTGTTTTCTTTCAACCTTCCTTTTTTTTGTAGGGTATATGGTGTTGTTTTCTGGTGGACTATTTCATGATTATAAAAAAGGTATTGACATGCATATGATGTAAACTCTGACCCATTATCTGATTTAAAATTTTTGATAGTTTGGTTATATTGAGTTTTGACTGACTTGATGAAGTTCTTTAGGATTTAAGGGGGTTTATGATTTATGTTTAACGAAAAACACTCAAGTCGGCCTATTAGTATCATCAACTAGGGTGATGAAGTATGGAGATCTTGAGATTGTATGGTGCAAGTATGTCCCATATATCAATGTGAACAATATCGAAAATATTTGAAGTAGTAATGTAACTTCTAGGGAAAGAGAGCCTCTGCTGTTTTGATAAATGACAAATGGTGCATGGTTCAATGTTTGAAGTTTTGAATTCTACTCGAATTCATGAATTTTATTTCAAAGTTTTGACTGAAGCATGACTTAATCTCAGGTATGAAAAGAACATCATTGAGTGTTAAGTTTGGTCCTAGTATAACATGTCTTGCCTTTTCTACTTTAAGGGCTCAACCATTTGGCAATATCACAAAACTAGGTTTCTTAATATCACAAATTGAATCAAACAATTCAAAATTACCAGAAATGTGACTAGAGGCTCCAGTATCAATAATCCAGCTTTCATCAAATGAAGAATGAAATGCATTTAAGACATAACAGAGTTCAGTACCTAATGAGTCTATCATGTTTACCATATTAATGAAATTTGGGTTGATATTGTTGATGAGCTTGAAGATTTTCTTGTTGAATTAAGCTTGACATTTGAGCATTCTGTATTTTGGAAGAACTGGTCCCATTAGAACACAACAATTATTTTCTCTTCCTTGGTTTTCTCCCCTAAATTCACATTTGTCATATTTGCATATGATTTGTTCATATGAGCATTTGGTCTTTAGTCTTTTGACATTTTATACCAGTGAGGGTATCTAATGAGTTTGAAGCATCCCTCCTTTAGATGGCCTATTCATTCACAGTACGTGCACTTCTTTTCTGATTTCTTCACATCTCTCATTTTGTGATTGGGCGACTATCCTAGTCCTTGAGATCTGATGAATAGAGCATTAGAGTTATTTTCAGCATTGAGTGAAATTTGAATATCCATTTTCTTTTCTACACGAGCCACCATTGAGAATGCTTTGTTGATGCTTGGTAAAGGTTCCATCAGTAGGATTTGGTTCCTTATAGGGTCAAATTTGTCATGTAACCCCCGTAAGGAATTCCATTAGTTGACTGAAAAACATTATGTCTATCATCTCTTTGTGGCTTGGCAGGTGTGTTTTATGTTTGAGATTGGCAACAATCAAACGAGTTCATCCCATAGCATTTTGAATTTGGTATAATATTTAGATACTGTTATGTTGCCTTGACTGGTTGAACTGATTTCTCTTTTCAAGGAGTATATGAGAGGTCCGTTTGCTTCTCCATATCTCTATTTAATTTCTTCCTAGAGCTGAGTAGACAATGGGGCATAAAAGAAAGTTTTAACTATTTCTTTACTAATGGGGTTGAGGATCCAAGAGGTGACCATAGATTCCACTCTTTTCCATTGTTCTGAGTCATTAGATCCTTCCGTCGGCTTCTTACAAGTTCCATTAACAAAACCCAACTTGGATTTAGCACCTAGGGCGATTCTAACCGATCTGCTCTATGTATTGAAGTTCTTCCCAATTAAGAATGTACTCACCAGAGACATGCCTGGGTCTGAGTTTTGAAGGTGCAAGGGATCCCCGCTCTGGTATGTTTTGATGTTACTTTGGTTTTCGTTTTGTGATGTTGCCATTTTTGTGTATTTGTTTTGGTTTTGCAGACTGTAATTGTAGATTTACCAGGTTTGAGATTGATGAAAGATGAGTCAAATATAGGAACACGTATCAGCACCGTTTCTATATTTTTGGAGGCCCTGGCAAATGTGATACAATGGACCCCTTTAATTTTTATTTTTATTTTTTAAACATGACTATAATAGGATAAACATGAATACTATCATTCAATACTATAAATTGACATGACTATCCGTGAGATGAACAAATTTGATAATACGAACCAAAATAATAGTAATATAAAACTAGTTCGGTTACATCAAATTAATTCAATTTTAGTGATTTTTTTAAAAATATATATATATAATACCAAATCGCATCTTTTTATTTAAAAATTTTAACTTACTTTCGATTCTGAGGGCCCCTCCAGCCACCCCATAGCCGGACCTGACACGTACCTATGGCTTTGATACCACGTTGAATCTGGATTTTGGTAATTGATGAAGATAACAAACATGTTCTGGCTTCTTACTTCATAAACAAAACAGTATATATTTATATAAGGCACATGTAAACTAATATATAATTATATACCCAAACAACATAAGGTGAAGACAAAATAATTGTGAGATATCAAACTCTTGGACTTGAGATTAATCAGTATTTTTATTTTCTCTTCCAACTTGACATAAAAAGGAAAGACACTGAATTTATGAATACTCTACACACCAGGAACGTAGTAGCCTTTTACTAATCCGGGAGTGCATGTGCAGTACGTGTTGTTACTATTTAACCTGTGAGTGCATCATTCGTGTTGTTACTATTTAATTAGCGAGTGTATGTGTAATAGGTCAAAAATACACGTCATCAGGGGTACGCTTCACGGAAAAAATAACTTTCCCACTAACTTTTAAAATACACCACACATTATAACTCTACCACATCTCCACCATCATCGAACTTTAGCACACCAGCAGTTGACTTGATCGAGAGAGATCAGCCATGGAACCAACTCAAAACCCTCATATAGTGATGATACCGAGTCCGGGTATAGGCCACCTAACCCCAATTCTCCAATTCGCCAGGAAAATCGTTCACCTCCATAAAGTATCAGTCACCTTCTTAGTCACCCAATCACTCCAATCAGCCCTTCAAAATCTTCCCCAACAAATCACCTACACTACTCTCCCTCCACTCTCCTTCCCGGAAGACGCCAGAATCCAGACCATACTGACCCTCACCATCACTCGCTCTGTTCCCTTCATCCGCCAAACGGTTCGGTCCCTGCTTCCATCTTCCAAAGTTGTTGCTCTCATCACTGACCAATTCGGCACCGACTCCTTTGATGTCGCCAGAGAATTTAATATACCGCCGTATATCTTCTTTATTTCATCTTCTCTGCATTTGTCGTTTTTTCTTTACCTGCCGAAGCTGGATCAGACTGTTGTTGGTAAGTTTAGTGATTTGACTCACCCTGTTCGTGTTCCCGGGTTTAATGTTTTGGTTAATTCTTCTGACTTGCCGGATGCTCTACAAGATCGGTCAAACGATGCTTATAAATTCTTTCTTTATAACGCGAAACGGTTTGTTTTAGCTGATGGGATTATTGTGAATGGCTTTGTTGGGTTTCCTGAAGGAGTTTTTGAAACTCTGAAACAAGGTGTGGATAATCCTCCTGTGTATCCGATTGGACCTCTTATAAGGTCTGAAAGTGGAGTTAAAAGACTTGAATCGAATGATTGTCTTAAATGGTTGGATGATCAACAGAGTGGCTCTGTTCTGTTTGTTTCGTTTGGAAGTGGTGGAACTTTGTCTCGTGAGCAGTTTATTGAATTGGCTTTGGGTTTGGAGATGTCTGAGGTGAAATTCTTATGGGTTGTGAAAAGTCCGGATGATAAGTCTGCTAGTGGTTCATTTTTCAGCCTCCGGAGCAATAAAAACCCTTTTGATTATTTACCTGAAGGGTTCATGGACAGGATCAAGAGCCGAGGTTTGTTGGTTGATTATTGGTCACCACAAGTTGAGATTCTGAGGCATGGTTCCACTGGTGGGTTTTTGACTCACTGTGGTTGGAATTCGATTGTGGAAAGTGTGGTTAATGGTGTGCCTATGATTGCTTGGCCTCTGTTTGCTGAGCAGAAGTTGAATGCTGTGATGTTAACGGATGATTTGGAAGTGGCAATTAGACCAAAAGCTAATGAAAATGGCTTGATAGGAAGAGAGGAAATTGCTAAGGCTTTAAAGAGATTGTTCCACACTGAAGATGGAATCAAGATTCGCGAGCGAATGAAGAAACTGAAGAATGATGGGGACTTGGCAGTGTCGGAAGACGGATCTTCAACTCGCTCACTCTCTGAGCTTGTCTCCAAGTGGGACATAAACTAAACTAAAATTGTTTGTGCTTTTCCTTGGTACTGTATTTGCGCGTGTATTGAATAAATTCGGAATATTCTGTTTGGTTAACATTTTTAGTTTAACTCGTCATGTATACAAAATTTTAATTAAATTATTTAATATCGAATCAATTTGACTTTTACTTATTTAGAAGATAATGTGATAATTTATTTTTTTTATTATTATTTTTTTTTATATTGTAGGGGCTCTAAATCACTTACTATATAAATAAAAAGAGTCTCGATCCGATATTAGAATTAAATTGACACCTCATACAGTTAGAGGGTCAATTTCAAAACATTAGTCAAGTTTAGGGTTTTTAATAATGGTTATGCCTTTTTTTTTTTTTTTTTAAATAACAGTTTAAAACAATTTTAAGGGGTCTTGGATCAAGTACTTGTCTTTGATTGAGTTTGCTTACAATAACAGTTTTTCGTATGAGACATCGTATAGTCGGAAATATCATACTCCATTGTGTTGGACCAAGTTGAGTGAGTCTTAGATAGTGGGACAAGATTTGATTTTGGAAGCTGAGAGAAAGTGAAACTGATTAAGGAGAAGCTTAAGGAAGCATCAGATAGACAAGTCCTATGCTGGCTTTAAGAGGAAGGACATTGAATATCAGGTCGGAGATAAGGTGTTTCTGAAAGTGTCTCCATGAAAGATTCGACTCAGTAGAAAAGGTAAGTTGACACCACATTTCATTGGGCCTTATGAGATCCTGGAAATGATAGGTCTGATTGCTTATCGACTTGTTTTGCCACCTAAGTTGGAGAAGATCCATAATGTATTCCATGTATCAATGTTAAAGAGGTATCACTTTGATCTTCTCACATCCTTACGCATGAGATTGTTGAGATTCGACCGGATTTAAGTTATAAGGAGTAACCGATTCAGATTCTAGCTATGAAGGTGAAAGTTTTGAGGAATAAAATTGTGCCCCTAGTTAAGGTCCTCTGTCGTAATCACGCTGTTGAAGAAGCGTCGTGGGAACCAAAAGAGGTTATGCGACGTCAGTATCCGTATCTATTCAGTTCAGGTAAATTTCGGGGACAAAATTTCTTAAGTATGGTAGAGTTGTCAAGTCCATAAATTAGGGTTAATCGTTTCATAATCATCTTGATTTTTTTTTCATTATCTGTATTTCATTATTTTATATTATTTTTAGCTATTTTTTGGTTCAAGGGTAAAATGGGTATTTAAAAATATTGACTTTCTGGTTTGACCGCATGTTTTGACTAATTTGACTTTTTGGGCAGTTTTGAAACCAAAAAGGAACTTTGGCTTATTTTGTAATTATTTTTCGGTTTGGTCATATTAAAGTCAAAGGGAAATTTGTGGGTTTATGATAATATTTGTCAACAATATACAAAGGAAAATTAGGTTTTAGAAATCATTTTTCACAAACCTAAAAATTCATTCAAGGGTTCTCTTAAATTTTCCTCTTAACTAGAACCTTAGCCGCGGATTTCTAAACCTTCATTCTTCAAGATTTTAAGTTGGGGATTTGATTTTTCATTGGTTTCTTTTAGTTCCAGACAAATAGGGGATCGTCAGCCGGAGTGGTTCAGTGTATTGGATTAGTGAGAAAGGTTAGTAACCATGTTTAAACCCTCACATTAGTATGAATTAATTTCATATAAACTGCATATCTAAAAAATCTGGAATTTGATTAATATGTTTAACTGAGTTTGGAGCATTAATTTTTACTTTGGACTCCCTGGAATTTGGAATATGATTCTGTCTGATCGGTTTCGTTTTGTTTGTGATTATATGTCAATCTGTTGCCATAATGTGGTTACATGAATTGAAGTTCATATCTATCTACTAAAACTAAAATCATAAATTTTGTAATCTGCTTATAAAGTCTTGTCCTAGATTAATATGATAAGACCAGAGTGCTGTAGTGAAAAGATGTATACATCGATGCGTGAAAGCGTATAGCCCTTAATTGCCAACCTATTTCTAGATGCGATGCCATCATTCTCGAGCTTTGTTCATGTAACACCTCATACTGGGACAATGTTAAAAGGAATTGAATTGCTACGTATATCACGAATGTGCACATTATTTTTCGGGAGCCCAGAACTTGTGAACTTCAAAGTTAAGTGTGCTTGACTTGGAGCAATTTTGGAATGGGTGACCTTCCTAGAAGATTTTCCAGAAAGCATACGAATGAGGACAAAGCATGTTGGAAAGCGTAATGGTAGTCTGTGGGACTAGTGGTCAGCCTTAATACCAGTATTGTAATGACGTGGTGCCCTACCACCGCGCTTTGGGTTCTTCTAGGGGTAGGGGCCAGACGTTACAAATGTATCAGAGAAACCCTGTGACCGCGAGTGCTCTTGTGGACATTACAAAATGTATTGAACATAAAATATTAGTTGCATTTTATTACTTATTTCTATTGTTTTAAATTCGCGTCTCAACAGTGCTGCAACACCTTAAAAAGACTTTAGACCGTTCAATTAGGCGTTGTTACGTTTAGGTGGGGTCTAGGCAGTTAATTATAATTTTATTTTTTAAAATAAATAAATAAATATTCAATTGCTTCTTCATTTTAGAATATTAGGCAGGAAAAATAAAATAAAATTTTAGAAAAGATTTTAGTTTCAAATACGTTTGCTAGATCTATGAGAATTCAATTCGATTACTTCGGTTTTTTTTTTTAATTTAAATTTATCACTTATTTATTTCATTTTTAATATATTTTATTTTTTGATTTTAGTGGGATGACTATTTATTCAAATTTATAGTTGATATTACTTGCTTGTGATATTTTTTAAAGTTAGTTATTCAATCGTTAGTGGTACTATAATTGTATTATCTTTAATTTTTTTTTTCTCTTTTATGATACTTTTTACATGATGATTGTGAATTAAAATTATTTGTTTGCTATTTAATTATGGATTATATTTAATATATTAGTTATACATGTATATATTTTTTAATCATTTCATACAGTTTCATTTACACATAAAATTCAGCTATATAATAATTTTTCCTAATTATAAAACAATAAATATAATTTTTTTCTGTTTAGAATAAAACATTTAGAACTCCTTAGACTTCGCCTTACCGTTTAGGCACTAAACGTCATATCACCGTCTAGTGCTTTTTAAAACCTTACTTATTCGTCACGTGTTTACATTTAAGTATTATTATTTATTTTCATTCATGAACTATTTTTTTTTATCCAACCATTCATACTTAATTTACATAAAAAAAATAATTTGAAATTTAATATTTATTTATTTTTATATATATCTAATCTAATCTGCGTCTTATAAAAATTAAAATCTATCGTATCGCTTTGTCCATGTCCTGTGTTCGGTGTCCGTGTCAGTGCTTCGTAACCTACAATCATTGGCATTAAGGTTGTACACGGTTCGGAACGTACCGAATGCCAAACTTTCCGTACAGCCTGAACTGAATTTTTATAAAATGAGTTGGTATTTACTACGATCAAATTCGGTATGGTACGGTACGATATTTAAATCAATAGCTAAAAATTTAAATCAATAGCTTACCTTTTATATCAAAGAAGACCAAGCAGCCCCACGACCCAGCGGCAGATGAGTCACGAGCTAGCGGCAGACCACCATGACCAGAACCTTACATTCAACAATTCACAATTCTCTCCACGCCAGTCGACGACTTGAGCAGCAGGATGTAGATCAATTAGGTCGCAATTGGAGAGGATGACACAAAAGCTTTCAATGAAATCAATAGTCGTCGACAAAAATGGAGGATTTCAATTTGGAGGAGAAGAAGATGGAGGCTCTCGATGAATTAGGTGAAGAAGAAGTTGAGGCTTCGATCGATTAGGTCGTAATTGGAGAGGATGACACAGAAGTTGTCAATGAAGTCGATAGCTGTCGACGATCGGAGGAGAAGAAGATGGAGGCTTTCGTTGTTACAAATGGAGAAGGAGTAGATGGAGGCTTCGATTGATTAGGTTGATGGTGGAGAAAAAGAATGAGGCGTCAGTTGAAACAAGAAGATCGTTTTTTCTCTGTTAGGAATAGAGGAGACAGAATAGCACCAACCAGAGTAGAAATAGAACAACAAAGTATGGAAAGTAGAAAGAGACACGAGAGATTTAACATGATTCGGCGATGTGCCTACTCCACGAAGGAAGAGAATAACAATCCACTATAATGATTAAAAGGATTATACACTACAACAAGTTTTACTTTTTATACCTGATATTTTTAGATATAAGTAATGTTTTATATCTTAAATAGTATAACGTATATATAGAGAAGAGATAAAAAGTTAGTTATTTTATATCTTATATTATTAGGTATGAATAAAAAACTATTATATCTTAATATGCAAGGTATTAATATACTTATTTATGATTGAAAGATATTAAATATAATATTTACACCCGAGAGTTATAAGTATTAAAAATATTTTTATATTTGATAATGTTCAGTATTAAATATTATATTTATAACTCAAAATATGAGGTATTGAAGTTTTATTTTCATATCTAATGTTATAAGGTATTAAATTACAATTTTATTTCTGATAACACTAGCTATTGAACAATATTTTATACCTGACAATTCAGATATTGAATAGGACATTTATAAATATTAAGAGGAATGGTTATACCTTTCATTATTATTTTTCAAGCAATAACTTTTTAAAAAGCTTACCAATTTATAAACCTCTCCATATTCAAAATACAAATTCCGAAAATTTAAATCCATTACAAAATATAACAAATTAAAAAAATCCATTACCAATCTAAATAATAAAATTTCTCAAAATTCTTTAAATAAAAAATAAAATAAAATAAAATAATCCTAACATAGAAAAATAATATATTATCTACTTATACACACTCATAGACACAACACAACCATTTTTAATTTCAGTTAAAGACTGACTAAACAAGGAGATGAATATAATTTGTCGTATAAGACTGATTCTAGAATAAACAAGGACATCATTCTACAAACACTTATCAAGTGATACCCTACTTATTGTACTGACCACTTAAAACCATCACCATAACCCATTTTACGTACAATGCTGCACATAAACACCTCAAGTGGCCATAAGAGTTTGCTAAATTAACCTTTCCATTGCTGGTGGTGAAATTTGTCAGATTGAGATGGTACCATAGCTCTTCCTCTAAAGCAACATGTGGGATGTCTATCTTGTTCCCTGATATAAGAAATGGAACATTGGTCAATGATTCATCAGAAAGGAGAGCATCCAGCTCTTTTTTAGACTCCACGAACCTCTCTTTGTCATAGGCATCCACCAGATAAACTACAACATCCACCTTTAATGAACAACAAATAAATTACCTCAAAGTCATGTTAAAGTACAACATAGACAAATAACTACATATTCTCTTTATTGATATCAGACAGCAATACATCTGTAGAGGGTAAAGATATAGTGATATGCACAATAGTTGGCTCTAATCCTAGAAATTCCAGCACAAATAAACTTCAAAACAAACACAAACTGCTCACATAACCTCCACAATTTGTAGGCAGAATAATGAACCAAATCCAAAAAGTGTTGATACTTCACTCAAGTAAAAGTTCTAGTACAAGATATAAGAGGTTGTTAATATACGATAGATATAATTCACAGAAATGCTAACTTGGCATAGAAATCCTTCCAAACTTGGCCAGCAATCTGATGACCTCCTAAATCAAATGCCTTGAACTTAATTTTTCCAACATTGAGTCTTCCAAGGTAGGATACTGAGTTGGCTGATGCTAACCAATCTCTGTAACAATCCATCAACACAACATCAAGCGTTAAAAAGAGCAGCATCTCTTAGCTAAACAGTATAGAATTCCCAATTTAGAAATTCAATAAATAACATGGAGGATAATTGAAGTAAGACAAATAAACAAATTGAAAAAACAGGATCGCGTAAAAGTAACAGCTATAAATACTAAGAGAAACAAAAGCGACTCATCTTTCAACATGTGAAGCAGAGTTGCCTTACCAATTTACCAATTTATCAATGTTGATGCACAGTCAAGTATCAACTCTTTTACCAATTTAATAACCTAAAAAAACTGAACATAGTAACACAAATCAAATAGAAATAAAAAGTGATCATGACATGAATTGATATCATATATTAATATTACTAACATGATGAGATGAAATTCTCTCTACTCTACATTGCATCCCTTATATTACATAAACTCAAGACAAGGTAGTGGTGGGTGTTAGCTACTCAACATAATTCATTTAAATAAGATCTTGCCTGAATTCATTATAGCAGATATCTCCTGCTATAGTAAATTGAACAACACCATAACAACACTAGACGTTTTTAATAATCCAATCATCACCATGAAGCAAATCATGCTCATAAAGAAATTCTATTAATGCTTCCTATTTAAAACTAAAACAAACAGCCTATTATTTTACTAAGATATCAAGAATCCAAATGTCACTTCACTGACTACAAAAACACTTCTAATTACCAGGAACAACTAAATGTCAGTAGTTTAACATCTAATTTACAAAAATAGCATGAAATGTTACATAAAACTAGACTATTCAAGCAGATATCTAGAGTTTTGACAGTGTGAGAGTAAATATATGAAAATGATACCGAAGGAGAATTAGAATGATTTCTTGACTTCTATACCGTCTCTGAACAGACTCTCACAGCTTGATCTTCTTTTAGAGTCACAGAGCATCACAACCATAAACGATTCAGTCACCAAAAACGTAATTTCTGCAAAGAGACATGAAAACAATACATGGAATCGTCACCGATTAAAATAATCTCAAGTATAATAGAATTGACAAATCCTATAATAGCCTGGAAATAATACGATATTTTCCTAAATCATAGAATCACTAGTATCTGAATCAACAATGTAGTAGTGGATAATCGAGAGATTAAGAAGAATCAAATACATGTACTAATAAGTTTGAGAAATTAACAGAAAGATAGGAAAATTACTTGTTTACTGTAATTTGATTAAGTAATACTAAACCGAGTCAACCTGCTGCAATGCGACTCCACAGACAGTGAGCGATACTGCGTGCGGTCAAATCAACATGAATCAACTCAAATATCAAAGAATGGATAAATAGGATTCTCTTACCTATTTACCCTAACTACTAAGATCTCACGAGGAAGCACATGAGAGCGTGTAATTGACATGTTGTTGACCGTCAGAATGAGGTCTAATTTTTAATTTAGATTTAGGGTTTAGATGTAGGGAGGAAGGAGATGAGATATTGGGGAATTTCAGGGGAGATGAGATGTTCACACTTGAGAGAAAATTTCAGATTTACATTTGTCTGTCCTATGTATATACGTAAATGTGGGAAATTAAAATTTAATTACTTTTATATTTATATATAAAATTTGAAGGTTCAATAATATTTTGCCGTGGAGGTGGGAATTTAAAAATGTTAAATATGGATAATATTATTTTTCATACCTCAGTATGTAAGTAGGGTATGAAATTTTATAAAATTTATAAATAACACCCGACGTAAGGTATGAAAATTTATACTTTCTAATAAAAATTAAAAATATATATATATATATATAAATAATACTTTATATACCATCAAATTTGTATTAGGTATAAATTTTTAAAATTTATATCTTAACCCGAAACATTAAGTATTTATAATATATTGCATACATGACTTTAAGGGTAAGATATAAAACTTTATTAAATACATACCCTATTCCAAAATATCAGGTATAAATAATACATTTAGTACCCGACTTTAAAGTTAAGGTATAAAATTTATTAAATTTATACTTTAATCCAAATAGTCAGGTATAAATAATATTTTTTATACCTAATTTACAATTTTAGGTATTAAATATAAGGTATTATATCTCATATTTGTTGTAGTGATAAGATATCACACAAAATAGCCACAAAATGTTACACTCAAATCTCACAACCCAAGGCACCCAAACTAAAACCCTTAACTCACGAATGTGTTTCCCACACTCACAATGTGTAATTCTCTTTAGAACTAAATACTTTCTTCTTTGTAAGACGCCTCTATTTATAGTGATCACAAAACCCACTTTCCTAATAGTTTTTTTCCAATAAGGAA
The DNA here is from genome assembly GCA_031304145.1 of Cardiospermum halicacabum. Lineage (NCBI taxonomy): Eukaryota > Viridiplantae > Streptophyta > Magnoliopsida > Sapindales > Sapindaceae > Cardiospermum > Cardiospermum halicacabum. The sequence continues at coordinate 3,455,316 of CM062399.1, read as the reverse complement.
AAATAAACCATAACAATTGGGAAAAAAAAAAAACTAGCAAATAGGAAATAGATCCAAAAACCAAAATAGAAATTCCTTCCCAAAAAAGGATTTCTAGTGAATCAAGCAGTTTAGGATTCCTTATGATTCAAGGCATCCTAACATTCTCAATTTCATCTGATGAAGCAAAACAGAACTGATCCAAACTGGTTGAAGGGCAATTTTGGGATGTTTGATTTTCTTCTTTTTTTTAAGTAAATTAAAAATAAATTTTTAATGTTTTATAATTGAAAAGGGTAGTACGTGAAGCTAAGCCTATAGGATGAAAACAAACTTTTAAAAAGTTCAGATTTGTATAATTTTTAAAATGGGCTTATAATTATACTTTAAAATTTTGGTGGCCTATAAATTTAAAGGACTCATATTTTTATAGTTTGAAGAACAAATAAATGATTTAATAGCTTATGAATAAATAAATTTTATAATTTGAAGAATAAATTTGATATTTTCAAAAATAAATAATTATTTTTCATAGTTTTAGTAATAAATAAGCTATTTAATAATTTTATAGAAATTTACAATTTTATGAAAAATATTTTATGCTAACAATTCGTAAATGACGCATTGAGTGAAAATAAATTTTATTTTTTTTTTAAAAAAAAACTTTTAAAACAGACTTATAGTTATACTAAACTTTTTATGACATAAAAAAATTTTCAAATGACTTTTAGACCTTACGAAGTTTAATTTAATTATATAAACCAATTTTGAAAAGTTTTAAAGATAAATTTTTACAAACTTTACTTTTGAAAAGTAGGCATCTACGACCACACATATATGACTGTTACAAATCTTGCAATCATATAAAATTAATTTGAAAAGTTTGTAGATTTTTGAAAATAAAGTTTGTGAAAGTTTATCTTTATGGCATGATGATCACAGAAAGCCTCAAACTTAGCTAACCCTTTCAATTTGGTCATCCAACTATAGGATGTTTCATTTTAGCCTATAAATTGTCCAATATCTAATCAATTTGGACATTTTCACCTATGTGGCAAGATTGTTGTATGTATTTCGCCCTAAATCATCTGTCACATCATCTATCACATAAGTTGAAATTTGTTTTAAAATCTCACATAATTAGAATGGCAAATTGGAAAGATTAGCCAAATTTAAGGGCTTTAGTGATTATTATACATTTATTATTATTTTAAAAAAAAAAACAACAACAACAACTAACCTCTAAATTTGAATGAAAATCTATAGGGTGAATTTTAAATAATTAGCTCCATATTTATACTAAAATGTATTATTAAAAAATAAATTATTTCTTTTCTTTTAATATCATTTACTACTTATTATATTTTTGTTGTTTTTGTCCCACTTAAAACATGTAACTCTTTATTTATATATATATATACACAAAACTATTTTACTTTATATTCAAGTCAACATTTCACATATGGATGCTCTTTAAGATAAAACGAGTTATATGCCACCGAATGTTTACATGTAAATTAAAAAGTTTTTGTTTGGTTTTAAAATCTTAAAACCAAATATGGGTACAAATAGTCGGTTCAAATATAAAATTAAAATATTTAAATATTTAGTTTATATGTAAAGAGCTCAAAATAAATATGAAGTAAAAGAAGTGGAGATAAATTGGAAAATAATTAAATGTATTGAGTTATATATATATATATATTAAAAAATAAGTTAGCAAATATTGCAATATTTTATTTTTCATTTTGATTTTTTTATTATATTTTTTTTCATTTACATGGATATATGATATTATATTAATTTTTTAAATCAATTATATAATGTAATGTAAGTTATACATCGTCCTTATAAGATATTTTCTGTTTGAGATATTTTTATGCTGCTGTCAAGTTCGAATCGGTTCAGTCTTTACGGATTTTCTCCGAAACAATTCAAGTTAGACATGTCTATTTTTAACCGTAATATATATATATATAATAATCGTTGTTTTTTCCGCCTAATTTTTCGTGGTCCAATGAAAAATTGACAAATGTCAAATTTTTACATTGCCACGTGACTTCAAAGTATTTAGTGAAAAAATATATATTTAATAGATTAATTACATTTCTTTCTTTTTATATATATATATATATATTCTTATTACTGTATATTATATTTATTTTTAATTAAAATTATTTACTTACCTTTTAAAATATTATAATATTATATATGATTCTTTTTATATTTAGCATGTCACTATATAAGGGACAACAAATTCATTCTACAAGCATTATACACAAATTTTAATTTCCGTATTGCTATGTAATTATTTTTTCTTAATAATTTTAGATTCATTTTGTCTTCTTATAATATATATATATATTTTTTCATCTTTAGGTATTATGAATTATCAGATATGTTATTTCTTCTTATTTCTTTCACACCTATTTCTCATGATAATTTTTTTTCTTTTATGTTTTTCAGCTGATTTTATTTTTTTCAGACTCTCTCATGTAAGTATTTTTATTCAGTAATTTTAAGTTGTTTTTATTCTATTTTAATAATTTTTGTTTGTTTTTTTATTATTTTTTAAATATTTTAATAATCTTCGTTTTCTCATATAATTATTTTTTTTCATTTGATGTAGTTGTTTTTGTTTTATGTTTTAATAACTTTAGTTTTGTTTCATCTTCTTATATATTATTTTTTGTTTCGTGCTTTTAGGTATTACATATGATTATGTGCATTCTTATGAAGAAGATAGGGAATCTATATGAAGAGAAGATTGAAAGATGAAGAAGATGAGAACATGAGGAATATAAATATTTACAAATATTATATAATTTTAAAATAAAAATAATATCATACAAATTGTATATATAGATTTAGATTTGTTTACAATTATGAATATGTAATATAAATATTTAACCTCTTATTATTATTATTATTATTATTTTCTAATTCTAATTAGGAATTTATGCGATTGGTGTATATGCAATATTAAATTAAATGTTTCTATTTATGGGTAAAAGTGTATTTCAAAAAAAATTTATCAATAATTGAAAAAGTTTTAAATATATATTTTTTGGGTGAAGATTTTTATTATAATTTTCATCTTTTATAATTTTATGTTTCCTATTAATATTGAAAAATTCATTTTTCAATTTTAAAATTTTTTATTGCTTTTTAATACTAATTTATGAAAAATACATTCTATTTTAAATTAAGAATTATTTTTATATCTAAAATTCAATTATATATATATTTTTTCATCTTCCATCATAATTCAATAACTTCATAAAACTTTCATATATATATATATATATATTTACTTTATAATTTAAATATATTAGTCATGTTTTTCTTTTAATTTTCCATTAATTGTCCTCTCACTAATATTGTTTATTACATATGAGTTCACTTAGATGGAGAACAACATGTGATTTGGAATTTGAATGAAAATAATAAATGTTTCCAATTTAAAAAATATATAGTATATGTTTTCATTATTTCTATTTTATAGCATTACATTTATTGCGAGAAATCAATTATTACTAAATAGATGATATATGATTCTATTTAATTATTTTTAAATTTAATTTCATAATATTAAAAGAAAAATTTATATCGTAATTTATATTTAATTATTAAAATAAAAAAATTAAAACCATTTAAATGTTAATAAAATAAATTTATTATAAAATAAAAGAAGATTCAATATTTACATTGAAATATAAATTTTATTTATAATGTTATTAAATATTATAATATTATATTTATATACAACTTATTGGTGTAGTTTTATCATAAAACTCTAAATGTTCCATAAAAATTTGAAAAAAAAATACTGATTTTTTTAATAAATATTGATTTTTATATAAATATCTAAATATAATAACGTTATGTAAATGGATATTAAGATTTTTATGAAGGTAAAAATATGAGTATAATGATGATAATATAGGAAGAAAAAAATAATGGAAAACCGTATACATATTTACTTAAAATCATATGGTAAAACCAATAAAACCACAAATCTTACCAAAATTTTGGAATTTTGTGAATATTTTAATGGAACCAAAATTTTAACATATTGAATATCCAATATGTCATTTTAAACCAGTTTAAATAAATAGATTTTATTAGTAATTATAAAAATGACACAAATACACATGTGAAAAATATTTTTACTTTTTGTTACAAATATTAAAATATGTATATTAAAATAACAAAAAATAAAATATTAAAATAAATATTACAATCTCTTTTATTACAAATATATTTTGCCATATATATATATATATATATATTCCGATTTTATATAAGAATACTAAAGTAAACATAATAATTTTTCATTCTTACTCAAATAAGAGTATTAGTATCCAAAATTCATTTTTATTTTAGAACATTATATAAACACATATGTTAAATATGCAATTGGATTTACTAAATGTCGTACTTTTTTCCAATTTTTACCTCTCCATAATTGTATTATAACCCAATTTAATTTTACATCAGAGTGAATATCTACACTCAATTAATAAAAAAAATAAAAATATTGATAAAAACTTTCAGTCATATAGTAAAAGAAAAAAAATACTGAACTGCATATAATTCATAATAAATATATATAGATTTTTTAATTAAAAAATAAAAATAGTTCTCATTCAAACTATCAAAATAATTAACTTAAAAAAATAACACTGATAAAATTATGTTAATGTTAATAAAAAATATTGATCGATGCTCATTAGTCTAATCAAAATTGATACATCATTAATCTAATAAGAATCATTATATTAGAATTCACCTATATTTATTTTTCATGTGGTCCTGCTATAACGTATGGGAAATACATTAACATATACAACATTAGAATTATATCATTATATTCTATGTCGAATAATAAATTCAAGTATAAAATAAAAAATTGAAATAATATTTTATTTTTTTAAAAATAATTTTAACTTACATTAAAGTGTTAAAGTGGTTTTGAATGGTCATAATATTTAGGATATTTTAATAGTTAAATTTGTAGATATAAAAGTATGGTAGATTTTTTAATTAGAGAAAATCATGAACTATACATTAAGTAAGTGTTTGAAAAAGATTTTCAATTAGCGTTTCAAATAGTGTTTAAGTTATATATTAGTTTTTTCAGAAAGAAAAAAAATGGTGTTTGGTAACAGCGTTTCAGCCAGCGTTTAGCGTTTCAATTAGCGTATAAAATAGCATTTGTAAAAGTTAATAAAGATAACTTTTAACCAAAATGCTAAAAATAATTTACTTTATTAACCTTTTATTTATAATTAATTACATCATTATCTTTTCAATTATATTAATATGTGTAATAAGTTTTAGTAATTTTATATGTAACAGCTAACTTAAAAGCTAACATTAATATTAAACATTCAATTATATTGTTAACCTAACCATTAATCTATAATCTAATATAGTATCTAATTGCTACTGGTATTTAAAACGCTAATCTAATTTCTAATTTGAAAATATAATGCTAAACATACTCTAAATCACTATGAGGGTATAATTGAAAATTATAAGTGTCACATCATCCCATTATTATGAGATTTAGTAATGTCATACATTAATTACAAAGAATTAAATATTAATTTATATATCCAATAAAATTTAAATATATAAACTATTTTGAAACAGGTTTTAAAGATAAATTTTCTCAAACTTTACCTTTAAAAAGTAGTTATCTACGACCACACCTGTATGATCCGCTGTGCATCTCACAATCATATAAAACTAATTTGAAAAATTTATCTATTTTTAAAAATAAAGTTTGTGAAAGTTTATTTATTTTTGAAAATAAAGTTTGTGAAAGTTTATTTTGATGGCATAATGATCACAAAAAGCATCTAAACTTGGCTAATCCTTTCAATTTGGTCTTTCAACTATATTAGATTTATATTTATATTAAAAAAATAAGTTAGCAAATATTGCAATATTTTATTTTTCACTCTTGATTTTTTTTAAATATATTTTTTTCAATTAAATGGATATATGATGTTACATTAATGTTTTAAATCAATTGTATAATTTAAAGTGTAATGTAAGATATTTTTTGCTTGAGATATTTTTTTTGGGTATGTCCAATTCCATCCTTAATAAATCACGAATTTATAGAATTTGGATAAAAGAAAATTTATAATTCAAATGAGTATTAATTTTAGTGTTCATATTCATATAAATATATGAGCAAATACAGACTATCCACCGATATAAAATATATTTTCGCAGCACTAGATTTTTACGTGATTTTAAAATTTATTTATCCTTCTTTATATTTATGTTATTATTTTTTAAAAATTAAAATTATGACTGTGTGTCTCGCACGGGTTATATACTAGTTTTATATTAATGTCCAAGTTTGTCTATAATGAATTTACAATTGGACCTGCATTGTTCACGAATTTCATAAGACCCTAGAAGAAAAAAATGATTTAGTATTTAAAACCTAATCAAACATTAAATAAATTGATCATATATTATTAAAAGAATTAATAATAATAATAATAATAAATTTTATATTTTTATTTTCGTTTCGAATGAGTTAATAAGAGTTTGAACATATTATTGACAGAGCTAAAATAAATTAAGAAGAATTTTGATGATCACATATTTTATTTTAATCTGTCACACTAAATTTATTATTTTTTAATATGGAATAAATACTATATGTTTTATTTATTTTATTTTTATATCAAAAGTAGACTGTCTACGGGTACATTCGGTTCCATCCTTAATGAATCACAGATTTACCTAATTCGAAAAAAAAAAGTTGTTGTTCAAATGAGTATTAATTTTAGTGTTCATATCCGTATAACTATATGGGCAAATCCGGAGTATTCACGGATATAAAATGCATTTTGGCAGCACTAAATATTCACGTGATTTTAAAATTTATTTACCCTTCTTTATATTTATTTTAAATTAAAATTATGACTGCACGTCTTGCACGAGCCTATATACTAGTTTAAATAAAAAATTAATCAACTAAGTCAAATATAAATTAAAAAATAAAATTATTATTTTATTTTTATTTATTAATTCGGTATTCAAGTTTTGTCTCATACTGTATCTAAATATTAGAATACATTTCAAACTAAAATTTTGATTTTCAATAAAATATTCACTACTCAAAATTCTTTACCGAATACTAAATATTTCAAAATTTTAATTAATAAAATTTATTGTATTAGTTTACGAGCTATCGAGTCGAATATTATAAATTTAAAATATTTAATAATCGAACTAATAATTAGAATTGATGATTTGCTAATTAGAATTTTTGAGTCACGTTGAGCTCGCAAGTCGGCTGTACTGATATCTGACCCTTATAAGTTAGAGTAGGGAACGTCCATTGCACAACTACTAGACACCACAAACACCCCTTTTTCTCTCTCTAATTGGCCTATCTTCTTTGGGCAATGGCCTGATACACCATCAACGAAGTTGTGTATCGCATATACAAAAATGGCAGAGCAACAAAGGTCTAAAGAATTTTAATTTTACATAAGCATAATGCGTTACAAAAAACAACAACCAATGTTGTATTTAAAGGAGTCTTCCAAAGTATTTCATAAAGGTACGATCAGTTTGCTATCCAATTTGACATTCGTGTCATTTATTTGATAAGTTAAATAATATGAATTTTATTTTATTATTTATTCATTTAGATATTATTTTTTTATTATATATTCGTTTAGATATGTTATTCAATTTGTGATAAATTTTATGTTTCATTATTTGTTGATTGTGAATATTTATTTAAAAAAATACAAATTTAGTGAACATCTTGATACTCGTGCGTCTCGCACGGATGCACAATTCTAGTTATATTTAAGGGTGATTTCCAAAAAACCACCGCTAGTTTGACCCTTTAGCCAAAAAACCTCAGCTTTTCTATTTTTGGCCAAAAAACCTCTTTTTGACGGATTCCGTCTTTTTTACTGTTCAATTCCGTTTCTCCATCACCCGCCATTTTACTCGTAGGGGCAAAAAGGTCTTTTCCCTATTTTTTTTGAAAAAAATATATAAAAAGAATTACGAGTAAAAAAATATATATGAAAAATTTACGAGTAAGAATTACAAGTTCCGCTGCTCGCCTTTGCTCTTCCTTCATGGCATCATCCATGATACCTTCCCTGAATCTCACACTGAGCTCTAGCGGAGGATACTTGAAAGTATTGCTAAGATAGTCCCACAGATCTAATATGTCATAAAGATTTGCATCAGTGATTATCTCTTCATCTTTCTCCTTCCAGGGTGTTTAATCCTGCATTCAATATCAGCCACCACAAACCCTTCTCGACCACTCACTCTCTGAGCTATCTTTATCAAACAGACCCTGTCTAGGTCGATTAGCATTGAAACCTTTCTTCCATAACAACTCACTACTAACTTAACAACATCGCTTTGGTGAACCCTAAAAAATAATAACAACACAACCAATCAATTAAGTATTGCAATATAAACTACCATATCTGGACATCAATGAACACTACAACTCCACAATATATATATAGTATGAGAAGATCATCAAAACAAAAATTATTCCATTTGAGGGTCCTGTAAGCCCTAAAACAATAAATCAAACAACAATCAGAAAACGATATACAACAAGTTTTACAATTTGGAAGACGAACAGTTGCACCCCCAAAACCGACTACAAAGAAACCCCTAAATGCCAGAGAACGAAACCATCAAACCCTAGAACAAATGCAAACTTCACAGAAAAATTAGAGAGACAATAACGATGTATCTTCACTTACCCGACATCGTCATCCTTGCGTCGACGCTTCAACCTGCTGGTCATCGTCGCAGTGCTAGTTACTGGAGGAATCGATTGCATTTGAAAAAGGAAGAAGAAGAAGAGACAAAAACTTTGTCCAAGGTTAGGTATTCGTCAGACTCGTCTAGGTCACCACCTTACCACTACACCTTCAAACGTGATGAGGTTTAAGCAAAATGGAGGGAAGGATAGTGATGGTGGTGTTCCAAATGCAGAACCCCACAGAACCCAACAGAACTTGTATTCAATTAGAAAAAAAACAAGTAAGGACAAAAAAAGAAGGGGACGTGGCAATTGATGGTCCACACACGTATGTGTTTTTCATTTTTTACTAATAAAATTTTAAAAAAAAATTTTAAAAAATAGGGAAAAGACCTTTTTGCCCCTACGAGTAAAATGGTGGGTGATGGAGAAACGGAATTGAACAGTAAAAAAGACGGAATCCGTCAAAAAGAGGTATTTTGGCCAAAAATAGAAAAGCTGAGGTTTTTTGGCTAAAGGGTCAAACTAGCGGTGGTTTTTTGGAAATCACCCTATATTTAAACATGATGTTGTTTTTAAAATAAAATACAATTAAAAGAAACCTAAAAAAAAAAAAAAAGATATGGTGTAATTATACCAAAATTGGCCGACCTTCACCGTAATTTTTCCTTTTTAATTAATTAGAGCGATATAATAAAAGAAGAAAAATAATAAAGTTAAAAATAATACTACTCGTCTCCAATTATTTACCACACTAAGATTTTTCACACTATTCATCAACTAATCTTATTTCACATGGTGTGACTCTAAAATATAGTCAAGTGAGATTTTATTTTATTTAATGTCTATTTTCTGGAAATTGTGAATAGGCAAATGTGAAAAAGCAAATATTGTAATATTAATGGCTTGGAGGGATTAATAATAAAAAAATTAAAAAATTAAAATTAAAAAAAAAAAATGGTGCCTACTAGGGTGCTTTATTTAACCGGTTTGTATTGATATAGTGAAAAAGGGACTTATCAGCAAAATTGGGTACCTCGGTCTTACTAAGAACGTTAGACGCACACCTTGATTGGTGGTTGAGCTCGCTGATAATACACCATCAACGAAGTTGTGTAGTGTACATTCAGATCCTAGTCAAAAAATGGCAGAGCAACACCACATTGCTATAATGACGAGTCCAGGGAGGAGTCATCTGATCCCAGCAATCGAGTTAGCAAAAAAGCTTGTTCCTCACAACTTCACAATCACCATCATAGTACCCACAGTGGCTCCGGTGCCAAAATATCTGACAACACACCTCCAAGCCCTTCCTCAAGGTATGGACTACATACTTCTTCCTCCAATCGAGTTCCATGACCAAAACGAAATAGCATCTGAAAACCGTGTGGTCCTTACACTTATCAGATCTCTACCTTCCATTCACAATGCACTCAACTCGTTAGTTGAAAAGACTCCCCTATCGGCTCTTATTGTTGATATGTTCGGTGTTCACGCTATTGATTTCGCTTCTCAATTAAATATCCCATCTTATATATTCTGTCTCACAGCGATTACTTCTATTTCATTGCTGTATTACATGCCAATGCTGGATAAAATGGTTTCTTGTCAGTTTTTTGAACACGTGTCAGAACCCATCAAAATTCCAGGCTTTGAACACACTATTTCTGGATCAGAGATTCCAGATGTGTTACAAAATCGAGAGAGCCAGAGCTACAATGCTTTTCTTAGCTACCCAGAACTGTTTCGTTCAGCGAAAGGTATATTGATTAATTCATTTACAGATTTAGAACCTGGAACTGCCAAAGCTTTGAAAGATAAATGTGAGACTGAATCAATCCCGACTCTTTACACTGTCGGACCACTTGTTCCGACCAGATCTGTATCAGATGAGTTTGAATGTCTGAGATGGTTAGATGAGCAACAAAGTGGTTCTGTTTTGTTTGTGTCATTTGGCAGTGGTGGTACTCTGTCTAATGTTCAGTTTACTGAATTAGCTTTTGGTTTGGAATTGAGTGGGCAGAAATTTATATGGGTTGTGAAGATTCCTAATGACAAATCTTCAAAAGCTGAATTCTACAGTTCACAGAGTGATGAAGATGATCCTCTTAGTTATCTTCCACTAGGATTCATTGATAGAATCAAAGGGAGGGGCTTTGTAGTGTCAAATTGGGCGCCACAGGTTGAGATATTGAGTAATGGATCAACAGGTGGGTTTTTGACACATTGTGGTTGGAATTCCATACTTGAGAGTGTTGTTCATGGTGTACCTTTGATTGCCTGGCCTTTGTTTGCTGAGCAAAAGATGAATGCTGTGATTTTGAGTGATGATCTGCGAGTGGCATTGAGACCAAAAGCTGACAGTAATGGTGTGGTGGGAAGAGATGAGGTTGCTAAGACTGTGAAGAGACTAATGGCTGGTGATGAAGGGGTTATGATGAGAGACAGGATGATGAAGCTCAAGGAACTTGCTGCTAAGACATTTACTGAAGAAGGCTCTTCCACTAATGCGTTCTCTGAATTAGCTCTCAATTTGAAGAACAAATCAATTTGATAAATCTCTGAGTAGATTTATGATTATTTGGTGATGCACTGGATTCCAGACAGGCTTGACTTGATCTCTTTCCAGCGTTATTGTTTTTTAAGTTACAATCCAGGCCTAACTTGGTAGATTCATTATCTTCAATACCCCACTCAAACTGCACCGTGTGTTTTCGACAAGGTTGAGTTAGGTCCGCAAGCTGTTCTCTCAAATTCACGTATGAATTTTAAGTTGCAAAGCTGCTGTCTCTGATGAAAATGCAAGGCAACTTCAATGTACGAAAAACAGGATTATTATTATTATTATTATTATTATTATTATTATTATTATTATTATTATTATTATTATTATTATTATTATTATTATTAATTTGATTTTTTTAACCTTTAAGATTTCTAATTAAGATGATTAAAAAATTTGGAGAAATAAGAATTGAGACTATTAGGTGTAACTGGAAGTTAAGACTCTAATTATTTTAAAAATCTAGAATAATGGTGTTTTGGGTCGAATACGTTAATTTTTATAAAATTACAATTTATCCTTTTTGAGCGGAAAATCTAAGGTTTTGAAATTGAAAGTGATTTTTTATTTTAAATAAAAATCGAATTTTAGGAAGCTAGTGAAATTGAAGGAATGTGTAATGTGTTTTGAAGGGGGATTGGATTCAGAATTAGATTAGGCCGAATTTTGGCCAATCCAACTCAAGGTCCACAGAACACCACACTCCAACTCATTTCTAAGCACTCCTAGTTCAAATTACTATTCATCTCCCCTGCTAATAACTCACCTCTCTCACTCACCTTTTATTTTACGTAATTTTCCACCTCCATCAAAACCCTAACTTGAAACCCTCCACAGTACATACAACCACCACCAGCATTCACCTTTGCTCACTCTACAATATCAAACACTACATTTATTACTTCTTAGGTATTCTAGAAGGATTTAAAACTAACAATTTGAAGGTATAAATTTACTGTCTTCCATTTTCCGATCTAGTGCTGGGTCTTGGTATTAATATGACTTAAAGTTGATTTTGGGTTGATTTTTGAGTAACAACTAGTATCTTTACTTTGAATTAGGTTTTAGTGTTATTAGCTTAATGTCTCTACTAAGTATTGTTCATGGGTTTTATGAACTAAACTTGTGTTATGATAAGAATGATCATTGTGTTGATTTTTGCTCTTGGATGGTTTATAGGAAACCAACAAGAGGGTAACTTGGGAAGTGAGAAGACCTTACTTGGAGCTTAAGGAAGAAGGTTTATAATTTCGTTTTATGCTTTCCTGTACTTGTTTGATTAGTTTATATGTGTTATAGAATAGCTAGTGCCTTAGAAATGATTTTAGGCTTTACGTTGGTCTCTCCTAGTCTTAAATGGCTTATAATGATGAAAATGGCTTGGTTGTGATTTATGTGATGGAAGTTGTATGTTTGGATGTATGGTAGTTGATGGATATAATGGATTTTGATGAGTTTAATTATAGATATGCATATACTTGAATAATGGGAACTATCTTGAACATTTTGATAAATGATTGTAATGTTATGATAGTGTTCATGGTTTAACTAATTTGCTACGTGCATGAATTATAAATTGAAGAAATGAATATTGAATGAGTCGTTTGGTAAAGGTTATTGTTTTAACATTTTAGAATTTTAATATAAAAAAAATTAAAAATTATCAAAATCTGATTACAAATAACATTAGTCTTTTATTTTTTTTAGGATTTTTAATTTTATTTGTAAAAACATTTAATTATAAATATCCATTTTACTATATAGCAAAAGCTGTTTGTTTTATTTCAATAAAATTATTTACTTTTTTTTTTCATAAATTTTTAAATAATCATCAAAATACATAAATTTTAATTTAATTGCTTCATATCTAAATAAATAAATTAAAGTTTTATTAATTAATTTGAGATATATAAAATAAATATATATGGTTAAAAATATTAATAAATGAATATAGAATTATATTATAATAATTAAGGTGCCAAATAAACCACAACCAAATATAATGCTAAGATCGCTTGAGAAAATAGCTAAACAGCTTACAAAAGACGGTTGAACAATAATCTGCTTTAATGAATGATAAAAAATCGGATTTTTTTACAATCATCCCTACCCCCTATTTATAGGAGGTATTTAAGTCCTATTTCTATATGGATTGGGACTTCTCATCTTTCTTGAACTCGATCTTCTTATTGTATTTAAAGAAGGATATCTCAGTTTGGATTGATTTAAGAAACCATATATAGAGTGGATTGGGCTTGGGCCCGATTTACAATGTCCAGAAGGTTGCTGGGCTTCTTGGGCTTGCTTCTTTGGGTCTGATTCGGTCGAAGGCCTGCCGGCCTCCTTCGGCCGAAAGCTAGATTCTTGTTATATTGTTTGACTCGTTGGGCTTTAGCTTTTGGCCTCTTCGAGTGTCCTGAGATGCTTTCGGGCTGTCTCTTGGGGCCTGATGAGTTGTTTCCTCGGTCGAAGTATATTCGACCGTGTTGCTTTGATCTTAGGCTTCGGCCCATGTTGCTTGTAATTCCCTGGAACCTTGGTATTTTCGAGTTGTCATAATCTTACCTTCGACCCACAAGATTCTCAAGTCATTTTCCACCACAGTAATCCCCCTATTGTCATTACTTGGATCTCTCGAGTATGGCAATAAGTTGGTGGTTTGTTTCGGCCAAATAGGCCTTTTCTTTGGTGACGCTTTATGTTGATGGGTTCATGTTTTTCTGTGGCCTGGTGCTTGCCCGCCTATATTCCACTACTGGTTCGATTTCTCTTTTGGGTTTCCACGTCAGCGTTTTTTTATCAAATCATCGTTTTTAATTTGACGACTCTTCGACTGCTGTGCCCTAAAAGTGAAATCATTACCCTCCTATTTAAACGTTGGTGGGTCTCTCTCTCTTCTTCATCTTTTCAAATTCATTTTTCCTGTACTTCTCACTCTACCATTTCTCTCGCGAAGTTTAGTCGCTGTTTTCTTCTTCCGGTGGAGTTCCAGTTCTGATTCGTCTTGTTCCTCGCATTTTCAAGGTTAGCTCTGGCTCCTTCGTTTTCTTTCCTCTTGTTTGGCCATTTTGATTCCTTGTTGTCTTGGTTTGGTGGTTTCAAGCATGTTTATGACTTTGCTTTGTTTTTTGGTGAGGTTCCAATTGGGTTTAGGTCATGGTTTAGCCTTAACTGTTTGTCTTCTCCACTAACTTGGTTCTGATTCTACCTTTTCGTATTTCTGCTACTTTTGCCTTTTTATGGATTATTTTAATCGTTTTCATATGTACACATGTTCATATTACTCATGTGTAATCATATGTGAATATGTCTTCTTGTGTGTGTTGTCCTAACTTCGGTAGAAAACCGCTAACCCGCCCTTTCTTTCGGTCGAGTGTAGATGTCTTCTAACTCTTAGGACACATCTACTTTTGCTGGTCTTACTTGTGATTTTTTTACCGAAGAAGATGGTGCCGAGTGTTCTTCTGCCCGAAACCTCCCGGCCGAGTCTAGGCCTCAAGGTATTCTCCCCACTTAGCTCAACGTGTGAAGCGCCATGACTAGGGGTGAGTTGGAGGCTGTGCATTTTAGTTGCAAGTTCCCTGATTGGATCGAAACAAGGCTTCCAATGGATAACGAAAAAGTCAATGATGCTCTGGGTGATGGATGGGAGCCTTTCTATCTTAGGCATTTTGAAATTGGTCTTATGTTTCCCATTATGGGTCTAGTTGAGGAGTTGTGTACTTGGTGCCAGATCCATCTGAGTCAATTGACCCCATTTGTCATCCAAATACTACTGAGTGTGGACCGGTTGAAGGAGAAGTATAACTTGGCGTTTTCGGCCAAAGATTTCTTTTACTCCTATTTTGTCAAGCGTGACAAACCTGATACTGGTCGATTTGTTTTGAACGCTCGGCCTCACGAGAGGATTTTGATTTTGGATTTCATCTCTAACGAGCGTCGATGGAAGAACAAGTATTTGTTCATCAGGGGTGCTACACGCTTGGGCAGGGGTCCAGGCTATCCTTTATACTGGAAGGATTCGTGTAGATATACTTTAACTTTTAACTTGTTTGAGAAATTCATTCGGCCGAATGCACTGACTTTTGTTTTATTTTGTTGCAGCTAAGCACAGTGCCAAACACTGTAAGTCATCTCCTCGGGCGGGCGCTAGGAGCGAGGCTATTCTTGCGCTCCTAAATAAGAAGCGCGGTTACGAGAAGTTGTTGCACGAGCTTCGTTTTAGTTGGCTTTGGGTGTTTACAATGACAAGTAGGTTGCTTTTGCTATTTTGTTTTTATGCTTTTCGGCCGAAATAATGTCGTTGGTTTTGGAATTTGTGTATCTTTGCAGAAATTGTGGACTATGTGATGTCTTAGCCATCAGGTCAACGGGCGCTGGCTATGCGGGCTAAAATGCGCCAAATTCAAGCAAAGCAGGAGAAGGCTTTCGCCTCTAGGCGAGGGGGAAGTGTTTCGGCCGACGAACGTCAAGAGTCTTCGGCCGAGAAAGTTCGTCCTTCTAGCCCTCGTGATCCTTCAGACATGGAAGGCCCTCGGGATCTTGAGGGGGCGACGGTCACCGAGGAGCCCTAGATTTCAACCAAAATGGAGAAGAGTCCCCATGCTTCGGTCAAAAAGGAAAAGAGGCCCCGAGAGGAGGAGGAGGTTGATCGTCCTAGGAGGCACACTAAGCATACGTACAAAAAGAAGCCTACTTCTGATAGTGGTCTCTACCTTGAGTTCCCTGCCGATTCATCGACCCGGAAAATTACAACCGGAATGGTCATAGCTGCTGAGGGTTTCTTCTTCCCTGAAGACAAGGAGTGGTTGCACACTTTGTCCTTTACTCAATTCCACGAGATGTCTGTTAGTGGTTTGTATAGGGTAAGTCTTATGCTCCATCACCCCATTTTTTATTTTGGTTTTTATTTTTTCTCAGGCGCTCCAGGGTGCAGTGGGTATGCGTCACCACTATAGTGCTGTCATACATGATAGGAAGAAGATGGAGGCAAGTGTTGAAAAGGCATCGGCCGAACTTAAGGTTGCTCAAGATGATTTGGGCAAGGTGACGACTCAGTATGTTGAGGCCACTAGGCGCTCCGAAGCGTTGCAAGCTCACAATTTGGGGCTCGAATCGTCTTGCAATATTTAGGACGCTGAGCTCCAGCGCCAGGCCAAGGAAATTGAAGAGTTGAAGTCATTCAAGAGTTCAGCCGAAGTGAGGATAAAGGAGTTAGAGGGTCAAGTGGAGGCTCTGACTGAGGAGGCAACTCAAGTAGAAGTCACAACCAGATCTTTTACCATTGAACAGGTTTTCAGGGGTTCTCTAACCCCTCAGCTGGCCAAATAGGAGCTGGATGCCTTGGCTGCACTGCGGTATGGGATTTGAGTATTTGGAATTTTGTTAATTTTATTTGATGTAACGTTCGGCCCCATATAACCTTTTGTTTCAATCAATGAAAATGTTTCGCCATCTTTTACCTTTTGTGTTGTGCCCGATCTTTGATTTCTTGCTTGTTTGTTTGCTTTGATTTCTAATTATATTAGGGGTCCAATCCCCCAGCTCGTGTCTAGTTGAATCGATTGTTTTTACTCTAGATCGATTTCAATCCCTCATTGCTTTGTAGATTTTTCGACCGAAGTGTGTTCCGGTGGATTTCGCCCATTGCATTTGAAAGTTCCTTTGCTTGTGCTTTGGGTTTGTCAAGAGTTTATTCGTTGGCAATTTCTCTTTGCCTGAAACTTTCTGGATTCTACCAGAGGTTTGTCCCTTGGTGATTTTTGGAGTTGCATTTTGACAATTTTTGGAGTTGCCCTTTGGCAATGAGTCTTCACCCGAGACCTTCTAGATTTACCAGAGGTTTGCTCTTTGGCAATTTTCGGGTTGCCTTTTGGCGATTTTTGGAGTTGCCTTTTGGCAATGAATCTTCGCCCGAGACCTTCTGGATTTTCCAAAGGTTTGGCCTTTGACAATTTTCGGGTTGCCCTTTGGCAAAGTGTCTTGGCCCAAGACTTTTTGGATTTACCAGAGGCTTGCCATTTGGCGATTTTCGGGTTGCCCTTACCTTCTAGATTTACCAGAGGCTTGCCCTTTGGTAATTTTCGGGTTGCCCTTTGGCAATGTGTCTTCGCCCGAGACCTTCTGGATTTACCAGAGGCTTGCCCTTAGGCAATTTTTGGGTTGCCCTTTGGCTATGTGTTTTCGCCCGAGACCTTCTGGATTTACTAGAGGCTTGCCCTTTGGCAATTTTCGCATTGCCCTTTGGCAATGTGTCATCGCCCGAGACCTTCTGGACTTACCAGAGGCTTTCCCTTTGGCAATTTTTGGGTTGCCCTTTGGCAACTTTCGAGTTGCCCTTTGGCAATCTTTGGGGAGAAGAGTATGTGAGCAAAAAGATTTGGTTTATTGCATCGAGGCGAAGCCTCGTTAAAAACTCTATTAGGGGAAAAGAGTGCGCGTTATTACAAAAATTATGCTACGTTTAAAATTTATACCTTTTGAGGTGGTGTATGTTCCAACTGTGTTCCACCTCTTTTCCCTCCTTGGTGAGTAGTTTGTAAGATCCTCTTCTAGATGCCCGTTCCACTTGGTATGGTCCTTCCCAGCTTTCGGCTAATTTTCCATGAGTTTGGTTCTTCGTGTTTTGGGAGACTCTTCTGAGTACCCAGTCTCCCGACTGGAAATCTCGGGCCTTGACCTTCTTGTTGTATTGCCTTGCTATCCCCATTTGGTACTCGGTTATTCTTTGTTGCGCGTTCTCTCTTCTTTCGTCTGAGGTATCTCTTTCGAAGGTTAATATGTGTTGATTGGCTCGTTCGTCCAATCTTTCCTGGGGTGATTGGATTTCTATTGGGAGTATTGTTTCCGTTCCGTAGACCATCGAGAAAAGGGTTTGCAATGTTGATGTTCTGGGGTTGTTCTGAACGCCTAGAGGACTTCGGGAAGGGCTTTAAGCCATAGTCCTTTGACTCCCTCTAATTTTTTTTGAGAGAATCTACTACCGCTTTGTTGGATACCTCCACTTGACCATTGGTCTGGGGGTATATCGGAGTCGAGTATGTGAGCTTGATGTTCATTCGTTTGCAGAAATCTTTCAGAGTCTATGCTATGAATTGGGGCCCGTTGTCGGTGATGATTTCTCGCGGTATGCCAAACCTGCAGATGATTTGTTTCCAAATGAATTTCTATACTTCTTGTTATCTGACCCTTTCCAGTGCTTCAACTTCTATCCACTTTGTGAAGTAGTCGGTCACCATCAGGATATACCTTTTTTAACCATGGGTGGACATTGGGAAGGGTTCGATGATGTCTATCTCCCATTTGTCAAATGGCCATGGTGAGGTAATGCTGTGTAGAGTCCCGGTAGGGAGATTGGAGTAGTTGGCGTGCCTCTGGCACTTGTCACATTTTTTTACAAGTTCGGCCACATCTGTTTTCATGTTGGCCAGTAATATCCGGCCCTATGTGCTCTGAACGCCAAGCTTCTCCCTCCAGAATGGTTCGCGGCTGACCCTTCGTGGAGTTCTTTTAACACTAATTCGGCCTCTGAAAGGGTGATGCAGTTTAGGAAAGGCCCGCCTATGGATCTTTTGAAGAGTATTCTCCCGATGATGCAGAATCTGGCGACCTGAGCTCGTAGCTTTCTAGCTTCAGCTTTGTCTTCGAGTACTTGACCATGATTGATATAGTTAAGGATGAGAGTTCTCTAGTCACTTTGTTCTATGGCCATGACTTCCTCGTATTCGATGGCTGTTTTTGGGAGGAAGGCGTACATGATTGGTCCCGTTGGTTCATCTTTTTGCATTGATGCCCCGAGGTTTGCCATAGCATCCGCCATCTCGTTTTCTTCTCTTGGGATATGCTTTATTTCGCCCCTTTGGAAACGCTTCATGAGATCTTTGGTTATCTTTAGGTACTTGGTCATTTTTTCGTTTCTAGCCTGGTATGTGCCATTTATTTGATTAACCGCTAATTAGGAGTCACATTTGATTATGAGATTGTGCGCTCCACTTTCTTTTGCCACCCGTAGTCTTGCAATCAAGGCTTCATATTCGGTCTTATTGTTAGTTGCGGGGAATTCGCATCAGATGGCTTGAAGACAGGGGGTAAATTTGGAGGCCGGAGGCATATGCCCAGGCCACTGGCACTCTGCCTGCTGGCCCTGTCTACTTCTAGTACCCATTCTTCGGTCAAGAATGTTATTAACTGATTTACTTCAGCCTTAGTTGCTTCAGTTGATGGAGATTTTTTTAAGTCTGCCATGAAATCTGCAAGAGCTTGAGATTTAATTGTCTTTTTTCCTTCGAACGATATGTCATGTTCGCTGAGTTCTAAGACTCATTTCATTAGTCTTCTGGACTTTTCTGGGGAGTGTAGTACGCCTCGTAAGGGTAGTGATGTTATTACTGCGATTGGATGCCCTTAGAAGTAAGCCCGAAACTTTCTCGCAATGAATACTAAGCTTAATATTGCCTTCTCTAAGGTTGGATACCTTGTTTCTGCCGAGGTTAGAGTTTTGCTTGCGAAGTATACTGGCTGCTGCTTTCCCCCGATTTTCTTGACCAGGACGGCGCTCACTGCAATTTGCGAATGTGATAGGTATAGGTACAGTTTCTCATTAGCTTCTGGTTTGGCTAAGAGTGAGGGGCTGGTCAGGAAATCTTTGATGTCGGCCAGGGCCTTCTTGCATTTTTCGGTCCACTCGAACTCCTTGGATTTTTTCAGGGCTTCAAAGAATGGCTGGAACTTTTCTGACGCCTTCGGGATGAATCTGGTTAGGCTGCTAGTCTTCTCGTGAGTTTTTGGATGTCTTTTTTATTTTGGGGTTCCGCTATATTCGAGATTTGCTTGATTTGATCCGGGTTGGCTTCGATCCCCCTTTTTGTGACCAAATACCCCAAGAATTTTCCGGCTTTGACCCCGAATTGGCACTTGGTGGGGTTAAGTTTCATGTTGTACTTCCGGAGGGTTTCGAATGTCTGACTCTAGTGGTGGACGTGTTGGCTCGCTTCCTCTAACTTTACCACCATGTCATCGATGTACACTTTCATGGTTTTTCCCAGCTTGTCGGCGAACATTTTATTCATGAGTCTCTGATATGTAGAGCTGGCATTCTTCAAGCTAAAGGGCATTACTTTGTAGCAATAGATACCCCGTTCAGTGATGAAAGCAGTTTTCTCTTGGTCGCTAGGGTGCATTAGTATCTGATTGTAGCCGGAGTATGCATCCATGAAGCTTAACATTTCGTACCCGGCGGTTGCATCAATGGTGAGGTCTATGTGCGGCAGCGGGAATGAATCTTTTGGGCAGGCCTTATTCAGGTCCATGAAATCGATACATACTCTCCATTTCCTGTTTTTCTTCTTGACGATCACTACATTCGCAAGCCAGTCCGGGTATTGGACTTCTCTGATTGACCCATTCGCGAGCAGTTTCTCCACTTCTTTATTAATGATCTCATTTCGCTCCTGGGCGAATCTTCTTCGTTTTTGTTTCACTAGCTTCGCATCCTCTTTCACATTTAATTTGTGGGTTATGATTGTTGAATAAATTCCTGTCATGTCTTTGTGTGACCAGGCGAAGTAGTCCTGGTTGGCTCTGAGGAAGTTCACCAGTTCTTCTCTTTCTCTCATTTCTATCATGGCGCCGATCTGCACCATTTTCTCCACATTCTAATCCAGTGGTATTTCATCCATGTCATTTTCGACCGGTTTTTGGGGTGCCATCGGCCGAGGCTGTGATTGCTATACTTTAGCCACTTTTTGCTTCAGGCAGTTGGCATAACACTCTTTGGATGCATTCTGTTCCCTTTTTATCTACTTAATCTCGTGTGGAGTCGGGAATTTGATGAGTTGGTGGTATGTAGACGGTATTGCCTTCATCCCGTGTATCCAGTGCCTCATTAAAATCACATTGTAGGCCAAATTTGAGCTTATTACTAGGAAGGTGGTATGGAGGTTTATTCCTTCCGCGTACACTGGTAGCTCGATTTCACCAATTGTGGAGGTGGCTTTACCGTCGAAGCCGACGAGGAATATGACCTTCCTGCACATCATTCTTTCGTCCAGTTGCATGTTTCTGAATGTCTCGAGGAACAAGATGTTTTCCAAGTTGCCGTTGTCGACCAATACTCTTTTCACCGTTAGGTTTGCTATTGATATTTTAATCACCAGCGCGTCGTGGTGCGGCGCGTTAACCTCTTCGACCTCTTCTTCAGTGAAAGTGAAGGAGTAATGGTTTTTTGTGGACTCGCTCCAGATGCTATATATGCTCTAAGTCTCTCTAAGCTTTCTTTTTGCCGCTGAGCTTGTTAGTCCGCATATATCGGATCCCCCGACTATCATGTTAATTACCCTCTCTTCTTCGACATTTGCGACCGGGATCGGGTTTATAAGCTGTCGATTTTTGTCGGCTTCGGCTGTGATTTCCTACCCCTTTTCGGTCAAGTATTCCCGCAGGTGCCCAGTTTTGATCAGCTCTGCCACTTCCCTTTTTAGGGTCTAAAATTTATCGGTGTTGTGGCCGTGGTCTCCATGGAACTGACAGTATCGGGACATATCTTTCCTTCCGGAGGGGTTCTTGGATTTTTCGAACCACCTGACTCTGTCACCTAGGCTCTTGAGTATTGTTAGGGCTTCCCTCGTAGGTATGGCGAGGGGGTACGGCAGTAGCTCTTTTCCTCGGCGTATGGGGTCAGGGTCGGTATAACTTGGCCTAGATGAGCTCCCGCGGCCGGAATCTCTTTGATTCTTTCTGTAATCCTCTTTCCGACCATTATTGCTTTGGTCGTTTCGCCCACGAGAGCCTGGGATGCTTTGCGGGCCTTTATGATTTCTAGGCAGGAATTCTTCTTCATATTTCAGGGCATCTTCGGCCCTCTCCAGGACGTCTTCGAAGGTCCTGGGTTTGATTAACTTGAGGCTTTCATAGAACTTTGAAGTTTTTACGAGCCCCTTTATAAAGGCTTTGATGGCGCTTTTATCCCGGCACTCTTGGATGGCCATCTTGGTTTCTTTGAACCTTCTCATGTACTGTCTGAGACTTTCGTTGGCTCATTGTCTCAGATCATAAAGGTCATCCACATCCTTTACCTTCCTTCGACTGTCAGAAAAGTGGTTGACGAATTTCGTGGCTAGGGAATCGAAGGACTTGATACTCTTTTCAGGAAGGGCCGAGTATCATATTTGGGCGGTTCCCGTTACGGTGGAGCTAAAAGCTTTGCACATCATGGCCTCCATGTCTTCTTCTAGATTGTTGCACGTTCCCATTCGAGTTCTGTAGTCGGAGATGTGATCCTCGGGATCTGTTGTTCCCTCATAGGGTTTAATGCTAGGAATGGAGAACCTCTTCGGTATCTCGGTTTCTAGGATCCAAGATGTGAATGGAGTGTCGGAATAGCGTGTTGTTGAAGATCGCATAGTGACTCTCCTCACCGAGGTTCGTTGCACCAGATCTTTCAGCTCTTTTATTTCGCGATCACCGCGCCTTTTACGACTTCGCTTGGACAATATTGGTTTCGTCAGTTCGTCATCAGAACTACTTGAGCTGCTTCGATCTGGGGTTTTGCGACTTTCCGTTGACCCATCGCTTTTTTCTAACGACCCTCTGCCGCAGCCTTCTTCAAAATTGAGTCTCCGTTTACATACGGGAGAATATTTCCTTCTTGGCTGCCTGGATTTACCTTTGGATAGAATTATTGATTTCTTCCTAGACTCTGCTTCTTTTTTCCACTGCTCTTTTTCTTCTTCTACTTTCTTGAGCATCTCGGTTAGGATAACCAATTATTCTTCTGGCGTTTTGGGATTCTGGTTTTCGGCATTATTGGTCAAGGCAGGACTCATCTTGCTAATTGGAGCTTAGTGGTAGTTGTTGAAAATTGGATGGTAATGACGTTGATTATTTTGAAGTTGAATTTAGGGAATCTTAACCTGGTGTGAGGTTCGTAGCCCCACGGTGGGCGCCAAACTGTGGTGCCAAATAAACCACAGCCAAATATAATGCTAGGACTGCTTGAGAAAATAGCTAAACAGCTTATAAAAGACGGTTGAACAATAATCTGCTCTAATGAATGATAAAAAATCAGATTCTTTTATAATCACCCCTACCCCCTATTTATAGGAGGTATTTGGGTCCTATTTCTATATGGATTGGGACTCCTCATCTTCCTTGAACTCAATCTCCTTATTGTATTTAGAGAATGATATCTCAGTTTAAATTGATTTAGGAAACCATATATAGAGTGGATTGGGCTTGGGCCCGATTTACAATGTCCAAAAGGTTGTTGGGCTTCTTAGGCTTGCTTCAACCGAAGGTTCGTTGGGTCTGATTTGGCCGAAGGCCTGCCGGCCTCCTTCGGCCGGAAGTTGGATTCTTGTTGTATTGTTTGACTCGTTGGGCTTTAACTTTTGGCATCTTGGAGTGTCTTGAGATGCTTTCAGGCTGTCTCTTGGGACCTGATGAGTTGTTTCCTCCGCCGAAGTATATTCGGCCGTATTGCCTTGATCTTGTGCTTCGGCCCATGTTATTTGTAATTCCTTGAAACCTTAGTATTTTCGGATTGTCATCATCTTACCTTCCATCCACAAGAGTCTCAAGGCATTTTTCCACCATAATAATAAAAATAAAAAATAAAAAATAAATTGCGTGAGTTCACTTATTTTTTGTTTTTATTAATTAAATAATTATTATACTGGAAAAGGAAAAATAATGGAATAATCATTAACATTTGTTAACTTGTACCAAAACTGGCCGACCATCACTGTAATTTTTCCCTTTTTAGTAAATTAGAGTGATGTAATAAAAGAAGAAAAAGGATAGCGTTGACAAGAAAAGGAAAAAAAAAATTGCCTAATAGGGTGTTTTATTTAACCAGTTTGTATTAATATAGTGAAAAAGAGACCCACTTGACTCCTATCAGAAAAATTGGGTACTTACTAAAAAAGAACGTTAGACGCACACCTTGAATGGTGGTTGAACTCGCTGATAATACACCATCAACGAAGTTGTGTAGTGAAAAAATGGCAGAGAAAAAGCACATTTCTATAGTGACGAGTCCAGGAATGAGTCATCTAATCCCAGTAGTTGAGTTAGCAAGGAAGCTTCTTCTTAATGAATTCTCAATCACCCTCATAGTACCCACACCTCCAAGCCCTTCCTCAAGGTATGGACTACGTCCTTCTTCCTCCAATTGAGTTCCATGACCAAAAAGAAATAACATCCGAAATCCTTATTGCTCTACCTTCGATTCGCAATGTGATCTAGTGTTGATGCTATTGATTTCGCTACTCGATTGAATATCCCATCTTATATGCTATTTATTACTTCTATTTCATTGCTGAATTACATGCCAGAGCTGGATAAAATGGTTTCTTGTCAGAACCCCTCACAATTCCAGGCTTTGTACACAGTATTTCTGGATCAGAGATTCCAGATGTGTTACAAAATCGAGAGAGCCAGAGCTACAAAGACCCAAAGGTATATTGATTAATTCATTTGCAGATTTAGAACCTGGAACTAACAAAGCTTTGCAAGATATGTCTGAGGCCGAATCAATCCCGACCATTTACACTGTCGGACCACTTGTTCAGACAAGATCTGTATCAGATGAGTTTGAATGTCTGAGATGGTTAAACGAGCAACAGAGGTAGTGGTGGTACTCTGTCTCGTGTTCAGTTTACTGAATTAGCCTTTGGTTTGGAATTGAGCTGGCACAAGTTTATATGGGTTGTGAAGAGTCCTAATGACAAATCTTCAAAAGCTGCATTCTTTGCATCACAGAGTGATGAAGAAGATGATGCTATTAGTTATCTTCCTCCAGGTTGAGATATTGAGTAATGGATCGACAGGTGGGTTTTTGACACATTGTGGTTGGAATTCCATACTTGAGAGTGTTGTTCATGGTGTACCTTTGATTGCCTGGCCTTTGTTTGCTGAGCAAAAATTGAATGCTGTGATTTTGAGTGATGATCTGCGAGTGGCATTGAGACCAATGGCTGACAGTAATGGTGTGGTGGGAAGAGATGAGGTTGCTAAGACTGTGAAGAGACTTATGGCTGGTGGTGAAGGGGTTATGATGAGAGACAGGATGATGAAGCTCAAGGAGCTTGCTGCTAAGACTTTCACTTTCACTGAAGAAGGCTCTTCCGCCAATGCCTTGTCTGAATTAGCACTCAATTTGAAGAACAAATCCATTTGACTAGAATTTTATTTAGGTTTTTTATTTTTCATGTCTTAAGTAAGTGCATGGTTCATATGAATCCAGCCAATGCATGCAATTAGGGGTGTCAATAAGACAATCAACTCATGAGCTACTCGAGATCGACTCGACTCGTTCGAGTCGAGTTGAGAGATTGACTCGACTCGTTTTATTCGAGCTCGAGTTTAGCAATACTCAACTCGTTACGCTCGCGATATATATATATAGGACATATATATATATAGGACTGGATTTAAACATATATATATATATATATATTTTTTTTTTTTCTAGAATCGAATATGTGTACTTTTGAAATTTGAACTAGAATTTCTTATTGGATATTGATTATGTAGTTTATAATTATTGAATTTTAATAATAAATTTAATTTTTATATTTATAAAATTAATTTATTTTATTAGCGAGTCGAGCTCGAACTACTCGAGTATTATTAGAGCTCGAGCTCGAGCTCATATTTTGAAGCTCGACGAGCTCGAGTTTGAAAATTTTGAAACGAGTCCAGTCGAGCTTGGCAATACTCGAACTCGACTCGACTCGACTCATTGACACCCCTACATGCAATTTCATCCACTACTTTATTAATATTTAGTTAAGAAATTTACAAATGGCGTTTTCATCTCAAATATTATAGACCTGGAAAAAAGTGGAGATCAGTTAGGGTGCATTTGGTAGGAAGTCTTTTCATTTTTATTTTCAAATTTTTGTACTAGGAAAATGAAAATAAAAATAGTATTTTCACTAAAATTTAAAAATGTGTTTGGTTCCATATCATTTTCGAAAAACAAATTTGAAAAATGGTGCTAGAAAACAAGTTTTTAGTTGTTTCTCAAATTCCTACATTTTAAATGGCTTGTTGTCAAAAAATGATTTTTATGTTTTTTAAACTTGAAAAATTAAAATACCTACCAAACACATTTTTCAAAAATTCAAAAAATAAAAATGAAAACATAAATCAAAAACAGCTTACCAAACGCACCTTTAATTTCCTAGTGGTTCGGAGAAAATGGACTAGTTATACTATTATGGGATTGGATGAAGGCCTTAATCAAACTATCACATGAATGGGAAAAAAATCCAGCCCAAAAAAGCAAAACCTGCATAAGTCAATCAACAAGGAAACTGGTCAAAAAGTATGTAGTAAAGAAAAATAAAAAAGAGAAAACTGTCTAAAAAAAAAAAAGGGATAACTTGAGCCCAACGCCGAGTTTCACATGTCATTACCGTCAAAACCAATTATTTATACTGAAAAGGGATACAAGGTCTGATTAGGGAAAGTGAGCTCAACATCTTAGCAATATAAGAAAAGTTGAATGAGGAAGATACAAATCAATCAATAGCAACGGATGGAAGTCATGAGAGGTTAAGAGAAACTTGAGGAAGAAGAAAATCAACTCATACCAGATAAAAGGGAGAAGAGAACAACTAATATCCCGATAAACAGCGTGATTAATGATAAAGATTAGGAGTACCATACATTATATAAGCAAAGAAGCAAGATAATAATAGGAAGAGCTCTCTGGTTTTCTTTATTCCTCTTGAATACATCCTGAGAAAGTTGTTGGACATCCCATAACTGTTCCTCAACTCTCATATTAGTATAATATTGTATGCTTTGTCGAGCCCGCACGGATTTTTTCTTAGATTTCACCATCCAAAATGCCTCATTCTATTGGAGTTATATGGATATATTATATACAAGGCATTATTCCCTTGCATTACATCGATGCGGTTTTGGATTTAATACTTCAAAAGTCTTCCCCTTCAAACTAATGACCACATTACTTCCCTTCAAGTTAGTCCACCGATCCTTTAAACTAAGGATCACATATTCTGTAGCCTCCCCTTAAGATAATCTATCGGTCCATTGTTCACCGGCCTCACCTTATTGAGATAATCTACCGATCCGTCAAACCATCTTGTACCGTAGTAACTAACCAACGGGATCCACTGCCTGATCACCATATTATCAGGAATACTTTCGACACAAGGAACACCACGATATAATCACAGACTCTATCTCTGAACCAGACTCCGATACTACTTGTTGGCCTCCTGGAACTGTTTCTCAACTCCTATATTAGTATGATATTGACCACTTTGGGCCAGGGTGGAGCCCGCACAGATTTATTCTTGAGTTTCACCATCCAAAAGGTCTCATACTAATGGAGTTCTATGGATGCATTATATACAAGGTATTATTCACTTATTCTACTGATGTGGTATTAGATTTGACACCTAACAAAGAAGTGGGGGGATGAGGTAAGAACAGTGTGAAAGTTCATATCTAAAAGTTATTTGGTGTAATCTGATTTTCAAATCAATACTCGTCACTTCTACTCAATTACAAATTCAATTAAATTCCAATTTTTCATACTAATCCAAATTTTAGATCAACTTGTTCTGAACTATTTTTGGTTCAAACATCAGTTAAAATAGTATAACTACTCAACTAAAAAGATTAAGATGTGATAATTATGAGTAATATGAATCTAACTCACCGAAAACATTAGTGCAACTATAGTTGTCATATTAGACAAGAGGTGCAATGAGTCGGATCTGACCGGATAAACCCCACCTTATATCTAAGTCGTGAATTATAGAATTCGATCTAAATTCGATTTGAGATCTAGACATGTTGTAATTTCTAACTCCGAGTCAGAACCCGAAAGGATCACCTATCGACCCACCCAATCGTTCGACACGAATACACATTAGACTTACTATATTTACGTATAATAATAGTTTAAACTCATAATATTTATATCATACAACAAGTTTTTTTTTATATAAGGTATGACATATATAAGTTATATAATATTTACTGAACAGATTAGTTTGCTTTAAATTTTATAGAAAAACTCCACTAAATCAATATAATTAATTAAATAGACGATAGAGTTAACACTATTTTTTTCTTATGTGATACTGCATGTAATATATTACAGAAGATTAGAATTTTCAATAAATATTTATAAACAACATTAATCTCTAATAACTTATTTATATATATATATATAATATATAATATATAATATGATATTGTTTATTAAACAATAAATTAACTTTAAACTCGATGTAAAATTTCACTAAATAAATATAATTAATTAAATGAATATTAGAGTCAACAAATACGTAAATAATATGATAATAAATATTATTGAATAAATGTCAACTTTAAACTTAGTGTCGAAATTCCGGTCAATATAACTAGTAAAAAAGCTACATAACAAATAGAATTATTTTTTTCATTTCATCACATATTTTTTTTATATTATTATTAAATATACCGCTTACTTTAATATATAACTGGGTTATCAAACTTTAATTTGAGACATTGACCCGCCTTTACGAATCAACTTTTTTTTTTTTAGATCTGCTCTAAAATAAAAATTTTCATCTCAAACCCGACTAAAAAATACTGGATCAATTGAGTTTCGACCGGATTGAAATCTTTTGTTAACTCTACATAAGACCGATCGGACCCAAACTATAAAGAAAACCTACAAGCCCAACATACAAGTGGATAAGTCATGCGGCCCAATCAAACCCATTACATCTTTGGTCCATTAGGCTTTTAAGCCCATAAACTCTTCAGCCAAAACAAATAATCAGGCTTAGATCCAACTATCCGCAAGGATAAATCCAACAAATATTTAACCCAATCATCATTAAATTCCAAATTATGTTATGGATCAGATCGCGAGGATTATGCGACCACTCCCACTCTTCATAACAGCAACACCAAATTGCTTATAGATAGCTCACTCATAGCATTTTGAATGATCGATTCCCTTCTTACTTAAAAAAAATGTAGAAAGTTTATACCCCAAACTCTAACGTTACTTCAAACTCCAACGTTACTTCGACAAACCTTGCTTCGACAACCTAGTGACAAAAGCTACTTAGGCAAACTTTACTTTGACAACCTAGTAACATAAGCTACTCCGATAATCATTTCAGTAAATCCACTCGGATTAGAATTCGAACGGACATAAAAGATAAGATTCTTCTCTCTCTATTTTATTTATTCTAACTTCTATTCATTTAAAGAATAATATTAATTTGAGCGTTAAAGTATCTATATGATAAATATTATATATCGATATTTTTCATATCTCATTTATTTATCTTTTGCGATTTTATATTTAAACTGTGTTCCACCCGATTTCAGATTAAGTCCACTAGTTCCATGGCACTACAGCAACCCAACATGTAAATGGAAAAACACCCACGGGTCAATAAGGTTTATGGGTCACCCACGTGGCTAAGTTTTATTTGTGATTATAGAGAATGGCGAGACCGGTAATCAGACTTCTCAAATCGTCATTTGGGCCGGGAAATAGTGGCGTTAGATTCATATGGCTTGTTATGAAAAAAGCCCAAATTACAATGACACTAGTGAAAGTGATCCATTTGATTTTTCACTAAATGGGGTTTTTTTAAAAGCCCAAATAACAAGCCTATTTAATTCAAATCAAAAGCAAATCTAGTAAGACAAAGAAAGATGATGACCATTCATCCGAATTTTGACAAGATGGATGAATAGATAGTACATGTCATAATTGCTCAGATCATTGGATTTTTTTTATTAGGGAATGATTGATAGCCTACTCTTTCTCACAACTTGCCTACTTTTACATCGCAAGAATTGGTTGGGTAAATAAATTAATACATTAATTGTTATAAAATTTATATTCAATTGTCATATAAATGTAGGGTAGGCAAGGCACAAAAGTAGACTGCATAACACTACTTTTCTTTATTTGATGAATTCCACACAACACAACTATCATAATTATTCTAAAATTTAGAAGTTACACATCATGCTATCGTCAAAACATTCGTCATCTACTACTACTTTTCTTTTAGTCACCATTATTAATTATAAATTCCTCCGACGTACTAGAATTTTCTCTCAGTGAAGTGATTCTTCTCACACGTGTATTGTCAAATGTATGTACATTTTTCAATTTATTTTTTAAAGATCTAGAGACATTGAACCAGTCTCGTGACGGAAAAAAACAAGATTGATTTAATGTCGTATCTTAATGTAAGCAACAATGTGGACAGATGCAAAAATACACGTAACATATGCAGGTACTATGAATTAGGTACTAAACAAATTTCATAGAAAAAGATTCTTTCTTTCTTTCTCCGCGTGAAATTAAAACTACGAAAAAAGATTCTTGGAATAAATCTGAAATACATAAATAAGTAGATAAATTAGCATGGTAGAGTCCAGATAATAAAATTGTGGAATAATTTGCAGTCACGAGTGTGAGAAAATGTAGTTGATGATTGTTGACCATTCTGCGCAAGCCACTGACATAAGCATTAGCTTCAACTGACATCATCATCACCCAACTGTCAAAACTACACTCAACTTCCTTTACATTTTTATTGTAAATATTAATTTTATTATTATTATAATTTAAAATAAAATTAAATGAGAATCAACTTATTTATTAATAATAATGATAATAACTTATTTTTATAAATTAATCCGCTTTCCATATATATATATATATAAATTAGAAATAAAAGAAATATATTAAATACTATATTAATTTTATTATTTAATAAAATA
Organism: Cardiospermum halicacabum; assembly: GCA_031304145.1. Lineage (NCBI taxonomy): Eukaryota > Viridiplantae > Streptophyta > Magnoliopsida > Sapindales > Sapindaceae > Cardiospermum > Cardiospermum halicacabum. Next base: position 3,424,204 of record CM062399.1, on the reverse strand, counting down.
AGATTTATAATTTAATACTATTAAATTCTAAATTAAATGCATATATAATTTCTTATCTATTAAAATGGATTGAATACTGGAGTAAGATGGAAATAATCATTAAATGCATACTTTAATATTTTATCCAAATTGGAGTTATTGGTTTGTGGTAACCGAATTTATGAATAATAAATGTTGTTTATATTTATTAAATAAATAAATGTTTAATAATGTAAATGATTTAACATCCAAAGTTGAATATAGCCCTTGATTCCTCCATTGCTGAAAATAGCATACAGGGGTTTATGCAGTGGCCTCATCAATACTTCCTTCCTCGTTTTCAAATACTTGCTACATTTAGGTGGCCACCCGGTTTAATATTTAACTTTAACCGTAATATCTTTAATAATATATAACTAAAAAATATATAAGTTTAATATTTGAAAAATAGATACGAAAATGAATAAAATAAGAAGTAATAATCAACATTGAGCAATTATGGCAATCGCCATTTTGACAACTATTTTTACTATTATTTCAAACGGACTATTTTGACTATTATTTCAAATGGCTAATTGTTAGAGCTTTCTAGATAATTATTTTAACTACTAATATTAACTGGAGAAATAATACAATATAAATCTATTAAAAAAAAAACAAAAAACCAGATCATTTTTAAAAATTAAACAAAAACTTTTACTTTGAACCACAAATAAAATGGTATAAAATATATGAATGATCAAGTCTTACTATTTATTAAAAAAAAAAAAAAAAAAAAAAAAAAAAAAAAAAAAACTCTAAATAATATTTGTTCCATTTCCATTTTGCGCCAGAAATATTTGTTTATAGAGTGAATAATAATTGAACTTTTAATTTCCACCTCCCATAATTTAAATAATTTTATCTAATGTTCCCTACATTGTACACCGTCCACACGGGGTATACACTATGCATCAAAAATCAAACAAAAGCAAGACATACATAGAGTCCATTTTGAATTCGGCCAAACACGACCCATCTCACCCTATATATACACACATACATTATTCACTTTCAACGACAAACATACCAACTAAATCAATTCTCCACACACCACCACCATGGAAGAACTCTCTCAACAAACCACCACACCACCACCACCACCACACATCGCAATTCTCCCGAGCCCAGGCATGGGACATCTAATCCCACTCATAGAATTAGCAAAACGACTCGTCCACCACCACAATTTCGACATCACCTTCCTCATCCCCACCGAGGGCCCACCTTCCAAAGCCCAAATCTCCACTCTCGACTCTCTCCCCTCCGCCATCCACTCCCTCTTCCTCTCCCCCGTCGACTTGACAGACCTCCCCAAAACCACCAAGATGGAAACTCTCATCGCTCTCACCGTCGCTCGCTCTCTCCCTTCTCTCCGCGACGCCGTCAAATCTCTCCTGTCCACAACCAGACTCGTCGCTTTGATCGTCGATCTTTTCGGTACCGACGGGTTTGACGTCGCTAGAGAGTTTAATCTATCTCCGTATTTGTTTTACCCGTCGACAGCTATGTGTCTGTCTTTGTTTTTTTATTTAGAAGAGCTTGACAAAACGGTGTCGTGTGAGTATAGAGATATGAAAGATGTTGTTACAATCCCCGGGTGTGTACCGGTTCGCGGAAGCGATTTACTTGACCCGTTACAAGACCGGAAAGATGAGGCCTACAGATGGGTTCTACATCACGCCAAAAGGTATAGACTCGCCGAGGGTATAATGGTAAATAGCTTTATGGAATTGGAAGGGGGCGCTTTAAATTTTTTACAAAAGCCCGAACCGGATAAACCGGAGATTTACCCGGTTGGACCGCTGGTGAAAATGGATCCCCGCGGGTCGGGTGACGAAGACGACAAGTGTTTGAAATGGCTGGATGATCAACCGCACAGCTCGGTGCTTTTCGTGTCGTTTGGCAGCGGTGGGACCCTTTCGATGAGTCAGATAACGGAATTGGCTATGGGGTTAGAGATGAGCGAGCAGAGATTCTTGTGGGTGGTTCGAAGTCCGAACGACAATGCGAACGCTAGCTACTTCACTGTCCACAGCTCGAACGACCCGCTCGGGTTTTTACCGAAAGGGTTCCTGGACCGGACTAAAGGACGCGGGTTAGTCGTTCCCTCGTGGGCCCCGCAAGCGCAAGTTTTGAGTCACGCGTCGACGGGTGGGTTCTTGACTCACTGTGGATGGAACTCGGTGCTTGAGAGTGTGGTTAACGGAGTGCCGTTAATCGCCTGGCCGTTATACGCAGAACAGAAAACGAACGCCGTTATGTTGACGGAAGACGTTAAGTTGGCTCTTAGACCGAAAGCGAGTGAAAACGGGTTGATCGAAAGAGAGGAAATCGGTCGGGTCGTTAAGTCGTTGATGGAAGGCGAGGAAGGGAAACGTGTCAGGAATCGGATGAAGGAGTTGAAGGATTCGGCGGCGAAGACTCTCGGCGAAGGTGGGTGTTCGACTAAGAACCTCGCCGTCGTCGCTGAAAAGTTGAAAAGTAAAAATTAATTTAGTTTTTAAAATAGTATAATGTATTTGTGATTTGTATGATAGTGATGTAAATGAAAATAACATTTACAATAAGAAGATGGGTCATAATCTTGGTGTTTTTTTCTTTTCAAACTAGTCTTTGTTTTTGATATTAAATGGAGTAGGTGAAATCGGTGAGTTTGGATTCATATGTGAAATTGAATGTGACAAGAAATAATAGTGTGGAGTGGACCCAGATGGGACTTGAGAAATGTTTCACACGATACAAGGCCACTACGGAGCTGGTGTGGTGGTGGGTGGTGTTAACATCTCAATAAGTTCAGTCCACTGAATAAAAATAGATATTGACCTATTTTTTTAATTAAATATTTGAGGTTTCACAATTTCTGTGAATAAATAGCAGTAGTAAAATAATAGGTGACTCTTATCACACCAATTGTTAGCCGACAGGATAATTTGGATAAAAATTAAGAGATGTGGATGCCTTGCTGAAAATTAAGGATAAGATTGTATATTAATAAAGAGGGAAGGGAGGGGTTGATTGGAAAGTTGTGTCTTGATGCGAAATGCTAATATTAACAGCTGATGGGGCACAGCAACATTATCGGGGGATCTAACAGATTTATTGATACATATTTGCAAGGCTAATGGCCAAAAATCTCTTAAGTTTTGAAACGTTTGATTTTCTACTATCAATTTTCAAATGTTATATTAAACCGCTCCTATTTACAAAATCAAAGTTGTTTCTGTTATGATTGGATGTTTTCTGTTAATAGGCCGGTTTGACACAAACAATTGAAAATCGGTGGCGAAAAATCAGACGTTTCAAATTTTGGAAGATTTTTCATAATTACCTTTTATTAATTCTCTAAATGATATTGATATGTTTATCACATTTCAATGGGAGGAATTGGAGAACATGTTATGATTTATAAATATAAATGTGATATTTAGGGTTTTTTCATAATATAAAATTTTAAATTATTTTTAAAAAAAATTATTTAACTAGTTAGATTTCAATTGTTCCATATTTTATTTCTTATTTTATCAAAAGTAGTTTAATTCAAAAATACCTTTTTATTTATTTTAAAATTTAAATATTTAAATTAATTTAATTTATTAATTTATTTATTTCTTTAAATTTGATTTTTAAAAAAATTATATATCTTTTTTTCTTATTATTTTTTATTTATATTTTATTTATATTTTATTCCATTAATTTTATATTATAATTTGCGAAATTAAAATTTTTAGAATAAAAATTCATAACAATATCAAATACTTTTAAAATAAAGGAATAATTATTCTGCATATAATATATAAAAGTTTAGGAAATGATAAAATTAAAATGGTATGCAAAATATATTACCAATTAGAATAATATAAATATATAATTTATAATTAATATTCAATTATTATTACTACATCTCTAAAAATTATTAAAACATGTAAATATCTATATTATTAAAGAATAATGGACTAAAAAAATCTATCATTAAATTAAACTTAATAAAACGAAAAAAAAAAATATTATATATTGTATTTGAGAGGGGAAAAAAACATATTTGCACTATCTCATCTTCAAATACGAAAAAATATTGTAAATTGGGTAATCAGCATTATATATCTTCTTATCTTTCAAATATTATTCTGCTCACCTATAATTACAATCAAATATTGTTGATGCTCACTTGCATTTTGATATTTATATTTTATTCTATTAGTTTATATTATAATTTTATTCTTTATAAATAAAAAAATTAATAAGAAAAAAAATATCATTTAAAGAATTAATAAAGTGTAATTACTAAAAATCCTCCAAAATTGGAAGCGTTTGATTTTTCGTCACCATTTTTTAAACATTTTGTCAAACTGCCCCATTAACAAAAAACATCCAATTATAACAGAAAACAACTTTGGTTTTGTAATTGGGGGCGGTTTGGTACAACATTTGAAATTGGTGGCGAACGTTTCAGAACTTGGAGGGATTTTGTCAATTACCCTTGCAAGTAATATCCGAATAATTAATTTCTAAGTGATACTACATAGCCTACTCTTTTGTACAACTTTTATTGCCTATTCATACGTGGCAGCAATTGATTGGACATTAAATACATAAAAATAAATACATAAAATAATTAATAACAATTCAACCAATTATTTAATTTCTTAGTTTAGGGAAAGATAATTTTGAATTTCACCTATTATTTTATTATTTTTTATATTAAAAATAAAAAATTAATAATTTATTTTATCATAATATTATTTATCTTAATATTTGATTAATAATTAAAAATTAATTAATGATATATTAAATTAAATTTAGATATATGTATTTATATTTAAAATATTAATATATTAATATTAAAAATAAATAATTTGATATATATTGACAGTCGTTAATTATAATTGATAATGACTAATTGATAAACATTCATTAATAAAAATTGAGTAAAAATAACTATTTACAAATATTATAAATGTTATTTTAAATATTTATATTTTTTTATTTAAAATAATAATTAAAAAATATAATTGGTACTGTGTTTATTAGATGAAACTTGCTCCACCTCAGTAAAACCTCACAATAGTTGGGGACAGAAGAAAAGAAAAACACTATTTTACGAGGTGGGACGCACTCTATAAAGACTAAAAACTACATTCATGATTTGGAGTAAAGAGCGAACCACTTGAGAGTTGGATCAGGTCGAGTAGATGAGTGACCTTACAAAAACGATCTAAGGACGCACGAAACTTTAGGACACTGGTAGGGTGTCTACCGAAAAGACTCCGCAGTAAGAGTTTTTAAAACTAACTGAAAGAGTAAAACAAGTGAGAATGCTTATCTTTTTCTCTATGCAAATCGAATGACTAGTCGAGATCAGAACGACGATTGCACTAAAGTTAACAGAGTGATGGTAGAGAGATTGTCGAAGCAACAATAGATTTTTGTGTGATCTTAGAGAGGTTTCTTAGTTAGAAAAACCCTTCTTTCTGAATGATTTGATTTGATGTTTATAGACAACCTTGTGCTTATGGTTGTGAGTAATGGAGATGATCCCACGAGTCGTGCAACACAATCCTTCGCACGAGTCTTGCAACACAATCCTCCTTAAAATCAGGGATTCTGCAGGGATCAGATTAAGGATCTTTATGGTTGGTTGATTCGTTCATGCGGACAAATAGGTCTAAACAGAAAAAAAAAAAATCTTTAGGCCTGAAGAGTCTTATGGGCTGAGCAGCCTTATAGGCTTAAGAGTCTGATGACTTAAAAACTTATTGGTTGAGCAACCTAATAGGCGTAAGAGTTAAATGGTTAAACGAACTTATGGACTGAGCAACTTTATGGACTTGGCCAACTTATTGGCTGAGCAACCTCATGGGCGTAGGAATTTAATGGATGAACGACCTTATGAACTTACCAACTTGATGAACTTAAGAGTAATGAATTGGATAGCTTTCCGGACCGAGCAACTTGATAAGCTGAATAGCCTTATGAATTATGTGACCTGTCATGTTATTAGTTTGGACTGGTATTTTTTTTTCTGACCACTACAACTTGATGCTTAAGAATAGCATTACAACTAGGACCAACTCATTTGGGTAAAAAAAATCTATATTAATATTAAATAAATAGAATATAAAGTATTTGACCCCCACTTATGCCATAATGGATTTAGCCTAACTTTTTTTATTTAATTTACTTAAAGAGTTTTTCTAAAATTTTATATTACTCTCTCCATCCTATAATACTTGTCACATTAGGGTTATGTACAGTATTCATCCACTAATCTTATTTTACATATTATGATTTATGTATAAGAAAAAATATAGTTAAATGAGATATTACTTTATTCGTTTTAATGTCTATTTTTCAAATATAAAATTATTATAATTTTTAGTCGTGTATAATTAAAGATATTTCAATATGCATTGGCAAAATGAAAAAAAAAAAAAAAAAAAAAAAAAAAAAAAAAAAAAAAAAAAAAAAAAAAAAAACGTATGTTACAACATTAGTGGGAGGGAGTATAAGACATCATACCATCAAATTATATCATTCTCTTAAAATCATCCTTAAAACTTGTAAGTTCTGATATATTAAATTAATCAATTTGTTGTATTTTGTGTGGAACAAATATTATTGGGATGAATATTAAATTTGAATGGTTTTGAATTAAAGTATTAACTAAATTTTTTTTGCCTCGAATTTCCTTGTCATAAATTTTAAAAATAAATATTTGAATATTAAGTATGATATTTAAAAATTTTCAATTTAGTTCGAGAAGATAGTTATTTTAAGAATTTGGTATTTAATATCTTATAAAATATGTAGATTACTATATATTAAATGTGAATATTTGATTGTCGTGTGAGACTCTAATACCTAACCCATAATAATTTAAATATTTCTAGATTGGGAGTGTTATTATTTTAGGAGTTAGAGAAATATTTTTTGTCTAAGCAAATTTTAGAAAATATAGATAATATTTTATTTAATAAATTTTCTCTTAAATTTTGAAATTTAAGAATACTAATTAAATTAGAATGAGATATTTCTTTTATATCCAAAATAAATCCTAACAAAATCGAATATTATCTATCGTGGATAATGTTATTTTAAATTTTTATTTATTTTAAAGTTTAGGAGTGAATGGTATTATTATTTTTTTATTTTAATTATTGAATAATTTAAATATTTTATTTAATGAATTATTATAAAAAAAAACTATTATAACTAATTTTTTTAATAATAATTAATTTAAAATTTTATAATAATCCATTCAAAATCAAATCACTATAATACCATCAAATATATTAGCACGAAACGATAAATGATCCAACACCAAATTAAAATCTCAATTTCATAACCAAAATCTCATTCAATACAGAGGTTTCACTACTAGATCTTCTAGATGTCTCAACCCTTGTTCCAATCAACTAAAGACATATGCACAATGTACTTTGTCTAACCCACCAAAACATTGTCAAGAAGTTTTTAATATTAGAATTACAAGATCTAAACACAACTACTAGTCATTTAATTATACGAAAACAAATTTATTTTCGGTCACACCACCAAACAAAAAGTATTAATTTAAAAAACTTAATAAAAGTCTCTTTAAATATTAAAGTCACGAGCCCATGACTTATTAACCATAATCCTTAAGCACTTATTATACAATAATTGTCTCATAATTTATTAATTTTATATTAATGATTTGATACCAGTTCATCATTTAAATTAGATTAAAGAATAATCAATAAAAATATAAATATTAAATTATAATATTTAATATTTCAAATAATAATTATGATGAATATTATTTTAGATAAATTTTTAAAAAATATTATTTTTTAGTACTGGTTCCGGATTCTTGGTTGGAACCGGATCGAAAATTATTTTTTTCTAGTACCGGTTCCGAATCCTTGATTGGAACAAGACTAAAACCAAAATTGGTACCGGAACCGAATTGGAACCAATTTTTCTAAAAAATAATAAAATATATTCATTTTAAACGATTTTTTTTCTGAGTAAAAAAAAATATATATATCGTTCTCTTTATCTCACAATTTGTTTTTTAGTTTCGAATTGTATATGCGGTTGTAATTTTGATATAAATAATTAAAAAATTATTTTTAATTTAATATATATTTTTTTATTTCTGCACTATCGAATTATTTCAACACTTTTATATATATATATATATATATTAAATATATTTAGCAATTAGAAATGATATTGTTTCAAGAGTTGAATTGGAGTGCTAGATATGTTCCCTCATGCTATATTAATTTATTTTTACATGCTTTATTAATTTATTATTATTATTTTTTTAATATTACAACTAAATTATATTAAATTACTAAGCGTATGTTAACTTATTAATTTTTAAAAAATTGAAATACAGATATAGAGGGCTATTGTGGTTTAGACTCAAACTCGCAAAATATTTGAATATTATTATTATTATTATTTAAAATTATTTAAAATTATGCACAATTTATTTGAAAGGTTATGAAGTTTTTAAACTTATTGTTTTTAGACATCAAGTTTAAATTTATTAGTGGAACGTTTAGATTTTTTTTGGTATGTAACTTGAGAACCAATTTTAACAAATTGATTACGATAATGGAGAATATTAATAACTTTTTCATATGTACAAGTTTGTTTTATATTATATTGGTTTTAGAAGAATTATTTTATAAATATAAATTTGACAAATGATGATTTCACATTAAATTTTTAATAACTGGATTAATTGTGAAAAAGTTGATTATTTTTCCAGAACCGATACTGAAACCGTACTTGAATAATCGATACCATTGAAATCGTGATCGGTAACGGAATTGACACTAAAACCGATATTGGTTCTAAATACTAACGGTACCGATATTGATTTCTCAAAAATAATGAACAAGTTATTTGGTTCTGAACCGGTGTGCTCACCCTGATCGTAACAATTAAATTTCCAGTTGCCAAACACAGCCTTAGTTTACTATACTGAGTATCTCCAAGATGATTCCCATTGAAAATTTCGACACTTAATTAAAAAAATAAAAAATAAAAAAAAAATTTGATTACCTAACATCCACTTGGCATCTTCTAAATTCTCAAACCAAAAAATTGAAAAAGAAAAAAAAAATCCTCAAAATTATCCACAAATCATAACCTATTTTGGTGGGAATGGCAAACGTGACAGCCGTCAAATAAAAATTAAAAAAATGAACTCATACTATAGCAAATTAGAAATAGTAGTTGCTTCAATCATTTCTAGATAGAGCCGTCAAATTGGCCATAATTGATTTCCCTGAAAAAATAAATAAAATAAAATAAAATAGTGTTTATCATTTAATCTAGAATGATAAATATACACCACCTTTAAAGGAAAAATCATTTTGGTCCTCATAATCAAAATGATCTGATTGTCTGTTTGCTCGTGGGTCAAAAGTTGAATAAATTATTGTGACTTTTTTATTTTTTTATTTAAAAACCTTATCCACATGTTCTTAATTTAGAATTAGAATAAGAATAGTAAAGACTTTAGAGCACAAATTTGACGAAGCTGTGACCCATTGATTAAAAATTGAAATTAATTGTGGGCCGAAATTAAAGGAATGGGTCAGATTTTGGGCCTCCAAGAGTCCGAATTGGGTCAGGTCCATGGTTGTAAGCACCTTCATTGAAGGATTATCTATTCTGACATATCTATAATCAACCAAATTGAGAGTAGTTTATCATCATATGTTGAATTAACTGTTACACAGCCATAGGAGTAAACTGTTAACTTTTAAATTAAGAAAACTGGTAGCTGCTAGCTTAGCTGCTAAACGATATTAATCATAAATTTTAAATTAATTTATTATAAATACTATTAAAATTACTCGCGCGAGATAAAATATATTTTTAATTATTAAATATTTTCAATATTAACTATTAATTATATTAAATAATTAAATTTATTGTTTTATAAAATAATAATTAAATTAATAATTTTTTTATTTATATTAAATTGAATATATATATATATATAAATATATCTAAATTTTAATTGATAAAAAATTATTTAAATAATAGTGGAATTTTAGTTGCCCATCCAAAATTTTTATTTAGTTTTATAATTATCTATTTGTTAATATTTCAACAATATTCACATGTACATTGTGTTAGAAGGAAAAATAATCATGTTTTCTAGTCTCTCATCGGCTCATTTGTGTACATGTACACACATAAAAAATATATATATATATATATATATATATATTTCCATTTAAAGAGCTCATTATCTAAGAGTTCATTGCTTGTTTGAATCTCTAGCTAAGTTTAGATATGTTGGAGAAATTGTTAACATAATTATTTGATGTAAAAATAATAACACCAAACCAAATAATAATATGATAAATATTATGAAAAGAATACAAACTTTAAAATTGGTACAAAACAGCTTCTGACATTCATCATACCATTGACAATGGAGTTTGTTGTAGCTGTCTACCATAACTAAGCTGGAGCTATGCCAAAAATCGAATAGGAAGAACACCAACCCCCGGGTCGACATCAACAGCATTGAGGGCATTGATTGTAATTGATAAGCATTCAATTTCTCAATTTCCTCATTGGGAACTTCACTATCTTTTTTATATCAGCGGTGTTAGGATTGTCTTGAATCACAAGGATTTCCTTTTAGGAAGGTTTTCTTATTTTGAGTTTGGATCTATTTCCTAATGGTTTGATTCATTGTTTTAGAAAGATTTGGTTTTCCTAATTTGGTTTATTGTATTCCATAGTTGGAAAGGAAACAAATTAGGAAAGTATATTTGATGATCATTATAAATAGAGTTATCTCATGAAGAAGAAAGTATCCCGTCCCTTTGGGGTGGTGATCATTGGAGTTGGGTCATACCTGTGGGGTAATGATCATTGGGGTTGGGGTCTCGCCATTAAAGAGATTTCGAGTTGAGATTGGGGTCATGCCTGCCTAGTGGGGTAATGATCATTGGATTGAGATCATGTCTGCCGAGTGGGGTAATGATCATTGGATTAGGGTCATGCCTGGTGGGGTAATGATCATTGGATTGGGGTCATGCTTGGTGGGGTAAAGATCATTGGATTGGGGTCATGCCTGCCGAGTGGGGTAATGATCATTGGATTGAGGTCATGCCTGCCTAGTGGGGTAATGATCATTGGATTAGGGTTGTCTCGCAATTAAGGAGATTTTGATTTGGGGTTGTCTCGCCGTGGTGGAGTGTTCGCCTAAAAGAGATTCTAGTTGAGAAAGAAAGCAATTTTGTGTGGAGAGAGAGTGTTGTCTGAATGACTTGTAATTCTTATTTCTCATGGTAAAGTTGTTATCTTCCCGTGGATTAGGCAATTTGCCGAACCACGTTAAATATTGTGTTTGTGTTTGAGCTGATTGTTTTGGTTGAATCGAATTAGGAACTAGGAAGAATTTTGGATATAACAGGAAATTTCCTAACAAGCGGCAACCTCAATTTCTGAGTTGCTTCAACATTGACTGACAAGCGCTCTAGAGTTATAAATCTAAACTAAGGAATTCACACTACTTAAACATTCCAATCCACACAATTGATCTAAACTACTCATACGTTAAAGGCACATAATCAAAAATAGTCATTCATATACATCCAAGAAAAATGCCCACCCAAAGAGAGTTGTTCAAACTGAATTGTGAAATAAGTGCTTGAACATCTCGTATACCTCCAATATTAGCACCTGAAATAACTTGTTGATACCCTTCAACCAATCCCCATTATAGTTATCGCTCCATTATAGATAGTCTACCCCAACAACAACAATCTCACAATTTCAATAAAAAAATACAGCATAACCAGTCATTCACATGTCAATATAACCACAATAACAACAATCAAAACACTAAACACTTTGCAACAACACATCAAAACCTCACCTGACACTAATGCAAATTTCAAAAAGAAAACAAATTAAAAACTTGCCATGACTTCTAAATAATGCAATCTCTCTTTAAAGATTTTCTATCTTGCCTGAAAAAAAAAAACTTCTATTGAAAACATGAAATTTAATACTAAAATTGAAGAGAATAGAGTGAGAGATGCAGAGTACAAGTTGAAGATAGTTAGGAGAATTTAGACATGAGAGAGCCATCAGGAGCCAAGTAAAGTCGTTCAAGTAGATCAATCACTTGACTCAAATTCGGCGACAACTTCTTTTGAGTAGCTTGAGTGCAATTAGACATTTAATTTGCATAAATTTTTAACAAAATAGAATATTTTATAACTTAAATACGACTCTTGACAAAATAAATAATTAAATAAAAAAGACATGCGAATGAGTGAGAGAGATGAAGTAAGATTTTGAAAACTATTGCTTACAATCTTTGATATTTTGATGGGATAATTGGCCCAGTTATGGGCATCTCATGTTTATAAGGACAATCAGCATCTCTTGTGCATTCTTCTCTAACATAGAAATTGCAAACATGAGCTCGATTCCTTTTGGAACATGGCTGCGTTCTTTAAATCTTCAAAATATTATTATTTGGCCAAACCTTTTATATGAGGATTCATAATCTATACCTGCCAGTCCACAAATATATAATAATTGAATAAAGTTTTAGTAAGTAATTTTTATAGAGCAACTTCACAAGAGCAGATTTTCACAATGAATATACTGTTGATATGATGATATAACAAACTAAAACTATTATCTTTAATACATACTAATATAACTAGGTTGGATTGGGTTTGGTGTATCTCTATATTCATTTTATGTTCTAAGTACCACCTACCAATAAATCCCTAACCTATGGTCGTTCAGACAAAAATCTATACATATTGGATTAATCAATTTACGTGAATCTGTTTAATAGATAAGATAATCATAAATCCTCCAAAGTAAAACATCTATTAAGATATGTGGTAGAGAGAGAACCATATCTTTACTTATGACATGTTTGAAAGCAAAATAGAAAAAAAAAACCAAATTTTGATGAATGAAGTAACTATATTCAATAGTAAATTTCTGCCATGTATAAAGTTGACAGTGACAAATGATGAAATAGAAAAGTACATAAAAACTAAGCATCAATCTAAAAACATGGGCATGTAGCAATATATGAATATATACAAATGCAAAATACTTACTAACCACATTGCAATCATGCTCCTTTGCAAAGAAATTCAACTGCGTCAGGATTTTGTTTGGAGACAAAAATTTACTAACCACATCACCAACTTTATCATATCCCAAGTTGTTCGCATAACATGTGTAAGAGATAACTAATACAGTAAACATTAACCAATACCGAATATCTTATATATATATATAAAATGAACGCATGCCCTGCCATCATGCTCCTTTGCAAAGAAATTCAACTGCGTCATTCTAAAGATTTTTTTCCAAGTAGGAGACAAAAATTTACTAACCATATCACCAACTTTATCATATCCCTAGTCGTTCGCATAACATGTGTAAGAGATAACTAATACACTAAACATTAACCATTACTGAATATTTAATATATATATATATATATAATGAACACATGCCTTGCCATCATGCTCCTTTGCAAAGAAATTCAACAGCCTCATTCCAAAGATTTTGTTCTTTTTGAGTTGTAGATGAGAGTTCACAAAAAATTTACTCTCTGCAGATATGCAACAAAAACAATTATGACAAAAACTGAAAACATCAACATGAATAGACTTTTCAATTTCTCAATATCTCTCACCTATATAAAGGTAAAACATTAGGCTCTTGAACATTCCTTTGCCTCTGTACCTTATGCTCCATCGTCTACGACGATAGTGTATAAAGTGACGCTCATTAGATTGAAGATTAATAGGGGGAGTAGGAGGATCAATTTTGAGAGAGAATAAATCCGGCAAGGAGGAGTCGAGGGAAGAGGAGCAAAGATAAGAATAAGTGATTTCATGGATCGAAGTACTTACGTGCTGAGCAAACAAACACATCTATTTTGACCAATTAAGATGAAAAAATCTGCTATTGCGATCACAGTGACTGATTTGACATCTTAAATGTTCCAAATCCCAACCAAAACTCTTATATGTCATTTACGTTGCGTTTGGTTTCAATGATCCTACCGAAGACAGGAGACAATACAGAAATTTTGAGACGAGACAATACAGAAATTGGGGACAGTATAGTATTTGGTTGCAGTGGACAAAATTGAAAGTTTGTATCCGTCTCTAGAATAAAACAGTGTTTGGTTAGGGGAAAAAAATTGAAAAAAATATATTAAAAAGACCAAATTACCCTAAAATTTTAATATACTCAAAACGTTGGTGATGCAAGATGATTTTCTTCTTGTTACACGTCTAGAATTGATGAAAATGATGGGGGTATTTTTGGCTTTCCAGAATTATGTTGTGTTTCTGTCTCTGTCTCCAAAAAATTGTACCTCAATTTGAAAGAGTACACAAATTTTGTGTCTTGTACACCGGAGACAGAGACAAAATGAAATTGAGACGGATAGCAAATACGTTTGGAGACAGAGACCTATGTGTTAGTACTTCGTCTCCTCTAATTGGAACATCAACCGAACACAACATTAGTGACTTATTTGACATCGTAAATGTTCCAATCTCAATCAAAACTCTTATCTGTCATTTATGACTGATACAATTCATCTTTACTGATTTCAATCGTCGAGGGTATGAGGGCTTTTGGAAGGAAGATTGTGATGACGATTGATTGGGAGATAAGAAGAATAGTTGTGGTTTCAATGAATATTGGAGTTTTCGAGGAAGTAAATAACGTTAACGTGACAATTAAGGTCATGTTTAGTTTATTGTTTTGGGTGGTATGGTTTAGGTTATTAATTACCTATACCATATTTGGACTATAGGTTAAGTTGACGTGGTTTAGTTTAGTTTGGTTATGTATACGTTGATTTGAGTTGAATTTGCAACCCACGAATTTTGAGTGTTACTATAGGTTAGTTTTTTTACTTTCCAAAATTATCCTTCTAACATAATATAAAAATATCTTGATGCATTGTAATATATGAAATTTTACTATCTTGGCATTTTACTTTTTGTTTTGGGAGTTTGAATTTTATTTGATTAATTTGTATTTTTTTATTTTAATATATTTAATTTGGTTATTAGAGATAGTGTTTGGTTGTTTATTTGATTTAATAATTTTTCTAAACATAGTTTATTTGATTAATAGATATAGTTTTGGTCTTTCTTAAAATATAATTTTGTTTTATTTTATTAATTTTATATTTTTTTAATCTATCCACACGGTTCTTAATAAAATATTAAAATATATCCAATTAATTAAAATATTAATACTTAGTTAGGTCCTATCTATTTATTTATTTATTTGTCAGTAATGTCTAAATAGATCATATTTTCAATTTTTAAATATTAAGCCCTTTTTAAATAAATAAGTGATTTAGTTTATTTTTTTTATATTCTATTTATATAATATGATACCTTTTTATTACTATTTTACTCTTTAATTAATTTTTTTTAAAGTCAACTTAATTTTTAAAAAATTTTAAAAATATAATTTATAAATTTAGGGTTCACAAAAATTGACTGAAATTATTTTATTAAGAACTTAATATTTAATTAAAAATAAAATAAAATTTATGAAATCAATTTTAAGATTTTTTTTTCAATTTTATATTGTAAAAATGGGTTAATATGGAAATACAATGAGTAGTATTTAAATATGTACAATCCTATAAAAATAAGCAGAAATTTTATCATTTTTTAAAATATTTTTCTAGCACTTAAAATAAGATAAATGTAATTAAAAAAAACTCAAAATTACTTAAAAATAGATAAAAATATCAAAAAGAAAAAGAAACACATTAATTTTTTACTTTATCAAATTAGTTAAAAAAATAAATAAATAAAACCACAATGTGCCAAAACTAAAGAAATAAATTAAATCATCTTAAAATAATAATTAGTGTGAATACTATACACAAGGGTGTTATGGTCAATTTACATTTTTTTTAACCTACACTATACCATCAATCCAAACAAAAAATTTGACTTTACTATACTGAACTAAACTATACTGTACAAAATAGTAGTGTCAGCCATCCAAACAAAGCCTAAGTGTTATGTGACATACATTCGTTTGATAATGGCTGCCACTTGGTAGACACATGTCTAATTTTCAAGATAGGTAAACTATACAACACCAACCGGGCATGCATAGCTAATTTTCTAATAATCATTACTGCTAAAATATTTATATGATATGAATTTATTTTAGTTTCATAAAAAATACAAGTATATAAAATGATTGAATTTAATTAATTAATTTATAAATTACAATTAATATTTTCGTAAAATGAAAAGTTATAAAATTTGAAATAATTGGTTAATTATGACATCAATAGCATTTAATTAAAAAGAAATATATGAATATAAATTAAAATTAAGCCATAAATTTTCAGTAATTAAACCATGATTAGGAAGATGAAGCAAAAATAAATTAATAGTTTTATTATAAAAATTGATTACAATTAGTACATTCATTAAATGAAAAGTTATAGTATTTGAAATGATAGCCATTTCTCTTTGTTCTTTGGAGAAGATTTTTGGTTGTCAAACTTCCTCAAATCCCCTCAGGATTGGCCTCCCTCATTGCTTCAGTGATGGTCTTGACTCTACGTCTATGAAGTTTGAGTTTGGCCAAGGCTTGAGTCCATCCATGAATGAGAATAACGCTTCCAATGGTATTAATAACATTTGATTATGATGAAATATATAACAATAAATTAAAGTTAAGTCATTAAATTCAAGTAATCAAACCATCACATTAGACCATCCTCAATGGTGGTCTCTTCTGGGAGTCTTTTATGTGGGGTTATGTGTGCCACATAGGCCAAGAAATTCATTCATACAAAACATGTATTTTTACTCGAACGCATAATCTCTGTCATTAATTAAGAAGTTTTGAAAAGTCAAACTTGTCATGCTTATTTATCTTTACTTTCTCTTTCCTCTCTCTTTACTTTCCACATATATTCTTTTAATTGGATAAATTAGTCTAAAATGAGTCTCTCAAACGAGAGACAATGTTCTAAAACTTATTTCCTCCAATGCAAAGAGACTCTCGAAACTTATTTTTGTCAGATCAGAGACTTGAGAAGAGACTGCGCTGTGGATGGTCTTAGGAAGATGAAACAAAAAATAAATTATTAATTTTTACTATAGAAATTGAGATATAAAATAAAAATATTAAAATTTAACAAAATAATCATATTTATTAAATAAACAAATAATAACAATTTGAATGACATAATTGGTGGATGATCTCAACTGATCTCTTGCCATTAAAAAAAATAGCATTAGTGTTACTCCTCTATCTTCTCATTCTTTATGAATTAGAAAAAAAATAGTAACTTTACGAGAATTACAAAAAATCAATAAAAAAAACTCATATGAATTATAGAACATATGAAGAACAACATTAAAAAAAATATACATTAAACATACGAAAAACAATATTTTTCAAACGAAAATCAAAACAAACAAAGTCAAAATATAAACATAAACAACAATCAAACAAATGAACCTACCGCAATAGGAACCACTTTTTACCTCAAAATCCCTAACATCTTCTTCGTTGAAATCAAAGCTCAAAAAAATAGAAATTATCACTAATCGTCAAATCAAATCTCACTTCTCTTTCCGCACCACTCATATCATATAATAATGAAATATAAACAACAAACATTAACCTGTGAGCTCAACTACTTGATTCAACAATCAACAACAAAGAACAGATCCCAGAACAACATTTCAAGGTTTCCCTTTATTGATGGACTCACACATAAAGGTTAGCACTCTCTGTGATTTCATTTATCATCGGTTTGATTTAGGTTTTTGTTCTTCTCGTGGATGTGATTGGAGATAGATAAAGTGAATAAAGAGAGAAAGAGGCGAAAATGAAAATAATTGCACTAGTTTGATTTAGGGTTTTCATCTTTGTGGTTAGAGATAAAGAAATGAGAGGAAGAGATTTCTAAAGAAGTGACACTTAACTTATATTCAACTTATTTAAAGGTGAAAGAAGAAATGAAATGAAAAGTTAGAAATGAATTGATGCTCAATTAAATTAAATTAATGAAAGTAATGAGGGAAATGGAAAGACAAATAATGATGTGACAATTATTCCACATGGCGATGTCTTATTTGCTGAAAAAGCCACATAGGTGCCACATGGCGGATTTTGGTTCTATGTTATGTTTTTGAATTCTGCTTTATATATATAAATAGATTATACATTTCAATAATGGTACAATTAATTATAATATAATAAAATTAATAAAATAAATTATTTTTTATATTTAATTAAAAATTATCTTTAATAATTTTCACAAACACATTTAAATATTAAATGCGGTTACGTATTTATTTATTCATTATTTAAGTTAATTTAAGAACAACCCGAACCAAACAATCACGAGGGTCTGCCATGTCACGCTGTTGCGTCTCAGTAAGTTCTAACATCACTCGACGTCTATAAATGATATCCCAACACAATTAGAGTGATAGGTTGACTCACAAAGCTCACCAAGATAGCGTGATAAGTAATGTCGCACGACAATTCACTGCAATAAGTAACTAAAATAAGCCGCACATATAATATATGTTTGAGGCGTGATTATCATAATCACTATTTGGATGGTGAAATGTTAAATATAACACTTATCCATCCTAAATTTACATTCATGCATTATTGTTTTATGTGTAGGATAGAAGAGGGGAATGTTTGGGATTTCACCACCTCATAAGTGATTATTTTACGATCAAAAGCAGCCACAAATATATATATAATAAAGAAGAGTCATTAACAAATACAACATAATCATGGAAAATAACCAGCTTCGCTACACAACAGAGGAATTGAGGAGCCCCTTATATGATGGCTAAATTATGCATAGGCCTTTGGACGTGATATCAGGTTGTTCTGTGAGAAACATTCTCTAATTCATTCCATCCCTTATTTACTACTCGTGCATTCCAGTCCCGTATGATCCAGTTCCTACTCTTACTTGTAATATAAAGATAAGAAAGAAGTTGCAGATCGTAATGCTCCTAGAAAGACATATCGAATATAGATCAGAATATGACAACTTAAAGACATTTAACTTAGGCATAAGGGTCTTAAAAGCACCTGAACTTGTATATATTTTTCAAGTTAGTCTTCAAACTTTACGAAAAACTAATTTAGTCCCTCAACTTCCAAATAGTGGGTCAATTAAGCCTTTTTTTAAATGTGGAGGATTTAATTGATATTTTAAAGTTAATATTTTTTGCTGCCAGGTCAGCATCTACATAAGCAAAAGGGATAAATTGACCCGTCATTTGGAAGTTGAGCGGTTAAATTTGTCCTCCGTAAAGTTTGAGGGCTAACTTGAAAAATATAGTCAAATTCGGGGGCTACTAAGACCCCTTATGCCTTAACTTATATAATACCTATTAGGAATGCGGCTAAATGACACTATTACCGAATTCCATCATAATCAGAATTTACTCTACCTGGCATAAGTAGTATTTTAAGTTTGATTTGCATAAGTATTTTGAATTTTATAAATAAATATCTTTACTAATGTAAAAATTTTACAGGACAAATAGCTATAATTATTTATAAATATAACACTAAACAGAAATTGAGAAGAAAAAACACACAAAGTAAATGACATAATGATCACCAAAGCCCTAAACTTGACAAACCTTTTTAATTTGATTCTTCAACTATGTGATGTTTCATTTTAACCCTTCAACTATCTCATATAGGGTCAATTTGTGCATTTTCAACTATGTGGCAGATGATGTGGCAAGATTATTGTATATATTTGACTCTGAATCACCTTCCACATCATCTGCCACATAATTAAAAGGGCTAAATTAATATGATATTGGATAGTTGAGGGGCTGAATTGAAATCTCGCATAGTTTGAGGATCAAATTTAAAAGGTTAACTACGTTTAGGGGCTTTGTTGATCATTTTGCCTAAAATAAATATAAACCACAGAGATATCAAATAAATATAGTAGGTTTACTTATGTGACAACTTATTTTATTAACTTCATCCTCTATTTATGGAGAGAGTCATACACATTTATCACTACAATATGCAATGAACTTTTCTTGTTTTTGACACATGGCATCTAAGTGTCACAAACAGACCAATATTCATATGAGTGGAAATCCAGCCATACCCCACTTTTATATGATACTCTTCCTTAGATTTCACCAATTGATTGTCTTGTTAAAAAATCTTATCTAGTAAATTCCAGGGAACAAAAAAAAAAACTGAAAAAAGAAGAAAGAGTGTAGTGGAATCCAGACATTTACAAAACTCCCCTGATAAAAAAATCAATAAATTAATCACTTAAGTTGGAGAGTCATTAATAAATCAACCAGATTGTTTCAAGATCGAATATGCTTCACATCAATTTGTCTAGATTCTTGGAGCTCGTGAGTGTAGAAGAATTTGAGAGATATGTGTTTCGTTCTATTCCCTTTGATGTACCTATCTCTCACTTGGCCGTTACAAACAACATTATCTTCATTAATAATTGTTAGCTCATTTGATGTTTATGGGACTCAACATGTACTTTGGATATGACATATTACTGATCTCAACTAGACACATTTTTGACTGACTTCATGCAATGCCAAAATTTCAGCATGATTTGAAGAATTAGCAACCGACGTTTCCTTTATAGATCTCCAAGAGATAGTTGTGCCATTATATGTAAAAGTATATCTAGATTGAGAACGAGCTTTATATAGTATAGATCCAAAAGATACCGGCATCAGCATAATCGACCAACCTAGAAAGATTATCTAAATTCGAATAAAACAGTCCTAGACCAATAGTCCCCAAAAATATTTGAGAATATGTTTAATTCCATTCTAATGGCGACGAGTTAGGGCAGAACTTTATCTAGCCAATAAATTTATAAGAAAAGCAATGTCTGCTCTTGTGGCTAGATATAGGAAGGGAATACGCTTAAGTATGGTGTTCCAGAATCCAAAATATTTTCATCATCATCTTTGATTTGAACGGATCCTTTTGGAATCAAGATAACAAATGACCATCGAGGTGTTTAATGGATGACATTTTTCCAAACTAAATCTTTTTAACATATATTTCGTATAATCTTTCTGATGGATCAAAATTCCACTAGTTTTATGTTCAATTTCGAAACCTAGACAATATTTTGTTTCTCGAGGTCTTTCATTTCAAATATTTAACAATCTCCTAGATTTCATTTTGGGTTCCAATTAAATTCATATCATCAACATAGACTGCCACTATGTAAATTCAGATCCCAATTTTCTAATGAATACACATGGGCAAATAACATCACTTATGTACCATTCTTTAATTAATTATTCACTCAGACGATTGAACCACATTCGTCCGGACTATTTTAATCCATATAGTGACTTTTGTAATTTCACTGAGTATAACCGTCGAGATTTATTAATTTTAGGAATTTTTAATCCTTTTGGAACTTTAATGAATATTTTTGTATCTAGGGAACATAAGAATATACAGTTACCACATCCATTAACCTTATATCTAGGTTCCTTTCTTTGGCCTAACCAATCAAAAATCGAAAAGTAATTGTGTAGCGTTGAACTCCCACCCCAGTCAAGACCGTGACAGATGTTTTGAACCGTCATATTAAACAATTTCAATTATAAAATCAATTACTGAATATTTGCAATTACATTTACATATTCGAAGGAAATTAACATTTCAATACAAGTACATTTCAAGATTCTCCTTCAGTTGTCTAGAAAAAATTCATCACTTTAAATGTCAAAAATAAAATGAAAGCGAAAGACTAATAAATACATTATTTTCTCAAATATTAATTTAGGTGTAAAATCCTACAATAAGGTTCACATAAGTTTCAAATGAATAAAGTGATCTCTTTCAACATTTTTAAAATGTAACATGAATCCATTTACAAACATTACTAATTTTTAAGATACACATGTATGTACATTTCAAACTTGTAGACACACCATAAGAGTCCTAATTCCAAATGCCTTGCTCGATCGAACCTGCACGTGATTCAAAGGAAAAAGAAAAAGAAGAAAAGAAGAGTCAGACACACACTTGGTTCACATCCATATCCCCAAACAAGCACACACAAATGCTATTACCTTTCTGTTGATATGCAATACATACACACATCATGCATTTCTATTGTGAGCATCTCTAAGATCACCTATTATATAGAAAGCAATCACATACAATTCCAGCATCCATTCATGCTAGCATATCAATCATAAACATATCATGTCAAATATTCATATTTAATTTATGAATTACAGATCATTAATATTAATCACTTTTTGTGTTTCTTAACAATTATATGCAAGGTGAAGGATTACATTGACATGCAATGTGTCAACACTCAATCAAAATTTTCATTAATCAATCAATCAAACACTCAATCAATCAATCACTCAATCAAGAGACAGTCAAGCTATCAATCACTGAATCAAGAAACAATCAAGTGATCAATCAATCAATCAAGAAACAATTAAGCAAGTGATTAATCAATCAAGAAACAATCAAACGAGCAATCAATCAATCAAGAAACGATCAAATGATTAACCTATCAATCAAAAGACAATCATGTGATCATACAATCAATCCATCAACTGAACAATAACTAATTGAATAATCAATCAATAGCCAAAACCCCATGCTTAGTCCAATAACCGACTCTAAGAAGATCTTCGACTAATGTAATACTTCTGATGCTTGTAGGACAAGATACAGGAAAATATTCTTACAAGGACATTCAATTAATAGAAAAACATTACAAGGGTTCCAAAGATTCAAAGCTCAAGTATATTCAAATAAGTTCCAAACGTTTTTGTTAAGACAATGTTCAATATCAATTAAAACTTTAGAATAGTTAAAAAAAATTGGTAGGAAGAAGATTTGGATCAATGTTTAAAAATATAAAATTTGCCTCTGAATCAAATACAATTTGAAATCATGTTTTCAAACACACCAATATAGGTAATTAAATGGCAAGCAACTAGTAAACTTATTAAAGTTCCTTAATTACTCGAGTCAACCCATCAATCAATCATTACAATCAATAAAGCAAACCACATAATTCATCTTATTCAATATTTAACATTTATGAACACAATTATCAATCATATAATTCATAGATGAGACCACAACATCTAGACAAAGAACCACTAAGCTTACAAAATTTAGACAACATAATTTAAAAATGTTCGTAGACTATACGGAGTTTGGAAATCACAAGGTGCTAATGACCTCCTTTTGAACTTATAAAAAACTAATCATTTACAAGCCATACAACCTAAAATAATTCAATATCATGTCATTTGACATGGTCTTATAATGATCACTTACATCACAAATAATATTCACAAGTCAATTCCCAATTATTTGAGCTTTGCAAGGGGCCACTATAACATTTTGGTATATTTAATTATTTATTTAGAGCTGAAAGAAAGTAAAAAAAAAAAGCATTTTAAATTCATTTGGAAAGAAATTTTCATTTTATAGAAAAGTTGAATTTTCTTATCGACTTGGAAGATTTTTAAAATCGCAATATACAAATAATATTAATTTTTAAATATAAAGATACTGTTGAAAGCTAGACTTAAAGAAGAATTCGTAGTCGCAAATAACACCCAATTCGGAGTCCGGATGAAGGAGAACGAAGTTTGCTGTTCAGACCTGGGCACCGTGTAAGCTTGACAAGGGTGCTAACCAGGGCACTTAATGCGTAAAAACAGTTGCGATACCACTTTTTGCATCTTAGTTTGCCTCCTGGCACTTACCAGAGCACGGGACCAGGGCGTCCAATGTTTCAAAAGCTTAAAAATCATTATTTCTTCCAAATTTTACCAAACCAAACATTCCTTTGAGTTTATAAATCATTCCAAAAATAATTTATGTACTAATTAGACATCTAACACATAGAAACACCTCAATATCAATGCATTAAAAGACAATGTATCTTGATTTCTTTTATGCCAAAATATCTCACAATTATTTTCAATACATCAAAGGTTTCTCAATTGATTTTCAAAAACTCATATCCAAGATTTTTTTAAATCCATTTCAAACACCTACAATTGACACTACAACATTATGGATGCTATAAGCACACATGTATTCTACAATAAGGGTACTAATCCAATCCATTTTATAAGACAACATGTCACAAAGATGAATCATTAAAGGGGTTGGACTAAGGGTTGACTATTCAATCACACATCAAAATACATCATGATCGTGCACATAACACACATCGGCTCCTAGTTAGCCAAACTTTCGTGCATTCACTTATTCTTTAAGTTAAAGTCAAGCTATTCATATTAGCCACATCAATTCAGTTATGACTTATAGATATGAATGAGTTATATTACAATTAGGCCATATTAACATCATTTTCACATAAATTGCAACAATCCAATTATGAGAAATTAGGGATGGTGAGACACACACCAAGGCTATAGAAATTCACCTATTTACCCATGATATCTCATTAAGATTATCAATTATTTTTCATTATTCAATCATGTTAATCTCAATATCAATCCCAATACGAATAACAATATCAATGTCAATGTTAATGTCAACATCAAGAACATTATCCATTCTTATCTTGAGAATAATTTACAATACTTTATCAATAAAAATATTCAAATTTATTAGCCAATGCCCAAAAACAAACAATAGAATAGAAAACGAGATTCAATACGGACCCTTGTCCTAATATGAACTGAAGTTCCAATTCAATATGGACCAAAGTCCCAATATGGATTGAATTTCTCTATACTAATGTCCCAATATAATATGGACCAAAGTCCCAATATGGATTCCATGCCAAGAAACATGATATATTTGTACCGGAGTAAATCTAATCTCTAGGCATGCCTTACAATCTATCTTCTACAGTAAGTCTAAGAGCATTGGTTTCATTATTATAATTGCATCAATCAACAACATATTTTATGCTCAATATGCCATTATAGGCCATCAAGCGACAATTAATCCAATTAATTCTCAATTAATAATTATGCACTTTCAAGTCTCAATATCACCAATTTACATAAACAAACATCATATAACAATCAATCAAAACAGTCTTCATCACAACATGCCCAATCATATCATTCAAGTAAGAATGCAAGACGGAAATATAAGTCTCTAGCCTATCTCCATCACATCACAAGAAATGTGGACTTAGTCCACCCAAACTTCAATTCCCAAGGGCAGTGCCTACCATGATTCTACATGCAACCATACATGCTCTAACACCCTAGTCATGACAATAATGATCAATACACTCAATTCTTTGGTGGTTATCTTATTTAACTGATTTCATGACATAATTACAAGTAGGCACACCTTTAATATATCATTTAGTAACATACAATTATATAGGGCTAAAAATGGAAATACAAATCTCGCATCCGACGAACTACAAGTTAAAAAACTGCTCCTGTGAGGATTTCCACTTAGGGGTATGCATTCGGTCCGGACCGAATCAAACCAAATTTTTGGTATTTCGGTCTTCGGTACAAGGATTCTCGAGACCGAATACCGAACCGAATTTCAAAATTCGGTTTGGTAAAGACCGAATTATTTGGGTTCGATTCGGTAAAAAGATCGATGACCGAAATTTTTAAAAATTATAAAAAAAAAATAAAAAATCGAAAGAAATCCCTAATAAAATTCCCAATTCCAAAATTAAACACAGATGACTGCTATTTCTTCTCCTCCCCAATACAACAACTCTCACTCCCTTTCTCGCCCTACTTCATAACCAGTTCACCCCACTACCAACACCAAACCCTCCCGCCAATTTCATTCACAAGCCTCTTCATTTCCTAACTACTACTATCCGATAAGTTATTTACCTATATTTTTGTATATTTTGTGAGCTTTAATAGGAAGAAATTGGGCTGAAAAGTTATATAATTGAGTTGATTTCAATTAATTCTAGACTATTTTTAGTGAGACAGGGACTTGGATGAAAAGATCAAGAAAATAAGCAGAAAAAAGGGATAAATGATATTTTGTCCAAGTTTAGAAGATGACGAAACTCACAACTGAAGAAGTGATCGCCCATTGATATTGCCTTATACTAAAGCTGAAAATGGCGACAGAAGATAGTGAAACAATTGGATGTCACCAAGAAAAAATATACAGAAGGCGACATATATGCACTTAGCCTACATCATGTCATCAAATTAGGCGAAGACCTCAGTCAAGCAAGGAAGATGTCGCCTCAAAAGAGATTGAAGTTAGCGATACATCATGACTAATTGTTGTACATCGCCATAGAAAAAGGGCGAAGCCTGAGTCGATAATTGACATATCTCGCCTTAAACAACATAATGAGGCGATGTAAATATGGCGAGAATTGAATCAATCGCCATAAAGAATGGCGAGATATGGGGCGATAATAGGTGTTTTTTGCCTACAAAATTTGTCACAAGGCGATTAGCTCAGGCAACTACTTCAAATGTCGCCAATAGTTTAGGCGAAGGAACAGGTGACATAAGGAGAAATAGTGAACTTCGCCAATTTGTGTTTCTTTGTTAGTTTAATTTCAAAATTGCCACTGAGTAAACTCTATAAATAGGAGCTCAGTTGATGCAATAAGAACATTTTGACAATCTTAGATACTTTCAAGAACTTTTTGTGCATTCATATAGTTTTATTTAGTAAAGTTTCTTAAAGAAGTTTTGTGCTCTGTTTTCATTGATCTATGAGAATTGGCTTGAAGTTGGAGAAGTGAAGACTGTGGCAGAGTTTAACTTCCATCTTCCTTGGTAAGATTTCGATCTAATAGCATAATGATGATGAATCTGTGTTGTATTGAATATACTAAAGTAGTTATGCTTAGCCAATAGCTCTAGTCAATTTGTTACGATCTGTTGCTATTTCAAGATTTGATTGTATAATTCTTGTTAATCATAGTCAGATTTCATTGAGTTTTCATGAGCTAATTGAATTACGAGAACGAGAGTTAAGTAATCTTGTTATGATGCTTATTCTAGTCTAGAGATGACATCTAAGCATCAAATTTAAGAATAGAGGATCGTTGTACTAGAGATAGACAATTTTCTAAAGATTATGCTTGATCAGTTAACTGAATTGTAGTATAGAGATATAAGCAATCTATTAACTAGGATTTGTTAAATCGAATTGAGAGATCTTTAATTGATCACTAATGATGATCTAGGTTGTGAATCTGAGATCTAGAGTCGAATTATACAATTAAAGATGATAGTAGGCAATAGAGATTAGCATATTAGCTTAATCCTTATTAAATCAATTGAAAATTAAGTGCTAGATTTCTCAGTCATTTTGTTCTAGTTGTCAAAATCGTCTAAAAATTCATATCAAACTCTATGATTGTTGCAATTCTGTCTTACTAATGAATTATTTTTACAATTTAAATTAGATCTTGATCGAATTCTTTCTTTCCAAAATAAAAAATCCTGTGGAGACGATATGTTTTAAACTACAATTAGACATTGATAGAAATTCTGCTTTTGTTTTTATGTGTGCAAGAATTTTCTCATCACTATCCTTCTCCCGTCCCACATTCATGGCCTGAATTCAAATCCCTTCTCAACTCTCTTTCCCTGTATAGCTATTTCAAATCTACTAATGGCTATCATCTTGACATTTTAGCTACCAATTTGCCTGATAACTTCCTCCGAGTTGTCAAAGCTTGTTTATCATTCGCCTTTGATTGTTTCCACCTGTTTCGGTTTGTGTTCATCCATTCTTTTTCTTACATAGAGTAATTGTCTGTGTTTTGATGGACCACTCCAACTAATCAACAACTCCTTAGTATATTGAGTTTAACCTCCCAACCCAAGTGTATAATCATGTCATGTGGCCCAAAACATGTTTGTAAAGAAATTCCGCTGTTTGTAAAATTCAGTTTTTAGTTTGGTCCATTAAAATTCAGTACCAAATCGGACCGAACCGAAGACCAAATTTTAGAAAATCAAAGACCAAATACCGAACCAAACTTTATAAATTTGGTTTGGTCCGTACCGAAATTTTGATTTCCAGATTAGTCTTCGGTACGGACCGAACTGTGCACACCCCTTTTTCCATTTGTCATAAGTCAATATTGAGACATATTTACCATAGTACAACACTAATACCAATACAATCACCACCATGTTTCAACACAACTCAATTACCATATAACAGTCTTATTAAGGACATTAATATACTAATGAGATTAGATATTCTCAAAATATGTTAGAATTAACCAAAAATTACTTAGTAACCAACTAGGATCATCAATTTTCAACATTTAAGAACATAAAATCCAAATATTCAAGTTAGAGATTTTGACAAAATAGACATTAGAGACATGATTGATCAAATGTAGCAATTTAAAAACATTAGTTGGCATCATTGGAACGTAAAGGCATCATTTATACAAAAGTTCCATTATAGAGGCATTAGATAAAAATTATTTAAATTAAATTGGAAGCTAATTAAACAAGTTTACTTTTCAAAATAAATTAAAAAATAATGTTAAAGCATCCTACAACAAAAGCCACATGCATCTTTCGAATTTAAGAACAAGTGAAGAGAGAAGGCAGTTTACCTAGCTCCAAACACACTCTTGAACAATGAAATAGACTCCTTAGAGGTTGATAGAGGTGAGAATGGGGTGATTTGGGTAATGTTAGTGGTAGATTGTGAGGTGTAGTGGTTAGGGTTTGTGTTGAAACAAAATTCGTAAAAGTGTGTTGAGAGAATATAAAAATGGTTGGATGATAGGGATGACAAATAGTTAAAATGAAAGGGGTGTAGGGCTGCAAACGAGTCGAGCCGAGCCGAGTATATGAGGTGTTCGTGTTCGGCTCATTTATCAAATATCGAGCTCAAGCTCGGTTCGAGCTCGACGAGCTTTATAAATGTTTGTTCAAGCTCGACTCGATAAATTTTTTCTACGTTCGAGCTCGGCTCCTTTAAGCTTGTTTAAGTTAATCGAGCTCAGCTCGTTTAGGTTAATCGAGCTCGGCTCGTTTAGTAGTTTGATTAGACTCATTTAACTGCTTGTTTAATATCTCGTTTGAGTTTGTTTAGTAAAATTTAAACAAAAATAAATTGAGTTTAAATTAAACCTAAAGTTTAAAAAAGTCCGACATATATTTTAATTAGGGTATTCGAATTTGGCCTTTTTTTTATATACATTAAAAATTTTGTCTATAAATTTTTTTAAAAAAAATATGTATTAAACGAGCTATAAATGAGCTCGTTCGCGAATACAAACGAGTTTTAATCAAACATAAACGAGCTATGAACGAGCCCGTTCATGAACATAAACGAGTCGAACAAGGATTTGTTCGGGCTCGACTCGCTTATTAAACGAGCCATCAAATTTTGTTCGTGATCGTTCATTTCAGTGTTGAACAAGTTTTGACCGAGTTTTGACCGAACTGTTAACGAATCGTTCACGAGTGCTCGTGTTCGTTTGCACCCCTAAAGGGGTGTGTTTGGTGGACTTAGTGAGTGTGTCATGGAGACATGTGGATTTGATTTTGGATTGGGTCAAGTTGGGCCCATTCCAATTCCGAGGCAATTCCCACTGAAACTCAATGCTGTCACTTTCATTCATCTCCAAAAATTTTATTTTATTTTTTGAATCAAATTCACCACCGTTCTAAAATTGAAAAATTTCCCGCTCGATAGGGATAAAATGGTAATTTTATTAAAAATGGATGTTTTTACCCAAAACCAATATTTTTCTCAAATTTCAATTTAAATAGACTCTAAACTTCCAATTGAATCATATTTTTTCCTTAAATATCACTTTTTATTCTCAATGCTAATTTTTAATATTTAATTTCAAATTAAATAAAAATTTTCGATCCTAGACTTTTTGTCTCAAAACAATTTTTCCTAATCTCATCATTGCCCTAAATATTATTTTTGAGTTATTCTGTCATGGAATTTTCGAAAATCAAAACATGCAAAAATTTCAAATTGCCTCAAAATTTTGGACCTAATTTGTGGACGTCAAATTGTATCCATCACAAGTGAATACATTTCATCAAAACCAATCCATGGCTTCATGAGAAATCTTGAGCAACCAACCAGGCTTTATGTCTCATAATTTTTTTTTTCTCATGTTGTTTTCTAACGAACTCCTACTTATAACCAACTTGTGTTTCAATTATGGGTCTAAAACTGTTTTGTTTGGTCAATGAATTTAATTCTACCTGGATTACTTCTTTCCATTTTGTCTAGTCATTTTGCTCCCTACAATCATTTATGGATTGAGGTTCATAATCATTATTCATTACATCAATAGCTACTGCATATGAAAACATATTATCAATAACAAAATTTTCATGGTTCCAAATTTCTTTTGTATAATTAATAAATATTTCTCTGTTTTTGGATATATTTACCTCTTAAGAGGTCTTTTTTTCATTTGGATTTTTAACTTCCACAATTTGTAAATTTTGACTAGTATCTTTAGAGATATTATATCAATAGTGTTCCCAATTCTAACTTTTTATTTTACGGTACAATATCTTTGGACCTAACAGGTCTACCACATTTTCTTTGGATTTTAGATGCCGTATCAGTTACCATCTGTTTTGATTTCTCAATAAGAACATCTAGTCGAGTTGGTGCATACAAGCTGGTATATGAGATTTCATAATTTTAGCTATATCAACAAAATTATCTGGTAATTGATTTACAACAGTTTGTAAATGTATTATCCTACATACTTCATTTTCACTTAGAATAGTACGTGGATCCAGATAACACAACTTTCCACTTTTCCAGACGAGTTCATTTTTTCGGTATTAGAAGACTCATTTTTTTCAAGTCATGTGAATAATTCTTCATTAAAAGTACAATATGCAAATCTTGCAATAAATATATCTCTCGTCATGGGTTCTTGATATCAAATTATGGATGGTGAATTATACCCAACATAAATTCACAAACAACGTTGTGGTCCTCTTTTGGTTCTTTGAGGGGGTGTTATGGGAACATTACAACACATCCAAAAGTTTTCAAATGAGATATATTAGGTTTATTTCCAGTTAATAACTGTAATGAAGAATACTCATGATATGTAGTGGGTCTTAGGCATATCAGTGTTGGTGTATATAATATTGCATGGCCTAAGCAGAAATCGGTAATTGAGTTTGTAACAATAATATTCGGGCAATTATTTGAAGCCTTTTAATCCATTCTGGGTATGAACATAGGGTACTAAATGTTCAACATTAATGCCAAATGGATTGTCAAAATGGGTCATCACTCGATGAGTTGACACAAACCCGCGAAAAATAAGTGGGTTGAGTTTAAGCTAAATGGATTTTGACTTGTTTATGACACGACACATTTAACCTTTTTATAAATGAGTCGATTCGGGTTTGACTAACAGGTTAACGTGTTGACCCGTATAATTGGGGTCAAAATAAAATTTATATAATTTTAAAGTATTAAATAATAAATTTTAATATATATATATATATATTATCAATGTAACAAAACCCTAACTTTTTAGAAAATTAGAAGCTATTCCGTCTCTCTGCCTCATCTCTCACCTTCAACCGCCCGACACAGCTTCCTCTCCTCTACCTCCTGTCTCGTCATCAACCAACCATTACTCAAACATCACCTCCGTTACCTGTCTTCGTGGTTTGCCTCAGACAAAACTCTTCTCGATGGCTGTCTATTGTTATCATTGTCAATAACCATCGTCGTCAATTTCTAATGTGATATAGTTTTTCTAATATTAATAGTCTCAATCCCAGTTCTTTTATCTTTAGCTTAGGAGTCAATGTCTCTTTTTGATTTGATATATTGTTCTTGACCTTCATTAATTTTAATCAAATTTGCAAGTAAAGATGTATAGGTTTTGATTGAATGGTTTAAACGGGTTAATGGATAAAC